>BLSH010378328.1:918083-937308 GCA_018402905.1 Glandirana rugosa | reverse complement strand
CTTCATAAGCTGGAGTCACTTAGTGCTGCATGTCACATGCTCTCTCGGTAGTGTAGGGAGAGGATGCTGCCAGTGCTGTGAGGGACAGATTGCAGATAGATAGATAGGTAGAGATTACTACTACTACTGCTTTTAGGGACAGATTGCAGATAGATAGATAGGTAGAGATTACTACTACTACTATTGCTTTTAGGGACAGATTGCAGATCTCATCCTGCATTACAGAAAGATCTGGCTGGACTAGGTAGAGTCTACTGCTTAGAGGGACAGATTATTGTTCTAAAATCATCTTCTAGTTCTATAGGGTCAGGTTCCTGCTGTTGCTGTAAGGGACAGATTATTGTTCTAAAATCATTTTGCAGCCCTCTAGCACTTTCCAGGACTCTTTTACAGTCATTTTTGTGCCGAAAAGTTTGGGTCCCCATTGAATTCAATGGGGTTCGGGGTAAAGTTCGGGTCAAGTTCGGTACCGAACCTGGCTGAACCCGCCGAACCTGAACATCCACGGGTTCGCTCAACTCTTCTTGTGGATCAAACAATTTTTGTTTTGTGGTATGATGATAAAGGTAGAGGATGTGTGACTTCGTTTGGCGGCCTTTAAGTTGCTGGGTTAGGAATTTACCTGCTTTGTTGCTGCAAGCATAGGTTTGCATTTTGTATCGTTTTTGGACATAATCAAAATTGTCTAATAGAATCGATCTAAGTTCTAGTTTTAGTTTGAAAATTTTTGATTTGAGATCAGAGGAAGGATTTTGTTTGTTTAGGGAATCCATGGATTGAATTTCTGTTAATAGTTCGGTAACTCTCTACCTCCTTTGCCTCTTCTCCCTAGCTCCAAACTGAATAAAAAGGCCTCTTGCAAAGGCCTTATGGTCTGCCCATAAAGTATGCGAGTCTTTGACTGACCCCAAATTCTGTGAAAATAAATCTTTCAGCTTATTGTTTAAGGCGTTGGAGAAGGATTCGGAGTGAAGAATGCGAGTGTTCGTTTTCCATAGAAAAGCCGGTGTCGCACTGGGGCTGTTTTCGATGGCAATGCAAATTGGTGAGTGATCAATCCAAGTGGCAGTTAGTATCTGTGAAGAGGAGACTTTCTGCAGTGTCCACTGATCTAGCAGGAATAGGTCAATGCGAGAATACGTATTGTGCCAAGGAGAGAGAAATGTAAAGTCCCTTTCTTCCGCGTGTTGACATCTCCACACATCATAAAGGTCTATTTTGGAGATTAATGGATTTAAAGCAGGTTTCCCTCGTGTTGAGGAGGCCATAGTGTCTATTTGGGGGTCAGGAGAAATGTTGAAGTCTCCACACCAAATTACTGCTCCCTGTTGGACTTTGGTGACTTTTTTGTGTAGCTTTCGAATGAACCTCAGTTGGTCAACGTTTGGTGCGTAAACGGATATAAAGGTGTACCGTGCTTCGATGATTGTGCCAATCACAATAATATATCGTCCATCTGGGTCTTGGATGCATGTTTCCATTTGAAAGGATAAAGAATTTTTAAAAGCTATTAGAACTCCTTTCTTTTTTTGTGGGGCGTTTGCTGTAAAGACTCTGGAGAAATCTTGAGACATGTAGCGAGGTGGTTTACAGTGGCGGCTGGTGAATTTTTAGGATGGGGAGGTGCCAGGCCCCACCCTTCATGGACTCCTCCTACTTCTTATAAGCCCCTCCCCTTATAGAATCCACCCACTCCATCCCCTGTATGCCACATATTGTGTCAGGAGTATACAGCTTGGCATCACAAGTAGGGGTATATTCAGTAACAGTATACACAGCTCAGTATCACAGGTGGGATATTTACATCCAGTAACAGTATACACAGCTCAGTATCACAGGTGGGGGTATATACATCCAGTAACAGTATACAGCTCAGTATCACAGGTTGGGTATATACATCCAGTAACAGTATACAGCTCAGTATCGCAGGTAGGGTATATACTGTACATCCAGTAACAGTACACAGCTCAGTATCAGTGGGGGTATATACATCCAGTAACCGTATACAGCTCAGTATCACAGGTGGGGTATATACATCCAGTAACAGTATACAGCTCAGTATCACAGGTGGGGTATATACATCCAGTAACAGTATACAGCTCAGTATCACAGGTGGGGTATATACATCCAGTTACAGTATACATGGTCAGGATCACAGGTGGGGTATATACATCCAGTAACCGTATACAGGGATCAGTATCACAGGTGCGGTATATACATCCAGTAACAGTATACAGGGGTCAGTATCACAGGTGGGGGTATAAACATCCAGTAACAGTATACAGGGGTCAGTATCACAGGTGGGGTGTATACATCCAGTAACAGTATACAGGGGTCAGTATCACAGGTATTGTATATACATCCAGTAACAGTATACAGGGGTTAATATCACAGGTAGGGTATATACATCCAGTAACAGTATACAGGGGTCATTATCACAGGTGGGGTATATACATCCAGTAACAGTATACAGGGGTCAGTATCACAGGTGAAGTATATACATCCAGTAACAGTATACAGGGGTCAGTATCACAGGTGGGGTATATACATCCAGTAACAGTATACAGGGGTCAGTATCACAGGTGGGGTATATACAGCCAGTAACAGTATACAAGGGTCAGTATCACAGATGGGGTATGTACATCCAGTAACAGTATACAGGGGCCAGTATCACAGGTGGGGTATATACATCCAGTAACAGTATACAGGTTTCAGTATCACGGGTGGGGTATATACATCCAGTAACAGTATACACAGCTCATTATTACAGTTGGGGGTATATACATCCAGTAACAGTATACAGGGGTCAGTATCACAGGTGGGGTATATACATCCAGTAACAGTATACAGGGATCAGTATCACAGGTGGGGTATATACAGCCAGAAACAGTATACAGGGGTTAGTATCACAGGTGGGGTATATACATCCAGTAACAGTATACAGGGGTCAGTATCACAGGTGGGGTATATACATCCAGTAACAGTATACAGGGGTCAGTATCAGAGGTGGGGTATATACATCCAGTAACAATATACAGGGATCAGTATCACAGGTGGGGTACATACAGCCAGAAACAGTATACAGGGGTTAGTATCACAGGTGGGGTATATACATCCAGTAACAGTATACAGGGGTCAGTATCACAGGTGGGGTATATACATCCAGTAACAGTATACAGGGGTCAGTATCACACACACAGCCTATGCATGCTCCATTAGTTCCTATCTAGCTGCAAGAGATCAGAACTGCTCTACACATGGCAGTGTCGGCTGGGGCCCGTGGGGAGTTTTAGACAAGAACTAACATTACAACAACCCCTATCCCCTCCTCCCCACGGGCTCTAGCTGACACTGACATGTGGAGAGCAGTTCTGCTCTCTTTAGCTAACAATGCTGCAGTGCCTGCCTTACATGAATATGGAGTAGCCGCTCCATGTCAGCTCAGCACTGCCATCTCTCCTGTCCATAGCCACACAGTCCCGCCCCCGCACCAATCACTGGCAGTCCAGTGCTCAGGGCAGCCAATTAGTGAAAGTATGTGCGCCTCTTTGGCCAACTTACTTTCACTTTTAGGACTGGCCAATAGGCTCACTACTTGCTGTCAGCAGACAAGGAGCCGAAGAAAAAAAAAAGTCAATATACCAGCGCCTCCTTTAGGAGGTCAGGCTGACTTTTTTTTTTCTTCCTTCCCAGCGGGGAGGAATTGCCCAAGTGCCCCTTATGGACCAGCTGCCGTTGGGGGTTTATCTTTGATAAAGTGAGTCTCCTGGGCGCATATAATATCACATTTGGTTTGTGATGCTAGTTTCTAGAGGGAAGATCTGAAGGATGGTTGAGACCATTTACATTGATGGAAAGAATTTTTTTTTTTTTAAAGAGAATTTATTAGGTTTTTCTGCGTATCTACATACATCAAGAAAGAAATTACATGACAATATGTAACAACAAGTAGAATATATAGCAAATTTCAACATACATCTCAAGTGTCCATAAAGTGAAACGGGCAAAAGGGACATTACGATCAGGGTAAGCAAAAAGTAAAAAAGGGTGGGGAGAGGGGGAGGGAGGTGGGGGGGCTCGCATACATCAAATAGTTGCAGAAGCTATGTGCTCATCCTTGGGTTAAAACACTTGCACTTGGGTATGGGGGGGTGCGTACGTTAAACCTGAAATTGCATGAAGGGGGGGTGGTAAAGGACCACGTTAACCATTTGCAGACTTCACGGTTCCCAGATTTCGAGGAGAATCAGAGGGAATCACTGGTCGGGTCTATGGGAGGATGTAAAGGTGTCAGGTAGAGGTGAACAGATGAGAGTGGTAATCAATGAAGGAAGACCATTTTCGGAAGAAACTGTGAGTATCGTATTAGAACTTCTCAATTTTCATTAGCTTGGTCAAGTCTGATATTACCTCCTTAACCACTTCAATACCAGGCACTTAGAACACTTCCCGCCCAGACCAATTTTCAGCTTTCAGTGCTGTTGCGATTTGAATGAGAATTGCGCGGTCGTGCAACGCTGTACCCAAACAAAGTTTTTATCATTTTGTTCCCACAAATAGAGCTTTCTTTTGGTGGTATTTGATCACCCCTGCAGTTTTTATTTTTTGCGCTATTAAAAAAAAGAGCGAAAATTTTGAAAAAAAACAAAACATTTTCTTTGTTTCTGTCACAAAAGTTTGTATAAAGTACATTTTCTCCTTCACTGATGGGCACTGATGTGGCTACACTGATGGGCACTGATGAGGCTACACTGACGGGCACTGATGAGGCAGTACAGATTGGCACTGATGAGGTGGCACTGATAAGGTTGCACTGATGATGGGGCACATATGCAGCACTGATGTGCAGCACTGACAAGCAACACTGACGTGCACTGATACGTGGCACTGATATGCAGCACTGATGGACACTCATAGGAGTCACTGATAAGTGGCACTGGGCACTGATGGGCACTGATAGGTGGCACTTTTAGGTGGCACAGGTGGGCACTTTTAGGTGGCACAGGTGGGCACTGATAGGTAGCACAGGTGAGCACTGATAGGTGGCACAGGTGGGCACAGGTGGGCACTTATAGGTGGCAGTGGTGGGCACTGGTGCAACAAGCACTGTTAGTGATGGCACTGGCAGGCATCATACATGGGCACAGTGCCATCCCTACGGTGCACAATATTGCCCTTACCTGGTGGTCTAGTGGGGGCTCCCTGGTGGTCCTGGGCGGCCTCTGTGATCCTTCCCTGGTGGTCCTGGGCGGCCTCTTTGTGATGTCAGAGGGGGCTCCCTGGTGGTTCTGGGCAGGCTCCCTGGTGGTCCAGTGGGGTGATCCTGAGGGTGGCTGCGCTCATAAATGTTCAGCGCAGCCCCCCCGTCAGGAGAGCAGCCGATCAGCTCTCCGCTGCTCAGGTCTGCAGACCTGAGCAGAGGAAAAGCCGATAAACGGCTCTTCCTATTTACACTGTGATCCGCCATGATTGGTCACGGCTGATCACATGGTAAAAGGCTTCAGACTGACCCATGGCACCACCGATTGCCTCGTTGCACACCCCCAGGGGTTTGCGATCTCGGATTATCCTGAGGACGTCAATAGACGTCCAGTCAGGATAATGAACCACCCGCCCGGACGTCATTTGTCTATGCGCCGGGCGGGAAGTGGTTAAGCATGGGCGGGGTGGGAGATATCCAGTGCCGGAGGATTGCTCTTCTAGCTGCCATATAGCAGGTCACGATCCATGGTTTATTTTTGTGATAAAGATGCAGTTGCCCCTTTGGTATAGTGGGGGTTAACGTCTCTAGATTGCCAAAGAGGAGAGGGTATATAAGCCCATGAGGGGGTAGGCTGGTGATTTGGCTTGTGAGAGCCTCAATTTCCCTCCAGAAGGAGGCTATTTGTGGACAATCCCATAATCTGTGAAGAAGTGAGGGTCTCGAAGCATTGCATAGAGGGCAGAGAATAGATATGGTATCATGGGCCCTTGGAACTAAGGGAAAATAGGCTCTGTGAGTTATTTTGAGTTGTTTCTCCCTCCAAAACTCATTTGTAATATATTTGCAGGTGGATTCAAGGCCCCGATCGGTTCTCCGCTGCACAGGTCTGCAGACCTGAGCAGAGGAAAAGCCGATAAATGGCTCTTCCTATTTACACTGTGATCAGCCGTGATTGGTCACGGCTGATCACATGGTAAAAGGCTTCGGATCGAAGCCTTTTACCTCGATCGGTAATGCGGTGGGTCAGACTGACCCATGGCACCACCGATCGCCACGTTGCGTGCCCCCAGGGGTGCGCGATCGCAGATTATCCTGAGGACGTCAATAGACGTCCAGTCAGGATAATGAATCACCCGCCCAGACGTCATTTGTCTATGCGCTGGGCGGGAAGTGGTTAAGCATGGGCGGGGTGGGAGATATCCAGTGCCGGAGGATTGCTCTTCTAGCTGCCATATAGCAGATCGCGATCCATGGTTTGTTTTTGTGATAAATATGCAGTTGCCCCCTTGGTATAGTGGGGGTTAACGTCTCTAGATTGCCAAAGAGGAGAGGGTATATAAGCCCATGAGGGGGTAGGCCGGTGATTTGGCTTGTGAGAGCCTCAATTTCCCTCCAGAAGGAGGCTATTTGCAGACATTCCCATAATCTGTGAAGAAGTGAGGGTCTCGAAGCATTGCATAGAGGGCAGAGAATAGATATGGTATCATGGGCCCTTGGAACTAAGGGAACATAGGCTCTGTGAGTTATTTTGAGTTGTTGCTCCCTCCAAAACTCATTTGTAATATATTTGCAGGTGGATTCAAGGCCCCACAGGATAGTGTTGAAGGCATCAGGGGATTGAAGGTCATTGTTCCATTTGGATGTAGAGCCGGTGGCTGTCCTGGAGGGAGACAGGGTTAGCCTTAAGGGTTTGAAGATTTCCAAAATTTTGGAAGAGCCTTTGGATATCCAAAAGTCTATTAGCGTATGTTGAGTAGGAGAAGCTTTGGGGGGGAGAAGAGTTGAAGCAAAGCTTACTGCTTGACTGATCTGTAGATAGTGGTGGTCAGGGAGTCATTCAAGACCTCACCAGTGGGAAGAGGGAGTCCTGTGGAGGGATCAAAAAGTTGAGAGAACCGATGGAGTCCTTTGTCTATACAGGATTTGAATGCTGGGTGTTGCTGGGCCTGGGGAAAGAGTGGAAGGCCACATATCGCCAGATGTTTGGAGGTATAAAGTGGGAGTTTCAGTAGTTTCCTGGTTTCCCTCCAAGCAATAACCGTGTCCTTTATGAGCAAATTGTATCTCAGATAGTGAGGTATATCCTTCAGCTTGCAGTGGAGCAAATTGGAAAGTCTGTAGGGTGCTGCCATAGAGTTTTCTAATTCAAAATTTGAGTAACTAGAGGAGTTTGTTATCCAGTTCAGGGCCACTCGCAGGAGACATGATAAATTGTAAAGTCTAGTGTCAGGGAGACTAACGCCTCCTTCAGATTTGGGGAGAAAGAGTTTGCGGAGAGAGATGCGGGGCTTGCGGTTTACCCATAGAAAGGATAAGGCTTTGTGTAAGCTTTGAACGTCTTTGTGCTTGAGTAACAGTGGAATGATTTGGATGGGGTATAGTAACTTTGGGAAGCTCCTCATTCTGTACAAATGGCACCTACCAAGGAGGGAGAGGGTTAGTTTAGACCAATTTTGAAGTTCACAAATTATTTTCTGTATGGTTGGCGTAAAGTTTAGATGATATATGGAGGAAGGTGTTTTGCTTATTTTTATCCCCAGATATGTGATGGACGTGTGTGCTATTTTGAATATAGATTTGGGGGCCCATGTCGGGGTACGAGGTTTAAATAGGGGGAGGATCTCGCTCTTGGTAAAATTAATGTGTAGGCCGGAGCATCCACGAAATAGGTTAAAGGTGTCTTGAATAAAGGGCATTTCGGAGGAAGGGTCGGAGGAGAAAATTAAAATGTCGTCTGCAAATAATGCAGTTTTGAGATGTACCTTGCCAATTTGTACACCTGATAGACCAGGTTGGGTAAGAAGGTATCTGGACAGGGGCTCGAGCGCCAGATTGAAAAGCAGTGGCGAAGGGGGACAGCCCTGCCTGGTCCCCTTGTGTAGATGGATTCTGTCGGAGATGTGGCCCACAGCCACTACCTAGGCATCCGGGTCTGAGTACATAGCTTCTCTTCTATAAGGTGGCAGAAAGGCCCTAAAAAGCCAAAAGCTCGGAGAGACATAGCGAGCCAACAAAAGCTGACGTTGTCGAAGGCTTTCTCCGCGTCTAAAGTAATAATAGCCGCCTCACTGACACAACCCACCTTAGCAGCTTCCAGTACCATCAAGACCTTCGTAATATTGTTGGTGGCCGACCTCCCATGAGTGAATCCCGCTTGGGCTGGGTGGATGAGGGAAGGCAGAATTAGGGCCAATCTGCTGGCTATAATTTTTGAGAACATTTTTGAATCCAGGTTCAAGAGTGAGATGGGTCTATATGAGCTTGGGTCCGTCGGGTTTTTGCCTTTTTTAAATAATTTTGATGTGGGCCTGGTGGCCAGTTGGCAAGTATGGGTTCCCGTCCATGATGCCTTGGTCGACAGAATGGAGGGTAGGGGCGAGCAGGTCATGCGTGAGTTTATAGAACTCAGAAGTGAAACCATCTGGTCCCGGGGCTTTGCCCAGGCTCAGGGTTTTAATGGTGTTCTCAATTTCCCAGAGGGATATGGGGGCGTTTAAGTTTTGGAGTGCTTCCTGATGTACTTTGGGGAGGGAAAGCTGCTGCAGGAAAGACCCAGCTTTAGGATCATCTATGGGGTCTAAGCCGTATATTGTTGCATAGAAGTCCTCTAGGATTTGATTAATCCGCTTTGGGTCATTGGACAGTTGACGCTGTTTGTCCCTGAGGGCAGCAATGTGGACTGGTGTGTGTGGGCCTTTGCAAAGACTGGAAAGGAGTTTTCCAGGCTTGTTTCCGAATTTATGGAATTTGCACTCAAGCGCAGATTTATTCATAAGCTCTTATGTCATGGCCCAGTGGTCAAAGTGGTCCTTGGCTTTCCTCCAAGCTTCCCTGTGAGCTGGTGAATTTAATTGACTTAGAGACAGATGGGCAGCTCTGAGAGAGTGGCTGGCTTGGAGAAATTCAGAGGAGAAGGAGATAATTTTCCCCCTCAGGACAGCCTTCCCCGTTTCCCAAAAGAGATTTGGGTTGGCAATGTGACTGTTATTGTTAGCTGTATAGTCTGCCCATGTGTCTGCAAGTAACTCGTGTAGTGCCGTATTATGCGCAAGGTAAGAAGGAAATCTCCATATCTTAGATGTGACTCGCGGTCGTGCCTAAAAGATCAGCATGATCCGAAATGACTATGTCATTTATCTTGGGATCGGTGGCCAGGGGGAGCATTAGTAAAGAGAGGAAAATATAATCTATTCTTGATTGAGTGGCGTGTGGGTGTGAGAAAAAAGTAAAATCTCTGCCCTCCGGATTGTGGAGCCTCCACAGGTCCATTATGCCTAGATCTTCGGCCCATTGGGCTAGCGTGTAGATGGGCTTGGTAAGTTTAGCAGGCTTGTGAGGTGGGGAAGCGAGTCTATCTTCCGTGGGATCCATGACTGAGTTAAAGTCCACCGCAATGATACATGGGAGGTGGATATGTGGAGCGATGTGTACCGTAAGGGTCTGGAAAAACTGTTTGGTAGGGGAGTTAGGGGCGTGAACCGCTGTGAGGGCCCATTCCCTATCGTGGGTTTTTAGTCTGGCCGTGAAGAGTCGGCCCTCCTTATGGATGGAGAGTAGGTCGTGGGGCAAATTCTTGTTAATGAGAACTAGAACTCCTGCTTTCCCTTTCACAGCAGGCGATCCCATGACATGGCCTATCCAAAGTTTGCGCATACGTGCGAAATCAGAGGCAGCTAAGCGGGTCTCCTGGAGAATCGCAATGTTTGAGCGGAGACGTTTGAGGTGGCGGAGATTGGCCATGCGCTTGTTGGGGGAGTTAACGTTCCATGACGTTATTTGTATTGACATAAAATAAGTGTGGGGCTATGAAGTGTGCGGAGAGCATCTAGGAGGTTGTTGGTAAAATGGTGGGTGCATGTGAGGGGTAGGAGTGTAAAAGGGGAGGTGAGAAGAGGGACAAATGTGTAGGGGTGGTTGTCCTGTTACCGATATTTGCTAAAAGGCACACTGGCGAGGGGGGGAGAACAGCTTGTCCACAGCCACCAGGGAGAGTAGCAGGATGAAAGGTGCCCTCTATTGAGCTATCTGTGGGCCTATATTGAACGGGGTCAGCGCAGAATGCTCTGCAGTAAGGCTGTGCAATGGTTCCTGGCCCCATGAGGAGGAAAGAGAAGGGAGAGAGGAGAGGTCATTCAATGCAGAAACATATCCTAGGAAACATTAACAGCACAGTATCTTGCAAGTCCAGCCGGTAAAGATAAACAAAAAAAGAAATGAAGGAAATAATAAATGTGAACATATGGATGCTTCACTCGATCTTGATCAAGTGAGGCTATATTGAAGGAGATTAGGTTGTGTTAAGTCTTCAGTTCCAGGAATTATGGGGGGACATATCCCCCAACTTGAGCTTTTTAGCTGGATCCTTCCTAGGACTCCTTTGGTTTCTAGAGGGGCCTTTAGAGGATACTTCCCCTGGATGTGTGGTATCCATTGGAAGGTTACAGAGAATTCTGGAGGTAATGGGCTGCTTCGTTGGGATCAGAAAAGGTCTTGGACTCACCCGAGGCCTTTGTGAATCGAAGTGTGGCTGGGTAGGCAAGGGAGAAGCGGATGTTTTTCTGGAAGAGGGCAGCACAGATGGGCTGGAAAGCCTTCCTTTTTTTGGATACTTCCTGAGAGTAGTCCGCAAATAGTAAAAGCTTGTTGCCATCAATTTGTAAAGCTTTCAGATTGCGGAATGACTTGAGGATATGAGCTCTATCCATGTAATTTAGGCAGCGAACTATGACAGGTCTCGGCGAGCGTCGGTCATTGGAAGGTGCTCCCAACCTGTGTGCGCGTTCCACCACACTGGGTCCAGCCAGGCCTAGAGCTTGGGGTATTCTCGATGCGCAAATGTCCACCAAAAGAATCAGTACTGAAGGACTCCGGGAGGCCTATGCCCCTCAGATTGTTTCTCCTTGACCTATTTTCGAGGTCATCCAGTTTCTCGAAAATATACTGTTGTGCCTGTTTAAAGTGTTGGTCTCTAGTTAATGAAGATTGTGCTTCCTCCTCTATCTCCGAGACTCGACTCTCCACTTCAGAGAGTCGTTTGGCATGGTCTCCTAACTCTTTAGTCAGCTGGACCATCCCTGCAGTTATGGCTTTATCCACCGCCGCCCTAATGGTGGGTGCCAGGAGCGGTGCTACCGCCTGAGCCAAGCCCGCATATTGCTCTTCCATTGTAGCAGAATGGGCTCCCATAGCTTGCTGAGGAGAGAGAGAGTTCATTGGAACGATCGGGAGAGCATTCCTTGGGGCGATCCTGAGTGCATTCGTTGGAACGATCGGGAATGCGTTCGACGGAACGACCGGACCATGGACGGACTCCGCCATATTGGCTTCCACATGCGGGGGCACCGGAGGGTCCGCGGCGTTTAGGGAGGAGGCCGAGGGAGGGCTGTGGACTAAGAACTTGTCCATGCGGTTCCTGAGGTGTGGAGGCAGGTTGCTGGGGGCTGATCTCCCTGGTCGTCAGCGTGGATGGCAGGTTTTGTAGGCCGGTGAAGACGGAGCCGCTGAGTCTGCCACCGCTCACATAGGTGCTGGAACCAGAAGTCTGATCGAAAGAATTTGAAGCGGTTTTAGATATGACCGTTCTTTCAAGGAAAAAGTTGTGTTTATCGGTATTGTTGGTGGATAAGCCTTAAGATAATGAGATAGGGGTACAGCACAAAGTTTATAGCTTGGGTAATGCGTAAAACAATATATTTAACAGTTGTACCTTTATAGCAACCTTGCGTTAACTTGAAAAAAGAAAAAGAACTGAAAGCAAGGACACAACGCAGAGAACAGTACAGAGGGAAGTACCTCTAGATTGGGTTGTTCCCGTGGTGTTGGTTCCCAAAGGTACGCCCTGCCAGTGCCTGGGAACTTGGAACTGGGAGTAGAAAAAGAGTTCACTAGTCCAAGGAAAAGGCGAGCATCCTATGGACCACCTGTTAGTGGAATCCTACCTCTACTAGGTAAGTTGGCGGTTCCTAATGGATCTTTGTGGTAGTGGCATAGATTGGGGAAATCTCTCAGTTCTTTGATCCATTGGGGAGTTGTCGGATCATTCTGGGATAATACCCCATTCTTGTAGTAGTTTAATCCCATTTTGGACCAAGGTCACCACCTGTTTTATGCCATTATGAGTAATGGGAGTTTTAGAGGGTGCAATCCATTGGTATTGTATTTGGATGTTGCAGAGCGTTTTTGTTATGTTGTTGAGCTGCCTCTGGTGGCTTAGCGAATGCTGGGATAGGTCAGCAAATATCTGAAGCTGACCGTATGGGTCAGGTAGAGTGCCTAGTGATCTTACTTTTTGCATGAGCTGTTCCTTTAGTGGAAGAAGTGTATCGTGAGGATCACATCCCTGGGCACAGTGTCTGGTAGGAAAGAAGGCTTCGGTAGCCTATGACTGCAATCAATCACTAGCTCAATATTCCTTGTGTCTGGTAACAAAGCTTTAATTAGACCTCTGGCGTATGAGGACAAGTCAGCAGGCTGCACTGATTCTGGCACACCATGTAGTTTGATATTGTTCCTTCTGGACCTGTCCTCAATTTCCCCCATTTAGTCTTTTAGCCATGTGGTATCTTTGGCCTGATCTTCTTGAGTGTCTATAATATCGTTTATAGTGTCAGTAATATCCCCCATATTTGCTGCCATATGCAAGACTTTCTGCTCCAGCATCTCAATGCTTTGACCGACTCTATGCATTACTGATAGCATGTCTGCCTGGATTGAGCTTCTTAGAGACATTAACATGTCTTTCAACACATTGTCTATCACAGGTTGTCCCACTGTAGGGAAGGCCGCAATAGGATCAGGTATGGATGGTTGGATAGGCCCTACCAATAGTAGCACAAGTGGGAGTCACATACAGTAAATGGTAGTGCTTACCCTGAAATCAGGGGGGGGGTGCAGTAAGCAATGTAAGTAGGCCAAAAAGAAAAAAACAAAAAAACAACTGCACCAACCATGAAAGTAAACTACACCTCCCTACCTAAACTGGATGATACCCCAAGGCCCAACCTATACACCTCGAATCCCACCCCTGATGGGGTGGGAGGGAACTACTGTCCCAGGGAGAAGAGAAACCTCACTGCCCCCCTGCGGGGGATGATGGCAGGTGCCCACTTAGGGTCCCACCATGGATGGTAAGTAGCGGTACATAATTAGACACAGAATACTGGAACAAATATAACCAATCGAATCGACAGGTGTATGCAATGTGGACAGTGGATAACCATAAAAGAATGACGAAGTTCCATTGAACGAAACATGTAGGCAAGATGGGTACCTGCCCCCCTGCCTACCTGTCCCACTATTCTAACTAGCGGACGTAGCCACAGCCTACTGGAACAGATTCACCCCCTCTTGACATTGGAACATTGCAAGGACCGGTGATAATGAGACACACAGGACAAAGCAATCAGATGCACCTGGTAATTTGGTAATTATCAGATTATCCAACTGAATACTGCTAACTGTCCCAGACCTGCACATCTTCCACCAGCACAAGTTCAGTTTGTGGGACCCAACCCAGCAATCACAGCATGGCCTCACGGCTGCCTTTCTGGTCAAGCCACGGGTCTATCCCCCCTCCTTGACTTCTCATCCCCTTCCATCATCCTACATGGTTACCGGGATTTTTATCCTCACATCGGCCAAGGGGTCCACACTTCCATACAGGTGAAGACTGCCTGGGAACAAGGCGGTGGTCTCCCTGTCACCGCTCCAGGATCATCACAAGTATAAGGATACCTCTGCATTGGTTGAGACTACCAGACCGAAGCTGCGGCGGTCTCCCCATATCAGCATTGTGTCAAGATCCAGCATAGACGGTGAAGGAATCGAGTATTTGGACCGTCCCGTATCGCTTATATCCTGGGACTGTTTTACCATGGCTTTGCTACACAGGTGGAGACTGGCTTACTATCTAGGGGTCTCCCTGTAGTAGCCCAATAAACTTCCTCTAGTCACAGCACCGCTTGAACACATTGGTAGAGACTGCACAATCACCTTGGCAGCGGTATCCCGGTGTATGTCCATCATACCACTCACAATCCATTTTTCCACAACATTAAACCTGCAGTGTTTTAAAGATTGGAGCGATATCCATGGACTATCAGAACAATATTACAACAGTGGAGGAGCTACATTCCATCCCCTGGCAACCGTGAGTTACCATACTTATCACAAGGGATATTGAACTTTGCAAATAGGTCTTGGTCCCGAAGTTCAGTCATACCCATGGTTAATTATTGTCATTGGTCGGGTTCCAGTTTCCACTACAGGGGGTCATCTTAGTGTACACCCAGTGGGGAGTCTTCTCACAGGGTGCACAGGTCTGTACAACAGACAGAACTCACCTTGGTCAGTCTGTGTATGCTACTTTACAGCTGACCACACAGGTCAATAAGCTGCAAGACATTCCACACAGGGGAGCCAGTGTTCTTAGTATTCTACAGGGGGATAGAACTACAATCAAGAATCGTGTTTCATTTTCTACCACCCCTAATTATTGGTAGGGCCTACACAGGAACACTCTTTTATAGTTCTCCACTGTCCACATTATGTACCGCTACTTACCATCCATGGTGGGACCCTAAGTGGGCACCTGTCATCATCCCATGCAGGGGGGCAGTGAGGGTTCTGTTCTCCCTGGGACAGTTCCCTTCCACCCCATTAGGGGTGGGGTTCAGCATGTATAGGTTGGGCCTTGGGGTATCATCCAGTTTAGGTTGGGAGGTGGGGGAGAGGGAAGGGGAGGGAAGGCATTGATTGTGGAGGGGCACATGGTGTTTGGTACACAAATTTATGTCATGCTTCATTTCAATAAAAGTAGTTGACTTTCATGGTTGGTGCAGTTGGTTTTTTGTTTTTTCTTTTTGGCCTACATGGTTGGATAGGTATCGTAGGGATGAGAGCAGACATGTGGCTTACCTCATGGTGAAAAGTCAATTTGTCTAATCGCATTTTCACCTTTGCTGGGCTACCAGATAGCAGTATGCCAAGCTGGGATGTAGAGAGATCTGCTCCGGCACCCAGGGCTGTGTCTTGTTGGGTCAGGGATAGAGCTGCATATCCCGGAGATGCTGTGGATAAAGCCGCCATCTCTGTGTACTGTATACCTGCCGCGGCACCATCTTGGCTACTCGTCGGCTGGTACATGAAGGCCGTAAGCTTATGGGGTTTGCGATCCTCCTTTTGCTTGAGTGACATGACCCTCAGTGTGTTCTTAGGTGTGATCGCTGTGCTGTGGGGTGATCGGTGTGTCGGTAGGCCTTTGGTGAACGCTGGACGGAGCTCTGGATGGAGTTCTTCACTTATGCGGCCATTCTGCTTGCACACCAGCCACACCCCCTCCTGTTCCTGCTCTTGATCATGCTTTTTGCCTTGTACCTGTACCCTGAACCCCCCTGCCTTGTTTCTACCCCCCTTGTTCCAGATCCCAGTTTTAATTCCCCCTTCCTATATGTTCCCTGCACCTCCAGTTCTACCCTGCTTTTCTGTGATTTGTATTTATTGTATATAGTTAGTTAGCTATTTAAGTTTTCTGTTACTCTGTTAGGTTGTTTAGTTAGATATTTTGTCACTGGGTTTGTGGTTCCCTTATATCTTTGTTTGCTGTTTGCCGGATTTTGGTTTCACTGTAAATAAATCTTACTTTAAATACATATAGTTTCTTTTCTGAGGCAAACACCTCTCCCCTCCCCCCAAAAAAGGGCTCCTCATCCCCCCAGAGCGGTACCTCTCCCCCCGGAGCAGTACCTCTCCCACGTTCTACCAATGCTCTTACCCCATCTAGGCGGGTAGTGTGCAGCAGTACCGTGTCCTCCACGGTGGCTTCCATCATGGCTCCTAGGCATCCAATAGGATCGCCTGTGCTTTCAGCCAATCAGGTGACGGGTGCCAAATCCGTTACCAGAATTGGCTGGGAGGAGGTCCTGAGTGGGCTGTGAGCGTTCTGTCGGCGCTCACAGCCCACTCTATTCTGAAGCCCTATTAGAGCCGCGGGCTCTAATTATGTGCTTCACTAAAACACTCCCGCCTACTGCCGCAATAGTAATTCAAGCATCCCGCTGACCTGAAAAGGGGCCGGGTGCATGGATGGGAGAGGCAGGCGGAGGTATAGGGGAGGCGCGCTCCTGCACCTATAATGGATGGGCGCCCCTGGTAACAACACAGATCTGGTCATCCCTGCTGCTGATTTCTGACAGAGCATCAGGAACATATACCAGCATTTTTAGCCACACAGGTGGCCATGGAACACCATAGAACTTGTGAATTCAAATGTTGATTGTTCAAGAACAGGATGGAGGGTGTGAAAGATATGTAAATCGAAGACAGGGTGGTTCCACAGTTTTCACACCACCTATTATATTCTTGACACATTCTGTGATGTTTGGATTAAAGTGACTGTGCTACCCATGTGGATATACAGTACTATAAATGATGGAGCATGTTCCTGACACCCATTAGAACTGAAGAACTGGCTTGAATAGGTTGTGAAACATCTTCCACATTACAGAAAAAGTCCAGTTGAAAGTGACTAATTACTACTAGTTAAGTAGATCTAAACTGTAACTGAATGCCATTGGTTTGCTTAAAGTGGTAGTAAACCCTCCTATCATTTTCAGCCAAGGAAGCTGCCATCTTGGCCTCTGTTTAATCTACAACTGCCATGATGCTGCACATGTGATCAGCTATGACACCAGCCATTGGATGGTTTGACAGTTTGGTTTAGAGCACAGCCAATGGGAGTGTTACATTTCCGGCACATGTCGGAAATGTGACTGGTTTTTAACCTGTTAAATGCATGGGTTTACTACCGCTTTAAATACTGAGCGTAATTATCAATAGAATAACATTTTTTTTGGATTAACATAACATGGCACACACCCATTTTAAAGAAGATGCATACCCTACTGTATACTATAATACAACATAAAATACTGTTTTCACTTTTTTCATTCTTTGTTCCATTTCAGTGCTGATGATCTCCTCTAGTCTCTTTGCAATAGCTTCATGTCCACAGGCATTTGTCCCAGTGGTGGTTGCATGTTGATGCTTAGAACAGAAGCATAACTAGAACTTTCAGGGCCCCATTGCAAGAAAGTATGAAGGACCCCTCTGGCCCACGACTTGGGCCCTTCCCACTGATCCCGGGCCCTTTACTTCCATTGTGGGGTCCTTTATTAAGGTCCAGCTGTGGGCCACCTTCTTGCCATCTTGGTATCCACCCTGTGGTCGAAAGTGTGACCTTTATGACCCTGGTAGTTCCACCACTGGTGTCAGTAGTTTTTTTTTTTTTTTTTAATTATTTTTTACCATTATATTATATATATTTTTTTTAAAATGTATTACAATTTTTTTTAGGACACCCAATGGGGGGCTTTGGTAAAATATCAGGGGTTGAACAGACCCCTGATGTCTCACTTTTGAGACAGAGAAAAGGACTGAGAACAGATTCATCAGTCCCTTTCTCTGCAGCCTCAGCTGCACAAAATGAATGAACAGGAACAACGCTGTACAGCGCTTACCGTTCATTCATAAACTAAGGCATAATAAACACAGTTTTCTATGCCCAAGCTATGAATGAATTTAAAAAAAAAGAGTCAGTGATCGGTGCAGATCACTGACTATATTCGTTGAGTCAGTGATGCTTTCCCGCTCTCCATACTGACAGATCCCTGCACTGCGGGGAGGGGGGGGGGCACAGAGGCCAAGAGGAGCCAATGCCCTCCATTTCCCTCCTGCAGCCACCTAATGTCTGTAGGAGGGAGAGGAGGAGAATCTGACATTCAGCAGCTGGATGGAGGGATTGGTTCCTCTAAATGCTGCTGCTCCTTTTGCCCTCCTATCCGGGCATAGAGGGGACCACACAGAGCCCCCTGGAGGAGGGAGTCGGGTCGCAATGGCAACCCCTGTACGTACACTCCTGGCTTAGATCAGGCTTTATGATAATGGTAAAGGCAGAACATATCTTTACAATGAGCACTTAAATGGCCAATTATGATTTACACTGCAAGTCATGTAATAGAGTGACAACTAGGTATCAGCAAACAAGTCTGGGTTCAGTTCATGGGCCTTTCACCAAATTCTTCATTAAGTTTGAAAGCTGTAAACATTAATACATATCCCATTGACGACTATAGAGGTTGGCCAATCCTAAAATTAAGTTCAAGCCATTTTCAAGGTTCATGGACAAGGGATTGTCAAGCAATAACGTGTATGTATTTCATTGAGAAAAGACAGCGAAACATTGCAGTGAATTCATGCACAGTATTTATTCACTTTTGCTAAGACACATATGGAACAGAGAGACAAGCTGCCACATTTAACAGTGGTAATAATACCTTTGCTAAATGTTTTGCTTCACATTGCAGCTGGAGGTTCATTCGGCTGAACACTCGTTTGTTCGGCCGTTAGCACAGGATTCTCCATAGACAGTATACAGTGCAGACATCTCCCTCATATTATATCCACTGCTGGTCAATTTTTAGCCTGCATTGTTTGGCTATTTTCTCTATTTCTGAATGTGAAATTTCATAGCTGAATATTCTTATATTTATTATGTTCTTAGGACCGAATGTTAGGTAATCTTACATTCACCCAGCAAAAGACAACAAGGAAACAATTGCACAAATATTTCAAAGATTATGAGTATTACTCATTACTTTTGTATCGATGTTGAGACATTTGCAAAGTGAATGCTTTAACCACTTCAGCCCCGGAAGGATTTCCCCCTTTAGGACCAGAGCCCTTTTTGCGATTCGGCACTGCGTCGCTTTAACTGAAAATTGCGCGGTCGTGCGGCGTTGTACCCAAACTAATTTGCTTCCTTTTTTTCCCACAAATAGAGCTTTCTTTTGGTGATCACCGCTGCGTCATTTCTGATCGCCGCTATAAACTAAAGAAGAGCAAAAATTTTGCAAAAAAAAACAAATTTCTTACTTTTTGCTAAAATACAAATCCAAAAAAAAAACCTAAACATAAAATCGTTTTTCATTCTTTAAACAAAAAAAAACGTTTTAAAAACGAGAAGAA
>BLSH010378328.1:890714-903378 GCA_018402905.1 Glandirana rugosa | reverse complement strand
TATTGATAAAATAGAACGAGTTCAGAGACGGGTAACAAAAATGGTGAAAGGTCTGGGGGATAAAACATATCAAGAGCGACTTCAGGCACTTAATATGTACAGTCTGGAGGAAAGAAGGGAGAGGGGAGACATGATCGAAACCTTTAAATACCTCAAGGGGGTAAATAAGGTTCAGGAGGGCAGTCTTTTCAATATGAAACCAAAATCAAGAACACGGGGACATGACCTCAAACTAACTGGGGGGAAGTTCAAAACTAATCTTAGAAAGTATTATTTTACTGAAAGGGTGGTTGATGATTGGAATAAACTACCAACAGAGGTTGTGAGACAGTCAACAGTAAATGGCTTCAAACATGCTTGGGATAAACATAAATCCATAGTCAGACAACAAGGTTAATGTAAAAAAAAAAAAATAAATAAAAAAATAAAAAGGGGCAGACTCGATGGACTACTCAGTCTTTTTCTGCCGTCACTTTTCTATGTTTCTATGTTTCTATGTCAATATTTCTTTTGGAATACCCACATGCCTAAATACCTAGACAAGCTCTTTGGCAGTAGTTTTAGCTGAGATATTACGCAAGGGAATGGCTTCAGGATATCACGTGGCATAGTTCAGTATTACCAGTACGTGCTGATGGCCCTGGGCAGACTTTACTACTGGCCCCACCAGATCTATGCCAATTCTTTCAAAATGCACTTCAATGATTGGTAATGGTACTAGCAGACTGTGAAACTGGGCCAATGATGCAGAATACTGACACTCTTGGCATGACTCCCAATATTCTTTGACATCTGCATATAACCCAAAAGAATCTCTGGGTAATTCTCTCCTTGGTCTTCTCTATACCTAGATGTCCCCCCATTATATGACCATGGGCTAAATCTAATACCATCCAGCGATAGGGTTTGGGAACCATTAGCTGCTCTACCTCATCCTCCCCTTGCTTTACCATCCGATATAGCAAGTTATTTTATTAAGAGCCATGTAGGCAAAAGACACCCATATATTAGGTTCAACAGGTTCCCCATCCATCATTTTAAGGTTTTCTCTGGCTCTATTGAGTGTGACGTTTTTAAGTTGTTCTGTACAAAAATCATCTTTTCTGACCTCTAAGTCAGGCACTACATTCTGTCCAATCTCACTATTAGAGTCAGAGATAATTTCTTGTTCATTGACCTCCAGATGGGGGCTAGATTCCATCTCCTCCTGCTCCCCAGCCATTACAGAAAAAAGGAAAAGGATCTTCTCATTCCTTGGGCACGCCAACAGTTTTCTTTTCAATTTTGTAATCAAAAGGGCCTGGTGTGAGTTCCTGTGTTTCCACAGCAGAGGGAGCTCTGTCCTCCCGACTCCTTTTGCTTTTCCATAAACTCCAAAAGTGGGGAAAATCTCTCCCCACTAGGGCTTCATGAAGCAGTGAGGGTACCGCCCCCACTGAGTGTGTCACCATGCCCCAAGGGGTATCACTTTCAACTACGGCAGTCTGGTAGTCACGTGTATGCAAATAACCCCAACAGTGCTAGGGTGTAACTTTGCAGGATTTATACAATCACCTTTGACTAATATTACCACACTATCAGAATTTAGTAGAGCCGTGACTGGCTTTCCATCAACTGAGATTACACACATTTGTTTTTCCATGCGTTCCTGACATGTTGCAGTACATGCCACCTATGCAAAAAGAGACATGTGTTTTTAAGTAAGCATTAGCACATTGCATTGGTTCATCATTTAGGGAACAGTTAACAGCAAAATGACCAAATGCATGGCAGTGATAACATTTTATGTGTTCTGTACCCAGTCCTCTAAATGACCTCAGAGACCTTCCTGACCTATTTGGCCAGTCTCCAGGTCCTGAGCCCATAGACTCATTATCTGTAGCAACAGTCTTGTCATTTTTCCCCATGCCCTTGACTCCTGGAACTGTCTTACCGGATCCTCAGAGCGACTTTTCACCCCTAGAGGCATTGGAGCGGGGCACGGATGGGTTCAACAAGTCCTTGGCCGCAGTATATTTCTCCACCAGGTCCATCAGCTGGTTTGCTATCTCTGGGTCCCCATGGCTGACCCACTTCCTCTAAGTGGCAAGGAGCACATGTAAATTACGGTCCATGACCACATGCTCCACAATGTTAGGGTCTGGCAAAGTCTCTGGCTGCAGCCACTTCTTGGTGAGTCATATTAAGTCAAACATTTGGGAGCGGGGTGGCTTGTGAGTACTGTATGACCACTGATGCACCCGTTGAGCCTGGACTGCAATGGTGACGCCCATGCATGCAAGCATCTCAGCTTTCAGGGTCTCATAATCCTGGTCATCATCTGGTTCCAGGTCATAATAGGCCTTTTGGGGTTCTCCTGTCAGAAAGGGCGCTAGCAGTCCTGCCCGTTGCTCTTTTTGCCATCCTTCTCGCACAGCAACTCTTTCAAAAGTTGCTAGGTAAGCTTCCACATCATCTGCAGGTGTCACCTTCTGCAGGTAATAGGTGGCATTCACCATTTTCTGTTCCACCGGCAAAGGACTTGCGGACCCCTTCTCTAACTCCACCATGGCCTCCGCAAACTGGCGATTCGTCTCCTGCTGGGCTGCAAAGGCCTGGCGATTCACCTTCTGCTGGGCTGCAATGGCCTGGAGATTTGCCTCCTGCTGGGCTGCAATGGCCTGGAGATTCGCCTCCTGCTGGGCTGCAATGGCCTGGAGATTCGCCTCCTGCTGGGCTGCAATGGCCTGGAGATTCGCCTCCTGCTGGGCTGCAATGGCCTGGAGATTCGCCTCCAGCTGGGCTGCAATGGTCTGGTGGATCACCTCCCGCTGGATTGCCATGGCCTCTGTGACTTGGTTTCCTGCTGGGCTGCAATGGCCTGGCGATTCGCCTCCTGTTGCTGGTGATTGGTTTCCTGCTGGGTTGCAGTGGCCTGCAGCAGGCCTTTTAACAAATCCTCCATCTTTCCACCTGTCTAGGAAGATACCCACCGAAAATCCACCATGTGTGGGGGGTTAGCTCAATGGGGATCACCTTCCCTGGGAAAAAGGTAGTCCAAATGTCAGGTTTTCTTAAAATATAACTTGTAGCCAGGTTTATTTAAAAGGTTGAAGGTAGATCATATAAACAAAATGTAAAATAAATCCTTGCCATCCAGTCACTAACTAAACATTTCCAGTTTTCTAACTCAGAGTTAAAGGGCTTCTTACAGTCACCCACAAAACAAAGATAGTGCAAACCTTTTGTTTCTGTCACAAAGCAAAGTTCAGTTCATTAGCTCTCTCAAGTTTGATGGCTCCTGAGTCCCAGGCCAGAGCAGTAATCTGATCCAGACCTGCTTCCTTTATACCACCTGTTGATGGACACAAGTGGACAGCAAAATCTGGTCTGGAATCCACCCTGCAAAGGTGGCTGGTAAAACCCGGATCAGATTCCTCCTTAGTTTCCTGCAAGTCAACGCATGCGAGGTTAAACATTACGGCCATCGGTCACCTCGCCTTTCATAACGCCACTATATATATATATATATATATATATTATGTACTATCATTAGACCGGTTTGAGTTTATACAAAGTCTTAACTACTTGCCGACCGCGCCATGGTCGAAAGACGTTCACAGCGCGGTCGACTTATTCTGGGAAGGCGTCCATGAATTGCGCTCCCGCGCGCCCCCTGGGGAGCGCACCCGGCAATGTCCATGACCATCGAGTCTCCCACACCCGGCGTTTCACGGATCGGGGTAAAGGGCCAATGACAGTGGCCCTTTGCCACGTGATCCCTCCGTCCAATGGACTTGTAAACAAATCAGAGCACATGTCCAGTTCAGCTCCTCCTATCTGCTCACTCCAATTGCACAGCATGTGCGGAGAGGAGGGAGCGAGTGCAGCCTTGCTGTGGGCTGGATGTGAAGGGCCCACAGCGCTTATCTGTGCCCACCCCTAGCACACCAATACATCCCTGGCTCATTATCCCTGGCTCATCCATCCATGCATCCTTGGCTCATCAATGCATCCCTGGCTCATCCATCCATGCCTGGCTCATCCATCGATGACTCATCCATGCATCCCTGGCTCATCCATTCATCCCTGGTTCATCCATGCATCCCTGGCTCATCCATGCATTCCTGACTCATCCATCCATACATCCCTGGCTCATCCATCCATACATCCCTGGCTGATCCATGCATACATCCCTGGCTCATCCATCCATGCATCCCTGGCTCATCCATACACCCCTGGCTCATCCATGCATCCCTGGCTCATCCATCCATCCATCCCTGGCTCATCCATCCCTGGGTCACCCATATCTGGCTCATCCATCCATCCCTGGCTCACCCATACCTGGCTCATCCATCCATCCATGGTTCACCCATCCATCCCTGACTCACCCGTCTCTGGCTCACCTATTCCATGGCTCACCCAGTCCCTGGCTCACCCAGTCCCCAGCTCACCCATACCTGGCTCACCCAGTCCCCGGCTCACCCATACCTGGCTCACCCAGTCCCCGGCTCACCGATCCCTGGCACACCCAGTCCCTGGCTCACCCAGTCCCTGGCACCCCCAGTCCCTGGCTCACCCATTCCTGGCTCACCCAGTTCCTGGCTCACCCATCCCTGGCTCACCCATCCCTGGCTCACCTTTCCCTGGCTCACCTGTCCCTGGCACACCCAGTCCCTGGCTCACCCATCCCTGGCTCACCCAGTTCCTGGCTCACCCGTTCCTGGCTCACCCAGTCCCTGGCTCACCCATCCCTGGCTCATCCATGCTCCATCCCTTGCTCATTCATCCATCCCTGGCTCATCCATCCATCCCCAGCTCATCCATCCAGAATCATGCTCATCCATGCTCCATCCCTGTGTCTTCCGTTCACATCCATGTTCCATCTCTGGCTCACCCATCCACATCCATGCTCCATCCCTGGCTCATCTGTCCACATCCATGCCACTACAGTGCCCATCAGTGCCTCACAAAAGTGTGATAGGTAGTCAAATTCGATTTAAAATGTGTGTCCCTATAATGCCTGATGGTGCTCCCTGCATGTTGGGCCTCTGTATGTGGCCAGACTGTAGAAAAACCTCA
Organism: Glandirana rugosa; assembly: GCA_018402905.1. Taxonomy (NCBI): domain Eukaryota; kingdom Metazoa; phylum Chordata; class Amphibia; order Anura; family Ranidae; genus Glandirana; species Glandirana rugosa. The sequence goes on along the minus strand of BLSH010378328.1, from coordinate 898,317 downwards.
CACATGTGGTATCGCCATACTCGGGACAAGTAGCAGAATATATTTTGGGCTGTAATTTTTGCTATGTACATGCTATATGTTAGACATGTATAAATGGACAACTTTGTGTAAGAAAAATATGTTTTCATTTTCTTTCCAAATTTTCCAAAAACTTGTGGAAAAATATGACATGTTCATAAAATCATTACTCCTGTAGTAGGTAGTCAAATTAGATTAGATTTGAAATCTATGTCCCTAGAATACCTGATGGTGCTAACTGCATGTTGGGCCTCTGTATATGGCCAGGATGTTAGAAACATCTTATAAATGGACAACTTTGTGTAAATACGTTTTCATTTTCTTTCCACATTTTCCAAAAACTTTTGGAAAAAAAATTACATATTCACAAGACTCATTATGCCTCATAGAATATTCGTTGGGGTGTTTACTTTCTAAAATGGGGTAATATTTTGGGTGTTTCCATTGTCTTGGTGCTCCAGGGTCTTCAAAAGTGTGATAGGTAGTCAAGATATTTTATGCATAATTTATGCTCCTAGAATGCTTGATGGTGCTCCCTGCATGTTGGGTCTCTCTATGTAGCCAGGCTGTGTAAAAGTCTCACAAATGTGGTATAGCCATACTCAGGAGGAGTAGAAGATTGTGTTTTGGGGTGTAATTTGTGGCATGCATATGATGTGTGTGAGAAATAACCTGTAATTATTACAATTTTATGAAAAAAATAAAAATAAAAAATAAAAATCTTCATTCTACAAAGAATTGTGGGAAAAATTACATCTTCAAAAAACTCACCATGCCTCTTACTAAGTACCCTGGACTGTCTAACTAGGGGTCATTTGGGGGTATTTGTGCTTTCCTGGCTTGTTAGGGTCTCAAAAAATTAGATGGGCCGTCAGTAGAGTTGAGCGGACACCTGTATGTTCGGGTTCGGCCGAACATCGCAAAAAAGTTTGGGTTCGGTACCGAACTTGACCTGAACTTGACCCCGGACCCCGAACCCCACTGAAGTCAATGGGGACCCAAACTTTTTGGCACAAAAATGGCTGTAAAAAAGTCCTGGCGAGTGCTAGAGGGCTGCAAAAGGAAGTAAAATGGGGGTAAGAGTAGGACAAGTGCCCTACAAAAAAATGGGCATAGGGAAAATAACTTAAAATCAAATAAAAAAATAAAAATGGGAAGGGGGTGTATGTGGAGTAGGAGCCTAGAGGTTGACTAGGCCGTGACCGTGGCAGTGTAGGTGATGATTTTAGAACAATAATCTGTCCCTTACAGCAACAACAGGAACCTGACCCTATAGGAGTAGGCAATGATTTTAGAACGATAATCTGTCCCTTACAGCAACAGCAGGAACCTGACCCTATAGGAGTAGGCGATGATTTTAGAACAATAATCTGTCCCTTACAGCAACAACAGGAACCTGACCTAGTAGGTGATGATTTTAGAACAATAATCTGTCCCTTACAGCAACAGCAGGAACCTGACCCTATAGGAGTAGGCGATGATTTTAGAACAATAATCTGGTCCTTACAGCAACAGCAGGAACCTGACCCTATAGGAGTAGGCGATGATTTTAGAACAATAATCTATCCCTTACAGCAACAGCAGGAACCTGACCCTATAGGTGTAGGCAACGATTTTAGAACAATAATCTGGCCCTTACAGCAACAGCAGGAACCTGACCCTATACGAGTAGGCAATGATTTTAGAACAATAATCTGGCCCTTACAGCAACAGCAGGAACCTGACCCTATAGGAGTAGGCAATGATTTTAGAACAATAATCTGTCCCTTACAGCAACAGCAGGAACCTGACCCTATAGGAGTAGGCGATGATTTTAGAACAATAATCTGTCCCTTACAGCAACAGCAGGAACCTGACCCTATAGAACTAGGAGATGATTTTAGAACAATAATCTGTCTCTCAAAGCAGTAGACTCTACCTAGTCCAGAATCAGATCGTTCTGTAATGCAGGATGAAATCTGCAATCTGTCCCTCAAAGCAGTAGTAGTAGTAACCTCTACCTAGTCCAGAATCAGATTGTTCTGTAATGCAGGATGAGATCTGCAATCTGTCCCTCAAAGCAGTAGTAGTAATCTCTACCTAGGCCAGAATCAGATCGTTCTGTAATGCAGGATGAGATGTTATTATATCTGCAATCTGTCCCTCACAGCGCTGGCAGCATCCTCTCCCTACACTAGCCTGAGAGCATGTGACATGCAGCACTACGTGACTCCAGCTTATACAGAGGCTGGGTCACATGATGCACTGGCCAATCACCGCCATGCCATTAATAGGCATGGCTGTGATGGCTTCTAGGGGCAAACCAGTGAAATGCTTGTTGATTGGCTGCCCTGCAGCTATTCAACAGGCGAGATCAAATACCTGAACCCCAAACCCAAACTTTTTTCATATGTCCGGGTTCGGATCCAGGTCACGGACACCACAAAGTTCGATATGGACCCGAACTTTACAGTTCAGGTTCGCTCAACTGTAGCCGTCAGTACATCAGGTGTGATCAATTTTCAGTAATTGCCACCATAGCTTGTAGACTCTATGCCTTTCACAAAGACCAAATAATATACACTCATTTTGGTTATTTTTTACCAAAGATAAGTAGTAATAGAAATTTTGTCCAAAAATGTATGAAGGAAAAGTACTAATTTGCAAAATTTTATAACAGAAACAAAGAAAAATGCAATTTTCTACAAAATGTTTGGTCTTTTTTCATTTATAGCGCAAAAAATAAAAAGCCCAGCAGTGATCAACTACCACCAAAAGAAAGCTCTATTTGAGTGAAAAAAAGGACAAAAATGTCATAAGAGTACAGTGTAGTATGACAGAGTAATTGTCATTCAAAATGTGAGAGCAGTGAAAGCTGAAAATTGGTCTGGTTAGGAAGGGGGTTTAAGTGCCCAGTGGTCCAGTGGTTAAACTCCATTCAAGTGCAAACATATAGAATAATTGAATGCTAATATCACTGGAAGAAAACATGCAACTTTTTACTTTTCTCATATCTCTTATTAATAGTAGATGCCATGTAATCTGAGAAAACATAGTTTTCTTAATGTACACGTTTTTGCAGTTTCAATAATAAAGTTAGATCTTATATGTTATTTTTGAAACACGGGTGAAAAACTCTTGTGCCATTTAGGATTAATACAAGTGCATGACATCTAGAATTGACTTCTGATGCAGGTGCAGATTTTGTATTTCAATAATTACATATTTTCATCTAAAATATTATTAGCATGTAAAATTGAGCTAAATCTAACATTGCTGGAATGCTTCTTGCACTGCATTGGATACATCCTTGGCAGTATTGAATTTTTACCTATTAAGAAAGTAATATGAAAATATTGCTATATCTTATATCCCCCAGGCAATGGCAATCCAACATTTACATCACATATTGAATTAAATGGCAATATGGATTGTCTAGGTAAAACATAGAACACTTATTCTCATTAATAACTTTGTTTCATCACACTAAATTGAATCTATGTTGTTTTTCTTTTCTATATATGATTCCTCATAGATATGCAGACTGGCAGCAAGGGGTAAGCCTGCACACATAAAACATATGACAATATGGAGTGTCTGGCACAATTACATAGCAAACACACTGAATGTTGCTGCATTCTGTCATAAAATGTTCTCATGATTGATTTCCTTTAGATATAGTAATCGCTGTGTTTGTTCAGTGCTCACATTGTCAGAACAATAGATGTATCTATAAATAACTCACAATCAAGATTGATCTGTTTAATAATGGACGTTCTTTTCATGTGCAAATGGTTGAAAATTATATTTATGTTTTTTTTTTTTTTTACCAAGAAAGCATGCATGGCTTTGTGCACTTCCAAGGTCTATTCCAGTGACAACACGATGCCTGTGACATTACAACATCCATTCTCATTAACCTAATGACAGGTTTCAGATTTAGACCTTTCTGTAATAAAACTGAAGCATTAGGGAAACGTAAAACTCGCAGCAGCTATTTTATTGGTACATTTCATTGAATTTGTGTCCACTTCAATCAGTATAATAATTTACATGGTCATACCATTTTACCTGCAGGCTCTTCCCCTGGAAAAAGATTTTATATGCAGACAATAATAAAGACATATTGATTTTTTTAGACTAGAAAGTGATTATTATATTTTGGGTCATGTTCAAAACTTAGCTGTACATTTAAAATCTTGTCTTGTTTTTTTGTTCCTATTAGCAGAATAATTTTGTGGATAATAAGCAGCTTCTAATGTGTTTTGATTCAAGTAAAGTAATAATGCCGGATTTTGTTATGAATAAAACGAGAACGAATATTGGGCTACTATGGTTTTTATATATTTGTATATGTGCACTTGTGTCCTTGTGCCATCATATGGTGCTACGGATAAAAATCAGGTGGTATGACAATGTTTGTTAGTAGGGATGGGCCCCCAAGTCGAGTCGAACATATCTTCGTCTCGAACATCGGGGGTTCGCCTGTTCGGTGAATTCCGAACAGTGTGGGGACATTCAAGGGAAATTTGAGCACACAATAATGCAGTGAAATTGTGGGGAAATGCCAGCGTCTGATTGGCCAAAGCATGCACCTGACCTGCATGCTTTGGCCAATCACAGCGCGTTATGCTGTGAGAGCCATGATTGGCTAAAAGGCAGGGTGCCTTTGGCCAATCATGGCTTAGGGGGTCTCAGTACATGCCCCCACTATATAAGGCCACTTGTACAGTGGCCCGTATGTAGTACTGTGAATGGACTTGAGACCTGTGACATGTAACCAGTTTAGCTTATGGCGTGTAGGTAGGCAGTGTAGTATATAGATCTAGAGTAGAGAAAGTATATACAGGCAGTGTAGGCAGTGTAGTATTTAGATATAGTGCAGAGTATATACAGGCAGCGCAGGCAGTGTAGTATATAGATTTAGCGTAGCCTATATACAGTCAGTGTAAGAATATATACGTACAGTACATAATATATATATATTACACTGCCTTTAGTGTAGACTATACATACAGCTCATTCAGTGTATTGTATATAGAGTCTGTTCAGGCAGTGTAAGAATATATATGTACCATATATAGTGCATATATATATATATATATATATATATATATATATGTATATATATATATATATATATATAAAATATGCTGCCTTCAGTGTAGACTATATATACAGTTTATTCAGTCTATAGTATATAGAGACAGTTCAGGCAGTGTAGGAATATATATGTACAATATATATATATATAACACTGCTTCAGTGTAGACTATATATACAGCTCATTCAGCGTATAGTATATAGAGTCAGGTCAGTAATTGTGAGGGGTTACAGTGTTCTGCCACCACCAACACCCAAGGCCCAATTTTTCTGCACCTGCTTGCCTGGGGCATATTATTACAATTTTTTAAATAAATTACAACAGCAGGCCCCGTTCCTGCACCCAACAAGAGTAATTGTGAGGGGTTATAGTGTTCTGCCACCACCAACACTCAAGGCCCAATTTTTCTGCACCTGTTTGACTGGGTCATGTCATGCTCTTAAATGAGACATTTTTATTTTGCAAGTGTAATTTTTTTTTATTTTTTTCTTCATTTTAGTGTAACTATGAGATCTGAGGTCTTTTTGACCCTAGATCTCATATTTAAGAGGTCCAGTCATGCTTTTTTTTCTATTACAAGGAATGTTTACATTCCTTGTAATAGGAATACAAGTGATCCAATTTTTTTTTTAAATGGACAGTGTTAAAATAAAAAATAAATAAGTAAAATAAATAAGAAAAAAGATAAAAATATTTAAAGCGCCCCGTTCCGCCGAGCTCGCGCGCAAAAGCGAACGCATATGTAAGTCCCACCTGCATATGAAAACGGTGTTCAAACCACACGTGAGGTATTATCACGATTGTTAGAGCGAGAGCAATAATTCTAGCACTAAATCTTCTCTGTAACTCAAAACTGGTAACCTGTAGAAATTTTTAAACTTCGCAGATGGAAATTTTTAAGTGCCAAAGTTTGTCGCCATTCTACAAGCTGCCCGAATTTTGAAGTATGACATGTTGGGTATCAATTTACTCAGCATAACATTATCATTCACAATATAGAAAAAAAATGGGCTACCTTTAATGTGGTCTTATTTTTTAACTAAAAAAAGTGAATTTTTTAAAAAAAAATTGCTCTTTTAAGACCGCTGCACAAATACGGTGTGACATAAAGTATTGCAACGATTGCCATTTTATTCTCTAAGGTTTTTATGAAAAAATATATAATGTTTGGGTGTTTTAAATATTTTTAAGTTGTAAACACCAAATCTCAGAAAGAGGTTCTGTCCTTAAGTGGTTAAGAGGAACCCAGCGCCAAAATTTAACCAGTTCCCTACCGAGTCATATTAAAATTACGTCGGCAGGAACCGCTCATCGATATGTACCTGTCACCATCCCATCTGAGTACCCGAGCACCTGTCACCATCCCATCAGAGTACCTGTCACCAACCCATCTGAATATTTGAGTACTTGTCACCAACCCATCAGAGTACCCGAGTACCTGTCACCAACCCATCAAAGTACCTGAGTACCTGTCACCAGACCATCAAAGTACTGAGTACCTGTCACCAGACCATCAGAGTACCCGAGTACCTGTCACCAGTCCATTAGAGTACCCGAGTACCTGTCACCTGCCCATCAGAGTACCCGAGTACCTGTCACCAGCCCATCAGCGCACCCGAGTACCTGTCACCAGCCCATCAGAGTACCCAAGTACCTGTCACCAGCCCATCAGCATACCTGAGTACCTGTCACCAGACCATCAGAGTACCTGAGTACCTGTCACCAGACCATTAGAGTACCCGAATACCTGTCACCAGCCCATCAGAGTACCCGAGTACCAGTCACCAGCCCATCAAAGTACCCGAGTACCTGTCACCAGTCCATCAGAGTACCCCAGTACCGGTCACCTGCCCATCAGAGTACCCGAGTACCTGTCACCTGCCCATCAGAGTACCCGAGTACCTGTCACCTGCCCATCAGAGCACCCGAGTAACTGTCACCAACCCATCAGAGTACCCAAGTACCTGTCACCTGCCCATCAGAGTACCAGAGTACCTGTCACCTGCCCATCAGCATACCAGAGTACCTGTCACCTGCACATAAGAGAACCTGAGTACCTGTCACCAGCCCAGCAAAGTACCCGAGTACCTGCCTCCAGCCCATCAGAGTACTCGAGTACCTGTCACCTGCCCTTCAGATTACCCGAGTACCTGTCACCAACCCATCTGAGTAACCGAGTACCTATCTGCAGCCCATCAGAGTACCTGTCCATGAGCCCATTAGACTTCCCGTCCACTGTCCATGAGCTCATGAGACTACCCGACCTCCGTCCATGAGCCCATGAAACGACCCGACCACTGTCCATGAGTCCAAGAGAATACACGTCCACTGTCCATGAGACCATACGACTACCCGTCCACTGTCCATGAGACCATGAGACTACCCGTCCACTGTCCATGAACCCATGAGACTACCCAACCACTGTCAATGAGCCCACGAGACTACCCGTCCACTGTCCATGAGCCCATGAGACTACCCGTCCACTGTCCATGAGCCCATGAG
>BLSH010378328.1:862270-872480 GCA_018402905.1 Glandirana rugosa | reverse complement strand
CCTCTATAGGGTTACGGTGGGAAGGCTCCACCGATACCCAAAGACCAATTTTTCTGCACCTGCTTGACAGGTGAATATCATTGCAATTTTTTACAGCAAGGCCAATTCTTGCTTACATCAAGAGTACCTGTATAGGGTTATGGTGGGAAGGAGCCACCGACACCCAAAGACCAATTTTTCTGCACCTGTTTGATGGGTACATATCATTGCATATTTATACAGCAAGGCCAATTCTTGCTTTCACTAAGAGTACCTCTATAGGGTTACGGTGGGAAGGCTCCACCGATACCCAAAGACCAATTTTTCTGCACCTGCTTGACAGGTGAATATCATTGCAATTTTTTACAGCAAGGCCAATTCTTGCTTACATCAAGAGTACCTGTATAGGGTTATGGTGGGAAGGAGCCACCGACACCCAAAGACCAATTTTTCTGCACCTGTTTGATGGGTACATATCATTGCATATTTTTACAGCAAGGCCAATTCTTGCTTTCATCAAGAGTACCTCTATAGGGTTATAGTGAGTAGGCGCCACCGACACCCAAAGACCAATTTTTCGGCACCTGTTTGACAGGTGCATATCATTGCAATTGTTTCTGCCTTCATCAAGAGCACCTCTATAGGGTTACGGTGGGAAGGCACCATCGGAAACCCAAAGACCAATTTTTCTGCACCTACTTGACAGGTGAATATCATTGCAATTTTTTACAGCAAGGGCAATTCTTGCTTACATCAAGAGTACCTCTATAGGATTATGGTGGGAAGGAGCCACCGACACCCAAAGACCAATTGTTCTGCACCTGTTTGACAGGTGCATATCATTGCAATTTTTTAAAGCAAGGCCAATTCTTGCTTTCATCAAGAGTACTTCTATAGGGTTATGGTGGGAAGGAAGGCGCCACCAATACCCAAAGACCAATTTTTCTGCGCCTGCTTGACAGGTGCATATCATTGCAATTTTTTTACAGCAAGGCCAATTCTTGCTTTCATCAAGAGTACCTCTATAGGGTTACAGGGGGGAAGGAAGGCGCCACAGACACCCAGAGACCAATTTTTCTGCACATGTTTGACAGGTGCATATCATTGCAATTTTTTACAGCAAGGCCAATTCTTGCTTTCACTAAGAGTACCTCTATAGGGTTATGGTGGAAAGGCGCAACCGACACCCAAAGACCAATTTTTCTGCACCTGTTGACAGGGGCATATCATTGCAATTTTTTTGCCTTCAACAAGAGCACCTCTATAGGGTAACAGTGGGAAGGCGCCACCAACACCCAAAGACTCATTTTTCTGCACCTGTTTAACAGGTGCATATCATTGCAATTTTTTACAGCAAGGCCAATTCTTGCTTTCATCAAGAGTACCTCTATATTGTTACGGTGGGAAGGCGCCACCGACACCCAAAGACCAATTTTCCTGCACCTGTTTGATGAGTACATATCAGTGCAGTTTTTTTTACAGCAAGGCCAATACTTGCTTTCATCTAGAGTACCTCTATATGGTTATGGTGGGAAGGCACCACTGACACCCAAAGACCAATTTTTTGAACCAGTTTGACAGGTGCATATCATTGCAATTTTTTACAGCAAGGCCAATTATTGCTTTCATTAAGAGTACCTCTATACGGTTACGGTGGGAAGGTGACACAGACACCCAAAAACCAATTTTTCTGCACCTGTTACTTCTATCCAAAGTCAAAGTGACACCAGAATTTATCCAAAAAATCTCTAATCTTGTTCCCAGTGCACTACATCTTGGCCTCATCATATACACTGGCTCCCCAGCTATTACTGAGCAAAATAAAGGAAGCTTGTAGGGAAAATGTCATTGTATGCCCAATTACTTGCATATACAGTTTTGCTCATAAGTTTACATACCCTGGCAGAAAAATCTTCATTTAAAATCGCTTGCGGCTGTAATGTCTTGCCACTTCCCAGCAATATAGATAAAAATTACCTAAAAAAAATTGTATGGGGGTCCCCCTCAGTCCATACCAGGCCCTTCAGGTCTGGTATGGATTTTAAGATGAGCCCCGCACCAAAATTTTTAAATAAAATTGCATGGGGGTCCCACCAAAGTCCGTACCAGGCCCTTCAGGATGAATGAGCACCCCCCCTGAATCATACCAGACCACATGCCCTCAACATGGGGGAGGGTGCTTTGGGGTCCCCCCGAAGCACCTTGTCCCCATGTTGATGGGGAGAAGGGCCTCATCTCCACAACCCTGGCCGGTGGTTGTGGGGGTCTGTGGGTGGGGGGCTTATCGGAATCTGGAAGCCCCCTTTAATAAGGGGGCCCCCAGATCCCAACCCACCCTATGTGAATGAGTAGAGGTACATTGTACCCCTACCCATTCACCAAAAAAGGAGTGTAGTAGTGTTAAAAAAAAGTAGACCGTTTTTGAAAAGTCCTTTATTAAAAATGTCTTCTTCTTCCTCCTTCTTTCCCGCTTCTTGTTCTGGTCTTTTGCTTCTTCTTTTGGTCTTCCTCTGCTTCTTCCTTCCTATCATCATCTTCTTCTTTCTCTTCTTTCTCTGCCACTGTGCCATCCAGAGGCAGCTCCCAGAATAGGCGGTCTTCAATTTGACAGTTATTTCATAGGTAAGGGTGTGGCCACCTCATGATGTAAATGAGTGACCCCGCCCCTGTGATGTAACATGACGTCAAAAGGGGTGGGTCACTCAGTTACATCACTGGGTTGCCCCACCCTTACCTATAAAATAACTGTCAACCCGAAGACCGCCCATTCTGGGAGTTGCCTCTGGATGGCACGGCAGTAGCAGCAAGAAAGAAATGAAAAAAGAACAAGAAGAAGAGGATGACAACGAGAGGAAGGAAGAAGCGAAGGAAGACTGAAAGAAGAAGCAGAAGACCAGAACAAGAAGCAGGGAAGAAGATGGAGGAAGATCAGAGGAAGTAATTAGAAGACATTTTTAATAAAGGATGTGTCAAAAACTGTATACTGTTTTTTTTTAACACTACTATACTTCTTTTTTGGTGAATGGGTAGCTCATACTTATTCACATATGGGGTGGACCCCCTTATTAAAGGGGGTTTCCAGATTCCAATAAGCCCCCCCACCCGCAGACCCCCACAACCATCAGCCAGGGTTGTGGGAAAGAGGCTCGCCCTTGTCCCCATCAACATGGGGATAAGGTGCCTTGGGGGGACCCCAAAGCACCCTCCCCATGTTGAGGGTATGTGGCCTGGTATGGTTTGGAGGGGGGGTGCTCGCTCATCCCCCCATCCTGCCCTTGCCAGGCTGCATGCTTGGATAAGAGTCTGGTATGGATTTTGGGGGACCCCCTGCCATTTTTAAAAAAAAATTGGCGCAGGATCCCCCTTAAAAGGGCCTGGTTTGAAATTTGAGGGGGACCCCCAAGCAATTTTTTTTTTAATTTTGGCGCGGGGTTCCCCTCAAAATCCATACCAGACCCGAAAGGCCTGGTTTGGATTTTAGGGGCGACCCCCACTCATTTTTTTTTTAATTTTGGCACAGGGTTCCCCTCAACCAGTTAAGGACAGAGTGTCTTTATGAAATTTGGTGTTTACAACTTAAAATCAGTTTTTTTTTTAAAGAAAATTACTTAGAACCCCTAAACATTATATATTTTTTTCTAACTGAATAAAATGGCGGCTGTTGCAATACTTTGTCACACCGTATTTGCGCAGCAGTCTTAAAAGTGCAATTGTTTTGGAAAAAAATCACTTTTTTAAATAAAAAAATAAGACAACAGTAAAGTTAGTTAAATTTTTTCTATATTGCGAAAGATAATGTTACGCTGAGTATATTGATACCCAACATATCATGCTACAAACTTGGGCACTTAAAAGTCTCCATCGACGAAGTTTAAACATTTCTAAAGGTTACCAGGTTTCAGTTATTTATTTATTTGAGTTAATTATTGCTTTCGTCCTAACGATCACAGCAATACCTCACATGTGAGGTTTGAACACCGTTTTCATATGCGGGTGGGACTTACATATGCTTTTGTTTCTGTGCGCGAGCTCGGTGGGACGGGGGACTTTACTTTTTTTTTTCTTATTTATTTTGCTTGTTATTTTTTATTTTTACACTGTCCATTTAAAAAAAAAAATGGATCATTTTTATTACTATTGCAAGGAATGTAAACATTCCTTGTAATAGAAAAAAAGCATGACAGGACCTCTTAAATATGAAATCTGGGGTCAAAAAGACCTCATATCTCATATTCACTAAAATGCAATGAAAAAAAGAAAAAAATGACACTTGCAAAAAATAAAGTGTCCTTTAAGAGCATTGACAACGCTTCCACCCTTCAATGCCATGGAGCCGAATGGGAGGCCATCTTACCCTTAGTCAGCATCCAGACAGTGAGGGGAGCAGACCGGATCATCTCTGCTGCGAATCCGGTAAGCAGCGGAGACTACCAGAAAGTGCCGGGAGGGGGGCCCTCTCCCGCCCCCGATAAAAGTGATCTTGCAGAAAATTCACCGCAGACACCACCTTTATCTGTAAGCCGACCACTCGCCATTTCAGAAAATACCAGGGTTATGGTAGATATCTTCTACCATAACAATTGTATTCCACATCAAGTAAGTGGTTAAAATCCATACCAAACCCAAAGGGCCTGGTTTGGATTTTGGGGGCAATTTTTTTTTACATTTTGGTGCAGGGTTCCCCTTAAAATCCATACCAGACCTGAAGGGCCTGGTATGGATTTTGGGGGGACCCCATGCCAAGTGGTTAAGGGTTCACCTTAACCACTTCAATACACTGTTATATATACTACACTGACTGCACCATATAGTCAGAACTGTATTATATATACTACAGGGAGTGAGCTTTATAAAATTGTAATGACATGACCCAGTCAAACAGGTGCAGAAAAATTGGGCCTTGGGTGTTGGTGGTGCCAGAAAACGAGCGTCTCACAATTACTCTTGTTGGGTGCAGGAATGGGCCCTGCAGTTGTAATTTATATCTGTATACCATACACTGAATAAGCTGTGTATATAGTCTACACTGAATGCAGCGTATTATATATATATATATATATATATATATATATATATATATATATATATATATACTATATACTATATACTGTATATATATATATATAGTCTGACACTGCCTGTATATAGACTACACTGCCTGCATATAGTTTACACTGAATGCAGCGTATTTTATATATATATATATATATATATATATATATATATATATATTCTTACACTGCCTGTACTACCTGTATATAGCTCTGACTGTCTACACTTTATATCTAACTATCTGTATACTAAACTGCCTAAACACCACTAACTAACCTATCTATCTATCTCCATGTTCACACACTACATACGGCCGCTGGCGAAGCGGCCTTATATAGTGTGGGAGTGGATTGAGCCCTCTGAGCCATGATTGGCCAAAGGCTCTCACAGCAGAGCGCACTGCGATTGGCCAAAGCATGCAGGTCATGTGCATGCTTTGGCCAATCATTGGGCGGCATTTCCCTGCGATTTCTATGCATTATGGGGTGCTCAAATTTCCTGCGAACACCCCATAATGTTCAGGATTTGCCGAATAGGCGAACACCCGATGTTCACGTCGAACATATGTTCAACCTGAACTGGGAGCCCATCCCTAATTTCTAATAGTGACATTTTTTTCTGCCCTGATTGTAGTCAGTTTGTCAGACCAGGGAAACATGCTAAACTCTAGACATATAAAAGACACAAATAAATACAGCTCTGTAATCATTAATGCAACATTAATTGTATCTTGTATACAAGCAGTCTGAGAACCTGATTTATACTGGGTATTAGCTACTTGCAATCTTCCAGCACTCCTACTGGGAGAGGGAGAAATGGCACAAAGAGACATTAAGTTGAGCTGCAGTGCTTATGTGCTAACAAGGAACAAGCTGATAGGAAGAGGAGAGTGACAGAATGATGAGCTTTTCTTTTCAGTCTACTCCTTCTCCCCTTTCTGTCTAGTCACAGGATGGGGAAATAATGCGTGTAAGTGCTATTTTACAGGAGTAGAGAAAAATAAGGTCTTTGCCCTGCCAGACAGGGCCATAATGGGTGGCAGAGTTGTTTAAATCTATGAACTGGATGGACAGAAATACAGATCCTTTGGCAGGTAAAACTGCTTTTACATACTGTACAAATGTTATTAGTGTATTTGTTCTGAAAACAAGAAAAACCTTTGCATACCCTTTTTCTGCAAATAGCTAACTGGGAATACTACAGGACCTTCCTCATTTTCCCAATGAGAACAATGGGTTTTCTATCTTCCTGGACTAAGTAATATATGTATATTAATGTATTAATATTGGTCAGTCCAAGAGTATTGTAAGTCCATGTTGTTTGACAATGCACTCCAGGGAAAGGTTTTTCTTTGACTGTCTGGGCCCACAGGAGATGGGTTGTATGATGCTTGTCTTAGTTCAACCCGGGTGATGCAGGATGTCAGAGTGGTAAGTTTGCAGGGGACAATGCCAGAGTTATTACTGCAGTAAAAGCTTGTGGCTTATTTCTGTTTCCTGCAAACTAATATTGTTTTTCTTACTACATAGAGTTTAGCTTTCTCTTGCATCGTCTCTGGAGGTAAAGAGTGGCTTGGAATTTCCTATATTAATTTCAGTACATTTCTAAATTATTTCCCTTCATTTACATCCGCAGAAAAAACATAATAGAGATAGAAAAACATGTCATTTTTTTTCAATGTATGTTGTAGAATAACAGTGTCTAAAAAATATGTAAAATAGCTTAAAGCAACACATTTTATTAATTGAGGTCAAGACAAGATACAAAATAATAGTTACACAAGTAGGTATAGCTATTGATGCACTGCATTTACACAGAGAATGTTTCTTAATACAGCACTAAGATGTCATAATTTACTGTGCTAATGTTATATACATTCAATGCACAAAAGGTTAGCTGTGACACCCATGTGCTGCATTGAACCTTATAACTTGATATATTTTGATTAGTATATTTGCTTTTAGTATTTCCACAGTTACACATACGACCAAGTAACCTTGGTTCATTTAATTAAATCCTATTATAAACAGTGCATTATATTCAATATATTCATTGCTAACAGAACATGAATATTAGAAAAGCAAAGAAAGAAAGAAAGGGGTTAGTCGTTCGCAACACTGCAACAATTTACAAGAATGTGAGAATGTCATTAGAGGGACTTTTGACGTGAGGTAGGAGAACATACCACAACCTGTGTTCAGATTCACATTCAGATTAAAAATACTTTATTAATCCCAAAGGAAATTATAAAGTTACAGCTATGTTACAAAGACACAAAATCAAAATAATGAACGAAAACAAGACACAATAACAAACAGTAAAATAACCATTAACAGCAAGTTAATGTTAATTAATAAAACATATTTAAACTAAATTAATACTGCAAAAAAATATCATCCTTTGAAAACATTACATATAATAATAATAATAACATTGATTGAAAAATGGTGGTGTCAACTCTTGCATCTTAGAGTATTTGTGGGTGGATTTTGGCATCTAAGGACTGCTTTAGAACAACTGTTACACTTCCATTTATGCCTGTGTCCACGCAGTGAAGTCTTCTGTTTACTTTCTGTCTCAGTGATACCTTGTCTAACACTGGCTAGGGATGGTTAAATCTGCCCAGGTTTGATTTGCAGAGCGTTCATTAAACCCTGTTTGAGATTTATGAACTACCAACTTTAGCAGCAGATCTCGTGAACGCTGCTATGCAGGATATTTAACAAAGCAAGAAAAAAATAGTGTACAGTAATGTCTTTTTCTTGGCAACATGGAAAAATCACAAAACATTTAAATTGCAGGCTTGGCAGATGTCTTTAAGAGCATGGGCATTGGCATGGGCATTGTCGTCAACATCGTATTCTAGTATCACATATTTTGTATCTGTAATTAGCTTTTCTTAAATTTACAGTAGCACCCCAATTGGATTCATTTAGGCTTTACAAAAAAGTTTTTTTTTGGCAGTTTTGGCTGTGACACTTGTTTTTTTTTTATCAACCAGTGATGTTGCCTGAATTTACCTTTGGGAGAAGCAGCCACAACAGATCTAAAAACTATAGGAACAGTTACTCTTACAAAAAAAATTAAACTAAAGTCCTTAACTTCATACAAATTGGTCAGTGGCACAACATCTTAGAGACCTTTCTATGTGTGTCAGTAAAATCTGCTGTTGCTACTTTGCTGCTAACCTCCTGCAAATGTGTTGTTGTTGCTGCTTTTCACAGTTATCTAATTTTTTTTATTTTCTGCAAGGTTAAATAAAAGGGTTGGGAGGGAGTGGCTAGAAGTTGGCGTGTGATACAGGAGCTCTGTATTCATCAAGTATATTCTCCAGTCTATCCTACACCTGTGACAAAAAGCTCAAGACAATCTGCCTCACAGGGGGCCCCACAAGACATCTCTACCAACCTAAGCAAAAAGATCTTGGATGTTTTCCAATTCCACCGATAGGAGAGCTCCAGTTAAGACCTGTACAAGATGGGGCTGCAGCCTAATACAGACATAGAGGAAACTGATCTAGTCTCCTTGCAAAACTCTCCTACAGGAGGGGAAGCCTCTCACTACTTGGCCAAAACTGAGCAACCTTCAACCCTAATTGATAAAAATATCATATCTTCAGGCATTAGGTCTACCCTGACAACAGGTAAGACGGAACTGCAATCTGACTTACAAACAATATTTGAATTGCTTGGCAAGGTTGTTAATGCAGGGATGAAAAAAAAACTGGCGATTCAACATTTAGCTCCAACATTCCAGAGACATGCACAACACACCTCTGATTTCAATTAATCACCAATTATAGAAGTTCGATCATGGGGGGAAGACATAACATCAAAATCAGTAGCTTGCCAGAAGTAGTTGCCCAAGACCAGCTAAAGCAAGTGGTTCAGGCTCTATTTAACCATTTTTAGAATGCCAGGTGAAACTCCTGATAGACTTTTACAGTATGCACAGAGCCCTCTGTCCTAATGGCCCAGCAGATGAACCTCCTAGAGATGGGATAGGGAAAGGGATCCTAAGTTTGAGCTTATCTGGAACCCTTGGATTTCCAACTGTCTACCAGCGGATTTTGACCTAAAAGTCCTTCTCCCATGGTAAATCCCAGGCTAGTGGGTTATAGTGGCTTGGGACCGGTCGTGGAGACTTCCTCGTGGACAAGTTCATCACCCTATAAGTTGTGACTGTTACATCACTCACCATTGTGGTTTATTTGTCATACATGTTCATCTTGTCAGCTCTAGGCATACTTTATCAGCCCATATGTAATACTGAATATATTGTATGGCATTTTCCTTGTTCCTTGTTCCAAACGCAATAAAAAAAAAAAAAAATTAACAAGAACCTCCAAGAGATGTAGTTTGCTGCTTTGATAGCTTCCCTATTTTAAAGAAAATACTCAACAAAGCACATGAAAATGAAAAGATTCTGTTCAAAGATCTCTCTCCAGTCACGCTGCAGAATAGAAGAACGCTGAGGCCTCTCCTGATCAAGCTGAGGGAAAAAACTTATGCATATGACAGTTCCCATTATGTCCCTGTGCTACACAAAAGGGCAAATCCTATAACCTATAACCTATACACCTCAGCAGACCTACTAGACTTGTACTTGAATCTCCATCTTCCAGATTGGTACAGGGAATTCAAAGATATGACACAACAGACCTTTGGCATGGCTACTCTGGGCTTTTTTGCTCCTCAAGCCCTTGCTGAAGAAAAAATGCAATCTGATTACAAATCAAGGGGATCATGCTCACCATCTCTGACCTCCAGGTCTTGTAATTGGTACACAAGCTACCTGGCATTAAGAAAACACCTTGGTCTCACTTGGGTTAGATTTTTCCTCTTTACTTCACAATTCTAAAAGTTTTGGGAAGTTTTCTCTCATGTTGTTAGAAGGGTTTTGAAAATCTTAACACTTCATTTCTCCTTTTTAGATTGGGTTCACTCTGGTTCCACAAAAGAATTACGGTCCATCGAACACATGGTTAATGTTCTGGACCTCCAGTCTCTACCACTCGTACTAGGGGAACTAAACATTAGTCTAACGTAAAAAAGAAGTCGTTCCCGAACTCCTCGTTTTTTCGGGTCTCATCGGTACGGTTTCCAGACAACACAGTATAGAAACTTAAGGGACATGGTTAGACCTTCTACCTCTAAGTTCATGTTCAGATCATCCAGAC
>BLSH010378328.1:847391-862260 GCA_018402905.1 Glandirana rugosa | reverse complement strand
TGGCTACTCTGGGCTTTTTTGCTCCTCAAGCCCTTGCTGAAGAAAAAATGCAATCTGATTACAAATCAAGGGGATCATGCTCACCATCTCTGACCTCCAGGTCTTGTAATTGGTACACAAGCTACCTGGCATTAAGAAAACACCTTGGTCTCACTTGGGTTAGATTTTTCCTCTTTACTTCACAATTCTAAAAGTTTTGGGAAGTTTTCTCTCATGTTGTTATATTCTGGCTCTCTACAGCTATCAACCTAGTCACACCATGTAGTTCATTTTATAACAACCTTTTGATGGTGGTTTTTCTACCTTATGTATGGCAACCTGAAAAGGCTCAAGCTCTGATGCTAGCTATGCCAGATCTAGTTTCATGAGCATTGCAATGAGTCCTACGAGGAACCCCTAGCAGTTATAAGACTACTCCAGAGGCTTTGGTCTATATCTGTGCCTTTAACCTTATCATTGCAATACAATACTGGTGGCACAGCATGCTCCATGTAACTGTGGCATCTGTTTACACTCATTACAATGCCAACTGCCACATAGGAGACCTCTACGCTAAAGAAACTTTCTTTTGTCTCTCTTTGAGTTATAACTCTACCTGGAACATGCTTTTTTGTATATAAAATCCTGGGAAGTCAAGCCAGATATGCACTCTTTTCCATGATGTGAATCACCTCTTGGCTTAATTTTTGACTGATGATACGTCAAGTAAAATATTGTTTAGACTGAGGAAAGCCTTCATAGACATGGCCAATCACTGGTCATTCATAAAATGTTACACATGCTTTTTCAGTCGATTATCCCTTTCTATCTTGTTCAAGGCAATGAGGTGCAAATGGAGAATCTATTGATCAGTAACCTATTGCAAAGGGCCATACAGTATATTTATATGAAACTTCATAATAACTAATAACCATACCCTTTTTGGGACATTATGTATTAAGCAACCTGCCTGTAGGGTCTTAAAACATTTGTAAAGCTTATCATTTAGTTTTTTAAATAAAATAATAAACATGGTATACTTGTCTGCTCAGTGTATTGCTATTTCGGCCCTAAACTCTTCTCTCCCTGGTCGGCACATTGGGCTCCTCCTCTTCTTGATGCACCACCATAGAAAGACGCTTATTAAGGGGGGGAAAACTAGCTATCATAGTGGTGCCACTTTTAAGATATATAAAGAAACAATCAAACTCTAGTTCACACATGCACACATTTGAACCTCTGTCTCTCTTTATAAGGGAGTTTGCTGGGCATGAGAGTTTCTCTGATGGGAAGACGCCACTATAGTACCAACGGGCACCATATAAATAAATGGAACTGGAGAAGGATTTTGGGTTCGGGTTTTTTTTTCCCGCCTGTTGAATAGCTGCAGGGCGGCCAATCAACAAGCGTTTCACTCGTTTGCCCTTAGAAGCCATCACAGCCATGCCTAATAATGGCATGGCTGTGATTGGCAAGTGCATCATGTGATCCCAGCATCTATATAAGCTGGAGTCACGTAGCCAGCGATGCATGTCATATCATTCATCTCATACTAGTGTAGGTAGGGAGAGGATGCTGCCACTGGTGTGAGGGAAAGATTAGCATTCTAAAATCACCTCATACTTAGTATAGGGAGAGGTTCCTGCCGCTGGTGTGAGGGATAGATTAGCGTTCTAAAATCATCTCATACTGGTATAGGGAGAGGTTCCTGCTCCTGTTGTGAGGGACAGATTAGCGTGCTAAAATCATCTCAGACTAGTATAGGGAGAGGTTCCTGCCGCTGGTGTGAGGGATAGATTAGCGTTCTAAAATCATCTCATACTAGTATAGGGAGAGGTTCCTACTGCTGGTGTGAGGGATAGATTAGCGTTCTAAAATCCTCTCATACTAGTATAAGGAGAGGTTCCTGCCACTGGTGTGAGGGATAGATTAGCATTCTAAAATCATCTCATGCTGATATAGGGAGAGGTTCCTGCATCTCTTGTGAGGGACAGATTGGCGTTCTAAAATCATCTCATACTAGTATAGGGAGAGGTTCCTGCCGCTGGTGTGAGGGATAGATTTGCGTTCTAAAATCATCTCATACTAGTATAGGGAGAGGTTCCTACTGCTGGTGTGAGGGATAGATTAGCGTTCTAAAATAATCTCATGCTAGTATAGGGAGAGGTTCCTACTGCTGGTGTGAGGGATAGATAAGCGTTCTAAAATCATCTCATACTAGTATAGGGAGAGTTTCCTACTGCTGGTGTGAGGGATAGATTAGAGTTCTAAAATCATCTCATACTGGTGTAGGGAGAGGTTCCTGCTCCTGTTGTGAGGGACAGATTAGCATTCTAAAATCATCTCATACTGGTATAGGTAGAGGTTCCTGCTCCTGTTGTGAGGGGCAGATTAGCATTCTAAAATCATCTCATACTGGTGTAGGGAGAGGTTCCTGCTGTTGGTGTGAGGGACAGATTAGCGTTCTAAAATCATCTCATACTGGTATAGGGAGAGGTTCCTGCTGCTGGTGTGAGGGACAGGTTAGCATTCTAAAATCATCTCATACTGGTAAAGGGAGAGGTTCCTGCTGCTTGTGTGAGGGATACATTAGTATTCTAAAATCATCTCATACTGGTATAGGGAGAGGTCCTTGCTGCTGGAGTGAGGGACAGAATAGCGTTATAAAATAATCTCATACTGGCGTAAGGAGAGGTTCCTGCTGCTGGTGTGAGGGACAGATTAGCATTATAAAATCATCTCATACTGGTGTAGTAGAAAGAGGGTGTGTGAATAATTTGTGGTCCCCAAACCACACTCACACTGTCCAACTGGACAAAAGGAAGGAAAAGGGGGGTGGAGGGGTTGGGGGATGTGAAGGGGTTCAGGGGGGTGGGGATGTGGGAGGTGGTGTGAGTGGGATGAAGGGAAAAGTGAGGGAGAGGACAAGATGGGAACACAGGATCCCCAGAGTACACCGATATGTGAGGGGAATATACAGTTGAACGGGGGGTACAACAACCAACCTTAAATGACCATATAGCAATTTAATAGACGTCCCCAGAACACATGTACCATCCACATGGATATCAGTAAAGCCCTGGAAGGGGTATGTCACATTCAAAGAAAGACCAACAGAATACAGCCATATAAGATACCATAGAAAGTAATAAGTAAACTTTTAAAAGCATAGAGTGATGGCCTTGATAATTCATGGCCATCAACAGAGATACTATAACAGGCTGAGACTTACCAGGGCTGCATGTGGTGTGTGCTTGTGCCGGGGACCATTCCAAACACAGCTGAGCAGGGGCGTCCTGCTTAAATACCCAACCCATGTGACCTGTGCTGCGGGCGTCGGCCACACACAGTATCACTGGGTCAAGCAATCCATACTGCAGGTGCATGATATGCACCTGAGTACACTCAGAACCGAGGCTAAAGGGTAAAAGCTACCCAAGCCTCGTTCTGGGTAAAAGCCAGGTGGTCCTGCATGATTGCAGAGGAATCCTAGCTTCAGGATTGCTACATCTCTGCCGACAAGAGCAGTGCCGACACAATCGCCATCTAGTGGAGAAAATAGGCAAGCGTTCATTTGTACAATTTATCTATACAGGTAAACATGAATTGATGACAAACAGCATATTAGATATAAAATAATTATATCAACACTGTGAAATATGCTATACAGACAAGTGTGACTATTTAAAGGGAATTGTTGTACATATAATTCCACAAAATAACCCACAGGCGAACCACAGATTAGAATGGACAGGCGGAGCAGTGTGAGGCAGATTAAATTGCCCAACATTGCTAGGCAGAAATATTGAATCAGATGTTGATGGTAAAAATCAGCAGCAGACAAAGGATACCACAAACAAGTGCGGGAAGTCAGGGACCATAAACATATGGTCCAAGTTAATTAAGGAGAGCCCAAGCTACATCAAAGGAACGATTTATAAGAGTTAACCTCATTTAGGCCAGGAGGAATAGTCGCATTGAGACGCTCAATCCACAAGGCCTCTCGTTGCAATAGAGTTTTATCACGGTCCCCCCCTCTAATGTCCAGAGGTACATTTTCTAATACCAGGAATTGCACAGCATATGGATCATATCTGTGGTGAAGGCCAATATGTCGGCCAATGGTGGTGAGTTTGCCATTGGTGGCATAATAGACATGATCTCCAATACGCTGTTGCAGCTCTCATATAGTCTTCCAACATAAAAGGCCCGACATTGACAAATCATCAAATAGATTACACCCGTGGTATGGCAATTGGCTGAGAAGCCTAGAAAGAATTGCTCACCATTGGGCAGGACACACTTGGAGGTGTCCATTACCCATGGGCATCTAGGACTGTTCCTGCAGGGTGAGGTGCCCCGCCGACCTCGGGGAGCTGACTCAGTCCCGCAGTAATGGCTAGATATCAGACGATCTTTCAAAGATCTGGCCCGTCGAAACACCAATTCAGGGGCCAATTTGACATATTTGTGTAATTCTGGTGTTCAGATAATAAATGCCAGTGTTTGGATAGAATGTTTCTCAATTGGCCATGATGGGCCGAATAGGGAGTAATGAATTTAACAGTCGCAGGCTGTTGAGGTTGTGGGGAAGTATAGAGGAGGGAGGTACTCGTACGAACAAAGGCCCGATTGAAGGCCTTCCTAAGGTTGGTACGGGTATAACCCCTCTGTAGCAATTGTTCACGTAGGAGTCCTGCCTGGATGAAAAAGTCCTCATCCCTGGTGCAGTTTCTCCTCAACCGTAGATATTGTGCATAAGGGATACTGCGTATAAGGGGTTTGGGATGTGCGCTAGTGGCATGGAGGAGTGTGTTCCCGGACGTCAGCTTTCGGTATAAATTAGAGGTAAGGCGACCGTCAGCGTCCTTCAAAATTAGAAGATCCAAGAAGGAAATCCGAGTTTCACTAGTAGTGTGGGTACAGAAAAGGTTAAGATCATTCGAGTTTAGTTTATCAATGAATTGGGTCAAGGTATCCAAGGGACCAGTCCAAACCATGAACAGGTCATCTATGTACCTGAACCAAAACAAAACAAATGGTAAATAGTCAACGAAAGTTTAGTCCGAGAACACACCCCTCTCCCACCCCCCCAAGTATAGGTTAGCATAGGAGGGGGCACACGAGGTCCCCATGGCAACTCCCTGTGTTTGTAGATAAAGTTGTCCATCAAATAAGAAGTAGTTATGGGTGAGTATAAATCGCAAAAGTTCCAAAAGAAAGTTGTTAAGTTGCCAGGTGGTGTGGTCTTGGGCCATAAGGAAGGATACGGCCATTGAGACTCCCCGCTCGTGGGGGATGCTGGAATACAGGGATTCTATATCCATCGCCAAGAGGAGGGACTCTGGAGGGACCTGAACCCCCTCTATATGTTTAAGGAGATCCGTTGTATCTTTAATGTAAGAGGGTAAAGCCATAACGTGTGGTATGAGATAATTGTCAATGAATTGACTGGCATGGTCAGTAAGCGAGCCAATCCCAGATACAATTGGTCTTCCAGGTGGGCATGACAAGTTTTTGTGGGTCTTGGGTAATGTATAAAAGGTCAGAATGCGGGGATGTTTAATGATGAGGAAGTTAAGGGTGTCTCTGTCAATGAGGCCACCCCGATGGGCCTCAGTACAGAGCTCCCAAAACTCCTGAGTAGATTGTTCAACAAATTCATGTGAAATAGGTTGATACCAAACAGGATTTTGTAGTACGCCATGACACATGGTCAAATATTGGCCATGGATCATGACGACCACGTTGCCCCCCTTGTCTGAGGGTTTGATTACAATGTCCGTGCGTCTCTGTAGTCTCTTGAGGGCTGAGGATTGCTGTATGGTGAGGTTGGGGGGAAAGCCACTCCACTGATGCCGCTTGAGATCCCTAACAACTTGATTTAGAAATGCCCAAATAGTTGGGCACGTCATTAGATCATGAAATTTCTCTGATTTGTTTTTGAAATGGGTGCTGAGAGGGGCGGGGGCAATGGGTCTGACCATGGGCTGACCCACAAGGGCGCCCTCGGTAGGTGACCCGAGGGATTTGCCCAGGGCCAGCTCTGAGGATTCACCAACCTCGCCCTCCTTATATAATAACATAAGGTCCCTAAGGGCCCGGAATTCCTCCATGGTAAAGTGGCGTGTACGTTCAGTAAGTTCATGCTCAAGATCCACATTACGACGGTCCTTGTCGTGAATAAATCGAAAAGTAAGGTTACGAGCGAACAAGTATAGGTCTTTGATGGTTTCTGTTACTCGTAGGGGATCTAAGGGACGAAAAACCCAATCCCAGTTGTAAAACAGATATCTCATCAGGTGAAAGTGGAGTGGTTGTGAGATTAATAATATTCAATTGTGATTATCGGTTGGTGAATGTGGTAGGGCTGTGAGAGGTAGGGGGGTGTTGGGAGGGATGGACTGAGGTTGTGTTGAGGGTTTGCGAACATATGTGTCAAGTTTGCTTTGCTGCTTTCTGGCCTCTGCCAGTGCTGGATCTAAAAAATTGGCTTTGTGAGTGGGGGCATTTAGAAGGGGTGATTCCAATACCTTTGGAATAATGCCATGTAAAGTTGAAGAAGTGGGGGGAGTAACATTGTGTCTAGTATCTAATATGGAAGGGACTGCTTGTGTACGTGCTGGATTGGGTTTTGTGGCAGTCTTCTAACTCTTTTTGGGGGTGGCTGGTGAAGACTCCCCACTATAACGGGAGCGTTTCCGTGTGGAGTTGGAAGATGAAGGTCCAACGAGTCTAGAACCTACTTGTTGAGAGAAGGATGAAGATGCAGAGGAATCGGACTCTGTCTGGTCCGGGGCAAAATCCGAAGGTGGTTGAGGGCCACCACGCGGTGCCTGACGGCCAGACGAGCCCGTATTCCATCTGTATGCATAGCCCTCTGCAAATGGCAATTTATCTTTCATAAACTTCATTTGTTTCTTGAGAATGATTTCTTTGTTCATTTTCTCCAGGTGATCTCTCGTCTCCTTCCATTTGGAGGCAAAAGTAGTCACATCGAGAAGGTGAGGTCTGCAGTGTATTGGGAGATCAAGATCTTAATTAGCTTGATGCTGCATTGAGTGAGTGCCTTCCCAGGCAGATTTGAGAATTGGCGATGTATCCTTAATAGTAGGAAAAACTTGGATATGTAAGCCCAAAGAGCAGATCTCGGCACCAACATATTGTTTAAAGTACTCCAAATGCCAGTATAAATGAGACTTGCGTTTAAGTAGATTCAGCATCCGATCCAAAAAGATCTCCTCATCTGATTTCTTAGAGGTGGTTAAACATGCTGCCTGAATATTGGACATAAAGCCATCCCAGGATGCACCAAGAACATCCATTCTAAAGGGGGACCTGAAAGGTACAATTAAGAGTCTGTATAGTGTACAGCAAGTGACAAAGGTATAGAAGGGTAAATAACTCAGGAGGATTTAGATCCTGATTTCCCATACAGTGAGGGACCGTGGGATATCAGGGAAAAGGAGGGGCGAAACGGGTGTGTTATCCACCCAAACAACTATATTGAGTACCTCATGAGATGAATCATCCTAACGGATATAAGTAGATACTGGGAGGGCCTCATCCGAAAATCGAATAGTGGAAAGAGGGTGTGTGAATAATTTGAGGTCCCCAAATCACACTCACACTGTCCAATTGGACAAAATATTCCCGTGAAAACCCAGGGGATCAGACTATCACGGCACCACTGTGTTGAGTTAAACAAACTTTACATCATAATTAAAATTGTTCAGTTTATTTATACAAGCATAAAATATTGTTTATCAAAAGAACATCAATACATAAAAAAATGTTTTTGTCACCAGGTAAACCTATTTCTCCCACATGGGAGGATAGACAAACACCCAGAGGTGAAACAAGATGGTTGGGGAGTTGAGCCAAGGACATCTAGAATGCTCTACGTTTCGCGGGCATGAAACCGCTTCTTCAGGAGAGATGTCTAAGGAGATAAAGAGGAGGGTCATACAATGTAGCAATATAACAATTACCATAACTGTATATATTAAACATATCCAAAAATGCATGTGATGCATACAACTTGGGGAAAGTAAAAAATGATCCGCTTACCAACATACTCACATCAGGGGGCGCAAACCTGGTGTAGGGAGAGGTTCCTGCTTCTGGTGAGAGGGACAGATTAGCATTCTAAAATCATCTGATACTGGTGTTGGCAGAGGTTCCTGCTGCTGGTGTGAGGGACAGATTAGCGTTATAAAATCATCTCATACTGGTGTAGGGAGAGGTTCCTGCTGCTGGTGTGAGGGGAAGATTAGCATTATAAAATCATCTCATACTGGTGTAGGGAGAGGTTCCTGCTGCTGGTGTGAGGGACAGATTAGCATTCTAAAATCCTCTCATACTGGTATAGAGAGAGGTTCCTGCTGCTGGTGTGATGGACAGATTAGCTTTATAAAATCATCTCATACTGGTATAGGAAGAGGTTACTGCTGCTGGTGTGAGGGACAGATTAGCATTCTAAAATCATCTAATACTGGTATAGGGAGAGGTTCCTGCTGCTGGTGTGAAGGATAGATTATCGTTCTAAAATCATCTCATACTGCTATAGGGAGAGGTTCCTTCTGCTGGTGTGAGGGATAGATTAGCGTTCTAAAATCATCTCATACCGGTATAGGGAGAGGTTCCTGCTGCTGGTGTGAGAGACAAATTATCATTATAAAATCATCTCATACTGGCATAAGGAGAGGTTCCTGCTGCTGGTGTGAGGGTTATATTAGCGTTATAAAATCATCTCATACTGGTGTAGGGAGAGATTCCTGCTTCTAGTGAGAGGGACAGATTAGCGTTATAAAATCATCTCATACTGGTGTAGGGAGAGATTCCTGCTGCTGGTGTGAGGGACAGATTAGCGTTCTAAAATCATCTCATACTGGTGTAGGGAGAGGTTCCTGCTGCTGGTGTGAGGGACAGATTAGCATTATAAAATCATCTCATACTGGTGTAGGGAGAGGTTCCTGCTGCTGGTTTGAGGGACAGGTTAGCGTTCTAAAATCCTCTAATACTGGTATAGGGAGAGGTTCCTGCTGCTGGTGTGAGGGACAGATTAGCGTTCTAAAATCCTCTAATACTGGTATAGGGAGAGGTTCCTGCTGCTGGTGTGAGGGATAGATTATCTTTCTAAAATCATCTCATACTGCTATAGGGAGAGGTTCAGATTAGCATTATAAAATCATCTCATACTGGTGTAGGGAGAGGTTCCTGCTGCTGGTTTGAGGGACAGGTTAGCGTTCTAAAATCATCTCATACTGGTATAGGGAGAGGTTACTGCTGCTGGTGTGAGGGACAGATAAGCGTTCTAAAATCCTCTAATACTGGTATAGGGAGAGGTTCCTGCTGCTGGTGTGAGGGATAGATTATCTTTCTAAAATCATCTCATACTGCTATAGGGAGAGGTTCCTTCTGCTGGTGTGAGGGATAGATTAGCGTTCTAAAATCATCTCATAACGGTATAGGGAGAGGTTCCTTCTGCTGGTTTGAGGGACAGATTAGCGTTATAAAATCATCTCATACTGGTGTAGGGAGAGGTTCCTGCTGCTGGCGTGAGGGACAGCTTAGCGTTCTACAATCATCTAATACTGGTATAGAGAGAGGTTCCTGCTGTTGGTGTGAGGGACAGATTAGCTTTCTAAAATCATCTCATACTGGTATAGGGAGAGGTTCCTTCTGCTGGTGTGAGGAACAGATTAGCGTTCTAAAATCATCTAATACTGGTATAGGGAGATTTTCCTGCTCCTGGTGTGAGGGATAGATTAGCGTTCTAAAATCACCTCATACTGTTATAGGGAGAGGTTCCTGCTGCTGGTGTGAGGGATAGATTAGCGTTCAAAAACATCTCATACTGGTATAGGGAGAGGTTCTTGCTGCTGGTGTGAGGGATAGATTAGCATTTTAAAATCATCTCATACTGGTCTAGGTAGAGGTTCCTGCTGCTGGTGTGAGGGACAAATTAGCATTCTAAAATCATCTCATACTGGTGTAGGGAGAGAATCCTGCTGAGTCTACATTGCTGGTTTAAAAAAAAAAGAATAATATTTTTTTTATTATCTTAATAAATAGTGCTACATAGTAGATTTGCACCTTGCTGTGCATTTCTTGCACAAAAATAAAAAGTGCGTCTACATTGTTTTTAAAAAAAAAAGAATAATAATTTATTATTCTTTTTTTATTATTAATAAATAGTGCTACACAGTACATTTGCACCTTGCTGTGCATTTGTTTGCACAAAATTAAAAAGTGCGTTGACATTGCTGGTTTAAAAAATAATCAAAATTTGTGCTAAATAGTACATTTGCGTCCAGAATGAGGAAAGCGTCAAATAAGGGACGTGGTCGTGTCACTCTGTGGAACAGCACCACTTCACCACCAGCGAGTGGGCCTCCATGCGAGACCTGTGTACCAAATAGCGGTGTTTTGAGTACTCCACCAACATGGCCAGTGCCGATGATGCTGTTCTCAGCGTTACTATCCCACTTCTATGTCTCCTTGAAAAAACACTTCGGTCGAAGATGTAAGAGGATGTGACACAGGAGGAAGAGGAGGAGGAAGAATTTCCACGGTTATCAGGCCAGTCATTCACAAGTGGCTCGGAGGGTGGGTTCCTGCACCAGCATAGGCCAGGTAAAAAAATTTCAAGCCAGGGCACAGTTCTGGAGGATGAGGAGGATGAAGATGATGAAGAGGAGGAGGAACCGTGTTCACAGCAGGGTGGCACCCAACGCAGCTCGTGGGCATCACTGGAGCGTGACTGGGGGGATATGGAGGACACAGTAGATACACCTCCCACAGAGGACAGCTTGTCTTTGCCTCTGGGCAGCCTGGCACACATGAGCGACTACATGCTGAAGTGCCTGCGCAATGACAGCCGAGTTTCCCACATTGTAACTTGTTCTGATTACTGGATGGCCACGCTGCTGGATCCCTGTTACAAGGACAAGGTGCCGTCCTTAATTCCCTCACTGGAGTGTGATCGGAAGATGCGTGACTACTAGCGCACGCTGGTAGATGCGCTGCTGAGAGCATTCCCAAATGACACCGGGGGCTCAGTGGAAACACAAGGCGAAGGCAGAGGAGGAAGAGGTCGCCAACACAGCTGTGGCACCGCCAGTACCTCAGAAGGCAGGGTTAGCAATGTGGAAAAGCTTTGTCAGTAGCATGCCACAATAAACAGCACCACCAGCTGATAGGCAACGTCTTAGCAGGAGGCAGCATTTCAGCAACATGGTGGAACAGTATGTGCGCACACGCCTACACGTACTGACTGATGGGTCTGCCCCATTCAACTTCTGGGTCTCCAAATTGGCCACATGGTCTGAGCTTGCCGTTTATGCCTTGGAGGTGCTGGCTTGCCCTGCAGCCAGTGTATTGTCTGAATGTGTGTTTAGCAAGGCAGGGGGCGCTATCACAGACAAGCGCAGCCACCTGTCCGCAGCCAACGTGGACAAGCTAACCTTTATTAAAATGAACCAGGCATGGATCCCAGAAGACTTGTCTGTACCTTGTGCAGAATAGACATTTAGACCGGCCTCACACAGCCATTAGTATACTTTTTTTTTTTTTTATATGTCTCAATATTTTGGGGGCTACCCCAATTAGAAAAAAAAACAAACAAACAAAAAACAGTGTTGGCTACCTCCTCCACCGCCACTTCCTCCTCCATTTTTTTTTTTTTTATGTGATTTTAAGTTATTTCCCTATCCACATTTGTTTGCAGGACACTTGTCCTACTCTTACCCCCATTTTGTTTCCTTTTGCAGCCCTCTAGCCTTTTCCAGGACTTTTTTAGAGCCATTTTTGTGCCCAAAAGTTCGGGTCACCATTGACTTCAATGGGGTTCGGGGTTAAGTTCGGGTCAAGTTCTGGGCCAAACCCAAACTTTTTTGTGAATTTCAGCTAAAACCGCCGAACCCGAACATCCAGGTGTCTGCTCAACTCTATTAGAAATCTTTAAGCTGTTTTTTGTTCTGAAAGATGGCTATAATTAAGATGAATGTCCTTCCATATCTGTTCTACCTGCTCTACACCATGCAAGCCTTACCTCTTCAACTTCCTAATACTTTTCTGAAAAACAGCCAATCCTTTATCACCAAATTCATATGGAAAGATGATTGAAATTTTAGATTCTGACTAACTCAAAGTCCTAGGGTAGATTAGGATTCCAAGACATTGGATTATACAATTTTGCCTGCCCTATATCCTACTGGATTCACTTAGAGCAAGACATAGCTCAAATTTCTTTAACTTCTCATATATGGAGAGCAAGTCCTGCCCAACCAGTCAAACACCCCTTTGCCCCCTTTCTTCTTTACACCCAACTCACTCTTACAAATATTGTTGTTAAATGAGGCCTTGTAACTGAGTCTGCTCACAGGATACGTGAGCTTCCCACCAGACCTATTATTCCCTGAGCTTGGCATTTAGGACCCTTGCTTAGGGCTCATTAACATTTGCCTTGACTTTAACACACATTAAAGTGCCTACCACTTCAACTTGTTTTTTTTTGTGTTTGTGATATTTCAGTTATGCTTCAGTGATGCTTCATGATGCTTTTTGAAGCTTTAATTAAGATTGGCAAATGCCCTGTGTGTGATGATGTTCTATTTGTTTTAAAGGGGCCCAGTAGAACCTCAGCTCATTAGTACCCCTGTTTAGTAGATCCCCAATTTATTAGTACCCTCATTCAGCAGATCCCCAGCTTATTAGTACCCTTGTTCAGCAGATCCCCTACTCAGTAGTACCTCCAGCTCTGCTGATCCCCCTCTTAGTGGTAACCCTCAGCTCTGCTGATCCCCCACTCCACTCCTCAATCACCTCCTGTTATATTGCCCCCATGCTGTTCTCCACATGTGACATCTCCTGGTTTCTCCTGCTCTGCTGATCCTCTGAAGATCAGTCCTTTCTCTCCAATCCCCACTTTCTGCTATAGCATTGCCATGTTGCACACCACATTTGCTGTCTGCTAGTTTCTCCACTCCAATCCGCACCCGGCTCACCTTTCTGTTGCTCTACACTGCACACCAGATGTGACGTCTACATGAGACACTTCCAGAATGTATACACATAAACCGGAAGTGACCGGAAGTAACTGCTGAAAACATAGCTCAGATGGATGAAGCTATTACTATCTCTAACAATATTTTAGACTGTTTTAGACTTGGTCAGTTTGAAAACACTATAGCTCATTTATTCACTAACCTGCACGACTTCGTTCCTTCTACTCTGGTGGCAACTGAGACACAAACACAGCTACAACTTAACCTGTCTACCATATTTCTAAATCCCACTAGGCCAGTCCATTAACTCTTTTAGGTTTAGTAACATAATCTAGGTACCCAACCCCTCTCTCCTCTTCTTCATCACCACTATTTTCCCTTTAATACCACACATACATACTCTCAGTCTTGGAAGCCTAAGATGTCACTCTACTCCTTGTGTCCTTGTGTTTAAAAAAATATATGTTTATCCATCTGTAAGCTCAGTGAAAAAAAACAATAAGGGTGTCACAATCAGGCGTCAGGCTCGAAGACCAGTTGCTATAGCAGTTGCAGGAATACCACTGACCAGCAGGTAGGTACACAGGCAATCACCCTGGCAGATTACGCAGGCTCACTTAATGTGTGGAGTCTAAGTACTAACCGATGTTCATTATAAATCCTGATGGTGGAGATGGATTTAGCTGCGTGTTAGTACCAGGTTGCGGTCCTCAGGATTGTCCCCCCATGAGGTGAGCTAGCCAGAGTCCAGTAGAGGATAAGGGGATATGGATAAAATGGAAGCCTAGTCAGTAAACAAGCCAAAAGGTCAGTAATGAGTAGTTGCAGATTGGGACCAGGCAGAAGAGAAGTTGAGGAACAAAGCCAAGGGTCGATAATAAGTGGTAGCAAAATAAGGACAGCAGCAGGGAAGACAAGAGCAAGGCACTGGCCGAGAAAGCACAATAACCTGGCAAAGAGGAAGTGCAGAGACATGGCTTAAATAAGGAAGTTCATGGGAGGAGCAAAGAGTTCAAGGGTCAAAAGAAGTCAAGGTACAAGGCAGGTTTGCCCAATGGATCAGACAGGATGCTGTCCAGCATCTCAGGTAGCTCAGAGAGAAGAGTCATTGCCAGACACAGCTAAGGTTCAAGTCCAAGCCTTGACAGTACTCCCCTCCTCCCAGGATGTCCCCTGGATGTCTTAGGGTTGGGTTTTTGAGAAAACCTCTGGTGGAATTATCTTGTTTATCTAGGGGCATGAATGTTCTCCTCAGGCTCCGAAGAATTTTCTTCAGGCCCATATCCTTCCTATTGGACCAGATATTGTAGCTTTTTTCTAAAGATCCTGGAATCAAGAATTTGAATTCTTCTTCACCCTGTAACTGACCAGGTGAAGGAGGTGAAAGAATTCTTCCAGAAAAAGGATTTTCGTGAAATGGTTTCAGTAGTGATATGTGAAAAACAGGGTGAGTTTTCATACTGTCATGAAGTTTTAAGCGTAAGGTAACTGGATTGATTTGAGCAGAAATCTGGAATGGTCCTACAAACTTTTGGCCCAGCTGTGCAGACGGAACATGACTAGTGTTGAGCGAACCCGGACTGTAACGTTCGGGTCCGTACCGCACTTTCGGGTGTGCGGGTCACGGACCCGGACCCGGACATTTCAAAAATCGTTCGGGTTCGGTCCGGGGTTCTGCTATTTTACTCGACATGTTGAGAAGCTGCAGGGCAGCCAATCAACAAGCGTTTCACTGGTTTGCCCTTAGAAGCCATCACAGCCATGCCTACTAATGGCATGGCTGTGATTGGCCAGTGCATCCACTACCGAAGATTCCCGTTTGGTCACTTTGCGAACAACTAACCGACGGGACGTCGAAGAGTTGTACAGCTCATTTTATC
>BLSH010378328.1:808196-836363 GCA_018402905.1 Glandirana rugosa | reverse complement strand
ATTTTAAAAAAAATAATTTCATAAAAAAATCAAAAATGGAGGTGGATGTGGACCATCTTCAAACTGTGTCTGAAAAGTATTAATTAACGGTAGAAGCAATATCACTGTTCTAAAATCATCTTCAAACTGTGTCAAAAAAGTATAAATAAGCCGGGAGAACCCATATCACTGTTCTGCAAGCATCTGGAAACTGTGTGTAACACTTTAACTAAAACCGGGACAAACTGTTCTGCAAACATCTGGAAACTGTGTGTGAAACTATAGCAGAGAGAAGAACAGGGATATGGTTTCGCTCTACTATAGTTTCACATAGAGTTTTTAGATGATTTTAGAACAGTGATATCATATACAGAATGACTTGAATTCTGGAAAACAAATCCTAAGGGTATTGTGAATGAATACGAGGGCAGGGACATGAGGGCAAGCAACATGATCCCTCACAGTCACAAAAGAAAAAACTATGGGTAACAGATCCCTCTCGACCTTTCCTGCACACATGGAATATATTTTGGATTATGTAGTGTGGTTTGTATTCATGTAGGTGTTTTTAATTCAATGATTAACTGTTGAGTTTAATTGCCCAGCCCATACAACTCTTATCTCTATGATTAAGACCTAGTAGGGGTGAAACATTTCAGAGGGGCATGGCCTAATAGCGGGGACTGTGTCTACAACCAGCTATAACCAGTAAGCCTACCAGTGGGACCTACATGGAGTGTGGTCTCGTTCCTAAGATTGTGCCTTCAAAGTCACAGCTGCAATCTGTCAACCCTGTAGTGCCAGAAGGTCACTGCTGTGGGGAGTATCCAGCATCACTGAGTGGAGGATCATTATACTAGGCAGCAGCTTTAAATTTGATTGCCTTGATTGAAACAATATCTACCTATGCAATGGGACTCGTGCACTGCAAGGGTTAAATGCTTGCTTACTCTACGGGTGTTCAACTTAAGCCTTGTACACATGGGACGACGATCGTACGTACGATCATCGCAAATCGTATGTTGCATAATGTAACTTGCATACTGACTGCACTACACGATCGTACGAGCACAGAAAGAACGTTCAGGTGCATGTAATTAGCATCCAGCCATTCCTGACTTTGGAGCATGCGTGTTTTACACAATACAACTTGTTGTACCAACTGCTCGGTACACATGATACAACGGTCGTATGAGCGCTTGTTGGTACGACCAAGTTTTCTAGTTTGCTCATACAACTCCCTTGTACGACCGTCGTATGTCCGGCTGTTCTAATCGCACATACGAATGATCGATATCGCATACAACGGTCGTTAGTACGACCTGATGTAAACAATCGTTGTCCCGTGTGTACGAGGCATTACTCTTTAACTTGGCCAGCAGCTCTGATATGTGGCATTATTTTGCACAGTGCAGGGCTGTTAATTCTGCATTGTATTTGAAAAGCCTAGCATGCATCCTTGGCCCAAAGCTGTTTAAAGAGGGTGCTGCAAGAGATCAGTTGTGTGGATTGAGTAAGCCTGCCAGAATCGTGAATGAGGTAAGTCATACACCGTATCTATGCACCCTAGACTAAATGATCATTTAACTCTTGCAATGGCCCCACTGCAAAGTTTTATTTTGTCCCATTCCCGGAATTCCGCTATAAACTTTTCTTAATGCCATTGTAGACAAGACTAGACCAGCGCACCTTTAGGCTGTATGTAAAGCCAAACATTTTGAATAGGGTAGAAAAAAACCCTTGTCAGTTTTTTTCTGTTTCTATCCAAATCTGGGAAAATATAGTTGTAGCTTTACATACACCTTAATTTAGTGCAACATTATTTCTAGCCACATTTATATCATTTACTAGGTAATGCAGCAATAGTTTTATAAAAACCTTATGAACTGAAAGGGAGTTTGACAGAACAAAATCACATACCGAAGTAAGAAAAGTAAATACTCATTGAGCTTAGTAAATAGTGTTTATGTCAATTATCCAATCATGTGTAAGAAAAAGCGCATTTTTGAAATGTTTTAACCACTTGCTTACTGGGCACTTAAACCCCCCTCCTGCCCAGACCATTTTTCAGCTTTCAGCTCTGTCACACTTGACAAATGCGCGGTCATGCAACACTGTACCCAAATTAAATTATCATTTTTTTCCCACATATAGAGCTTTCTTTTGGTGGTATTTAATCACTGCTGCATTTTTTATTTTTTGCTAAAAAAAATGAAAAAATACCCCCCGAAAATGTAAAAAAAAAACAAAAACTGTTTAATAGTTTGCTATACATTTTTGAAAACAAGTAGTTTTTCTCCTTCATTGATGTGCGCTGATGAGGCTGTACTGATGGGCACTGATACACTGTACTGATGGGCACTGATAAGCTGCACTGATGGGCACTGATACACTGAACTGATGGGCACTGATAGGCTGCACTAATGGGCACTGATAGGTGGCACTGATGGGCACTGATAGGTGGCACTGATGGGCACTGATAAGGCGGCACTGAGAGGTGGCACTGATAGGTGGCACTGAAAGGCACTGATAGGTGGCACTAAAGGGCACTGATAGGTGGCACTGATGGGCAACACTGATAGGTGGCACTGATAGGCACTGGTAGGCACTGGTAAGTGACACTGATGGGTAGCACTGATCGATGGCACTGATGATGAGGCACTGATGGGCATTGATTGGCAGCAGTAGTGGGCATGGATAGTTATCACTGTGGGCAAAGGTAGGTGGCACTGTGGGCACTGCTAGGTGGCACTGTGGGTACTGCTAGGTGGCACTGATGAGTAATGATAGGTGGCACTGGCAGGGGGCACTGGTGGCCACAGACGAGCCATCCATGGCTCTTTGTGCAAGGGACCGATGTCCCTCTGAAAGAAGCCGGTGATCGGCTCTTTTTTTCCCTCACCCTGACAGCAATAGGGAAAACAAAAACGATCACCAATCTTTTGTTTACATCACGTGATCAGCTGTCATTGGCCCCCTACTCTGATCTGTGAATAGCCGAGTCTTATAGACTCAGTGATCACAGAGCGTGCGGTGCGTGTCCCCGCAGGGAGGCACAAACAGCGCATGCTCCGGAGGATGTCTATTGACGGCCTCCCGGCAAAGTAGATCCGCGCTGTAGCCATCATTCGGCTATTGCGCGGATATGAAGTGGTTAATGAATGTTAGGAATGGAGAGGATTAGGCTGTATTATATTAAGCTGAGAGGTTCAATGCTCCAAGCAACATGCTTGACAATCATTATTTGTATGGTGACCTGTCGTTTTAAAAGTTAGAGACTGCAAAAAAAAAAAAAATAATATGTTATACTTTCTGCTATAAAACATATCCAATAAAAAAAAATAAAAAATCAAAATGTCTTTATACATTTTGGCCAAATCATTGGGATCAAAAACGTCCAAAAACGTTGGTGAGCTGCGTTTTTGGGCGCTTTTGAGCATTTGAGCGTTTTTACAGTCGAAAAATGTCTCTCGGAACTTACTAGTCTTGGTTTTTTTTACAGCTCGTAAACGCCCCAGCCAAAAACAGTTGATAACAGTTTATGTGTGCATGCACACATAGGATAACATGATGGCGAGTTTATTGATTGTAGGTAAAATGTCTGAAGCTAAAAACAGCTGCTGTAAAAACGTCCAAAAAGTCCTGTATGCATGAGGCCTGAAAGTTATAGCACCTACAAACCATGGTATACAGTATCTCACAAAAGTGAGTACACCCCTCACATTTTTGTTAATATTTTATTATATCTTTTCATGTGACAACACTGAAGAAATGACACTTTGCTACAATGTAAAGTAGTGTGCGTACAGCTTGTATAACAGTGTAAATTTGCTGTCCCCTCAAAATAACTCAACACACAGCCATTAATGTCTAAACTGCTAGCAACAAAAGTGAGTACACCCCTAAGTGAAAATGTCCAAATTGGGCCCAAAGTGTCAATACACACACTTGACACTATCTAAATATAAATAAGTTTATCTTGGTCTCATCAGACCAAAGGACATGGTTTTAGGAATCCATGTCCTTAGTCTGCTTGTCTTTAGCAAACTGTTTGCAGGCTTTCTTGTGCATCATCTTTAGAAGAGGTTTCCTTCTGGGACGACAGCCATGCAGACCAAATTGGTGCAGTGTGCGGCGTATGGTCTGAGCACTGACAGGCTGACTCCCCCACCCCTTCAACCATTGCAGCAATTTTGGCAGCACTCACACGTCTATTTCAAAGACAACCTCTGGATATGACGCTGAGCATGGGCACTCAACTTCTTTGGTCGACCATGGCAAGGCCTGTTCTGAGTGGAACCTGTCCTGTTAAACTGCTGTATGGTCTTGGCCACCATGCTGCAGCTCAGTTTCAGGATCTTGGCTATCTTCTTATAGTCTAGGCCATCTTTATGTAGAGCAACAATTCTTTTTTTCAGATCCTCAGAGAGTTAGTTGCCATTAAGTGCCATGTTGAACTTCCAGTGACCTGTATGAGAGAGTGAGAGTGATAACACCAAATGTAACACACCTGCTCCCCATTCACACCTGAGACCATTTAACACTAATGGGTCACATGACACCGGGAAGGGAAAATGGCTAATTGGGCCCAATTTGGACGGTTTCACTTAGGGTGTACTCCCTTTTGTTGCCAGCAGTTTAGACATTAATGGCTGTGTGTTGAGTTATTTTGAGGGGACAGCAAATTTACACTGTTATACAAGCTGCACACTCACTACTTTACATTGTAGCAAAGTGTAATTTCTTCAGTGTTGTCACATGAAAAGTTAGAATAAAATATTTACAAAAATGCAAGGGATGTACTCACTTTTGTGAAATACTGTATATACTGAAAAATGCATTTATTTATTTTTTATACTACTAATGGCAGTGATCAGCTACTTATAATTGGACTGTGACAGTGTGGCTGGCAATCTGACACTAACTGACACTGGAGGGAAACTGACTAGCTGCCACTGACATCACCAGTGACACTAATAGAGTGATCAGTGATAATACTACACACTGTCACTGTACTAATGACGCTGGCTGGAAGGAGTAAATATCCAGGGTGATCAAGCGGTTGAATGTGTGCCTAACTATGTGTAATGTGTGCTGCTTTTACTAATAGATCTCTAAGTTTCTCATTCCTGCTTTGCAGGAATGAGAAACATAGAAATTGTTCCCTATGTACAGGGCTCTGTGTTGAATGTCAACACAGAGCTCTAGGCTGTGACTCTACACAGCTGATCAACAGGTCCCAGCCGTGAATCATTGTTGACAAGCTCCCGCTGTGTACAGTCACAGCGGGTGGCAGCCGGGGGGAGTGCATGCACACACCAGATTACCAGTGGACATCATTTTGCCTATGGCAGCCATCCGCCTGCAATGTACTGTGTAGGCAGGCGGTCGTTAAGTGGTTAATCTTAGTTCTTCCTTAAAGTAGTGGCTTGATGTGTAATTCCTTCAGCTTGATTTGCTTCATTTGTAATCAAGCAACTGATCAGCAGATTGCACAGTTAAAGACTTTATACACATCTAAAAGGAGCTGGAGATGTGTTATTTCATATAAAGCTGGCAGCGACATACTGGTACTTTGTTTTGCCTATGGCAGCCGTCCGCCTGCAATGTACTGTGCGGGCGGCGGTCATTAAGTGGTTAATCTTAGTTCTTCATTAAAGCAGTGGCTTAATGTGTAATTCCTTCAACTTGATTTGCTACATTTGTAATCAAACAACTGATCAGCAAATTGCAGTTAAAGACTTTACACTCATCTAAAAAGAGCTGGAGATGTGTAATTTTATATAAAGCTCAGGGAACAAAATGGAGGTACAAGTTTGGAGAGAATTCGGGAGATGAGTATTGAGAAAAAGTAAGGTTGGAGTTCTGCTTTAAAGTCTCAAATGGCTGACAACTATGGATTAATAGCCACGTTTTTGAATGAGATGTGCAACACATAAAGATGGTATTAGTAGACATATAGTAATTGTTCTAGATCAGTCATTTTAAAAGTACTGAAGCCAATTGATCAGCATGTAAACCAAGCAACTAGTATTTTTAGAAACAGAAGCCAACAGGAAAGCCATCATTTAAAAAAATAATAATAACACGGTGTAATACTAACCAGTATTTCATACCTATGCAAAGCAAAATGTACATATTTTATTCTGACAGACCTGTCTGATGTTTTTATGAGTATTTCTTTATTTGGATGTCAGTGTTTGAAATAAAAATGCATGAATACATTGATATGGAAGCTTCGGGGTGCAATATACAAAAGCAGCAACACTGCTATCAGAAAGTACAACAACTACATTGCAAATAGGAAAGCCTTTGTATATCATCTGAAACTGTAAATCAGGCTATGAATGGTAAATCAAGCAGAACTGGAGAATAGGCGGCTTTGATGCAGAAATTACTGCAGCACTCTTAAGCAGATATTTCAGCAGCAGCACTCTCCCAGGTGTTTCTCAAAAGCAGAGAGATGACTGAAGTTTTTTTTTCCTCTGAACATCACTTGTCTTTTATCAAAGGAGAAAAACAAACAAACAGAAAAATGTCTAAAGGACACGGGAGGGAGAAAAGCTGAGATATCATGTTGTATGCTCTTCAGATGCCAAGACATTTGATGGGAATATATTGTAGGTGAAGTTATGTGTTTATGTTGTCTTGACATTTTATATATTGCAACAAGCTCCCGCAGATTGATTTGAGATAAAATATAACTCAAACAATCACATCTATGTTCAAATCTTTTTTCTAATATGATTTATACTATAACATGTTATAATTGCTTTTTTAATGTTTTCCGTAACCTAAATGTCATCCAAGTGACAAGGAGCGAACAACTGTTTTATTCTTCTTTGTAAAGAGATATCAGTGGTAAGGTTACCCTCCCATGAAGGGTGTGATTATTCTTTAATTGTCAGATATAAATTTCTAAAAGCCACGTACTGCAAAGTGACCTTTATTACTGTCAGATACAAACAAAAACAGCACAAGATTAACCACCTCTACCGATCGCTTCCCTCAGTATCTCCAGTCTACAGTGTCATTGTCCAGTTATCAGATATTTTCATAAAAATACAAAATGGTGCAACATTCAACCAATTAGTGATGGTGCTATATAAATCCTGTGTAATAATAATAAAGGGCCACCGTGCATACATATATATATATATATATATATATATATATCAATCATACAATAACATCAATATATAAATACAAAAGTGCAAAAATTCATATAATGTAGTGTCCAAAAAAGGGCAATCCCTGGTAAGAGACAGATGGATTATCCACAGATAAATCACAGTGACATCCACCTCATAGCAATTCAGAGAAATGGGCTTCTTGGTGAAACTAAATGGACCACCACCACTATACACTCACCGAAACCATGAGTAAAATTAGCAGTGGTGGCTGGTGGTCAATATTTTGGGGGGGGGGGGGGCAGAAAACTAACACCACCCCCCCCCCCCCCCCCCCCTTCCCCCACACAGGAGACAGATGGCGGTGATCACCCCTATACATTGTATAGGACTATGACATTCTGAATGAGCTGGGAGGGAGGATTCCAGCTGGGGGCAGAGTTCCACTCAAAAGTGGAATTTATGCACATTTGTCTTCTCCCCCCTTCCCGTGCCACAATCGGCACCTGTTGGGGGGGTGTACCTGTTTTTGACAGGAAATCTGTCCCCACTTCTGGGAGACCGGGCCGTGGTGAAGTATGACAC
Source organism: Glandirana rugosa (assembly GCA_018402905.1). Classification (NCBI taxonomy): domain Eukaryota; kingdom Metazoa; phylum Chordata; class Amphibia; order Anura; family Ranidae; genus Glandirana; species Glandirana rugosa. The sequence goes on along the minus strand of BLSH010378328.1, from coordinate 828,669 downwards.
ATATCCGGCTCTCCCTCCTCCTTCCCCTGCCGCTGGGCCAGTAGGAGAGCATGGCACGCCTCGTACATGCACAGTAGGGACTCGGGCGTGAAGCCGTAATGCTTCACTGCCGGGTTTCCTTACCGGCAATAGCGGCGGCAGCACCTGACAGCTGATGGAAACATCAGCTGCGGTGCCGACATTGCTGGACACCAGGACAGGTAAGTGTCCTATTAAAAGTCAGCAGCTAAAGTATGTGTAGCTGCTGGCTTTTCATTTTTGGAGAGGTGGGCAGACCTTCGCTTTTAGTCTCACCCCAAAAAATTAAAAGTCAGCAGCTACAAACCCTGTAGCTGCTGACTTTTAATATAAGAACACTTACCTGTTCTGTGGTCCAGCGCTGTCCTCACCCAAGCTGATTCTTCACTGGGATTTGTGTCCAAGTGACGGTATCTTAACAAAAGCAAACTGTGAACCGTGCTGTACTTTATTAATGGTCAAACATTCTTCTGGGACCTGTGATGTGTCCCAGAAGGCTGCGGGTGAAGAAGGGGGAGGGTGTAATTCCACTCAGAATGCCTAGGCAAACCTGGGTACCCACCGTCCCCCCCAAAAAAAAGTGCCAAATGTGGTAGAGGAGGGGGAGGGGGTGCAAGCAGGTACAGTAACTTGGATTGAAATTAACTTGGTCTGAGAGTATTTTGCAAGACAAGCAACTTTTTTTATACATTTTGACTTGATAAACAAGCGATGATTTGATATACAAGTAGCGTCACATCACAACTGAGTATAAAAGAGAAGAGAGGTGCCTCTAAGTGTAGCAATATGATTATGCATCCCTGCCAGCTTGCTTAGCAGAGGGTGTCTTTTTGTCTATGTAATATATGTTATTCTATGTTTAGTTTTTACCATTTTGTAATAAAGTATACATTTTTTTTTTCACAATAAGTTTTATTGAATGTAATTAAAACACTTACAAGTTATGACATCTCTGAATCTAATATCATATAAAAATTAATGCCCTATTGGTCACCCATCAGAGCAGAAATTATAACAACAGAAGTATTATTTAACACTTATTGACATGTGTAACAAGGTCAGGATCAGTAAATGTACTTTAGTTAATCGTGCTGTTTATTCATAAATAGCAATAGGAAAAGTAGGAGGAGAAGCTAAGAAGAAAGAAAGAGTCAGTGGGGAAGGGGGGAGGGAGAGAAAAAAAAAGGGGGGGAGGGGGGCAAGGCCAAGAAGGCCTCTATTGTATGAGGATAAAGGATTGGGGAGTATTTCCAGAAATATGGTTATTTGAATAAGTTCTCGTATATCTCTGTATGGGTAAAAAGAGTCCAATGTATCCATAGTGCGTGGAGTTGTTCAGTGGAATCTCTTTTGATTGTAATTCTTTCTTCCATGTGTCTAATGGAATTAACTTTGATTATCCAGTCTTTGATCGAGGGGACGGTTGATGATTTCCAGTGAAGCGGTATAAGTGCCTTAGCGGCATTGAGAAGGTGTCTAGTCAAGCAGTTTTTATATGATTTGTAAGAGGCTTTGTTTAAGTGTAAGAGGCAGCATGCTGCGTCTAAAGTGAGGTTGGTGTCAGTAATTTTTTTTATCCAGTATATGATCCGACTCCAAAACCTTTGGGGGCACATTCCCACCAAATATGTAGGAAGGTACCCCTATCTTTCTGGCATCTCCAACATTTGTCTGAGATGAGATTGTTCCAAGATTTAAGCTTGGTTGGGGTGATGTACCACTGGGTGCGGATCTTGTTTGCAGTTTCTTGTAATGTAGGGCTAATTGAGCATTTATGGGTAAAAACCGCAGCTTTCTCCCATTGTTTGTCTCATATTGTAATTTTTAGATTGTTTTCCCAGCGTGCTTGACAGATATCAATTCTATCAGACATAGGTTGGGATAGCCATTTGTACATCAAAGAGGTGCACTTGCTTATAGGTTTTTGGTCGAAGCATATTTTTTCAAAGCCCGTAAGGGGCCTTATCATCAGATTTTTTTGTTTTTTGTGCTGAATGAAATCATATATCTGGAGGTAATTTCAGAACGTCAGATAATTCTGGGTGAATAACTGCCTCAGTTCAGAGAAGCTTTTCATTTTTCCCTTAGAAATGCAATGCCAGACAAGTAATGGGAGGTTTGAATCTGTTAAGGTGAGGTTAGTCTTTTCCAATCCTGGTGGGAAGTCTGGATTTTTAACTATGAGGACAATGGGCTTGGGGAGGAGGAAAGATTGTGTGGGGTGGCGATTTTGTTAAAAATGTTTAGTGTGGTAGATATCAGAGGATGGTCTGCCACACTCGGTGGGTAGTTTTTTGGTTTTGACCATGGGAGATGGTGTATTAAGGAGTGCGATCCACTCTTCTCAAGTTTGACCCACTCTTTGTTGTCCTGATGGCAATGCCAGTCAATGATTCTTGTTAGGTGGGAGGCAAAGTAATATTTCTTATAGTTGGGGATGCCCAATCCCCCTTTTCTTTTGTTTAGGTAGAGGAGATTCAAATTGATTCTTGTTTTTTTGTTTGCCCAGAGGAATTTTCTCTGTTTGAGAATTAAATTTTGGAAAAACACTTGTGGCAGCTCTATTGGGAGCGCGTGGAACAAATACATCAATCTGGGGAGGATCACCATTTTTAGCATTGCCACCCTACCAAACCATGAAAAATGTTTGGGATTCCAGCTATTAAGGTCTTTTTCTATGTTTCTCAACATGGGTAGAAAGTTTTGAGTGTATTGTTGGTCTGTTTTTGGGGTTAATCTGATACCTAAATATTGAAGGCTGGTATATTCCCATTTATAAGGGCAGTTTTGGATAGTCAATTCAGCTGTTGATTTACTAAGGGAGAGGTTCATGGCTTCAGATTTTTTATGGTTAATTTTGAAATTTGAAATGTACTTAAACAGTTGGAACCATTTGTTTAGATTAGGTATAGTGATGTGTGGTTGGGAGATAAAAAGCAACATATCATCAGCATAAGCTGCAGTTTTATATTCAGTTCCATCAATCATAATCCTGTGTATGTCTGGTTGTAGTTTAATGGTCCTAATTAGGGGTTCTAATGTGATGATGAATAGTATTGGGGATAGTGGGCATCCCTGTCGTGTCCTGTTGCTTATTTGTATCGGGTCTCAGAACGTGTCGTTAACTTTGATTCTGGCACTAGGATTGGTATAAAGTTTATTAATCCAATTTATTATTTTCCTGCCCAATCCAATATGTCTGCAAGTGGACATCATGTAGTCCCATGCAATTCTATCAAAAGCCTTTTCGGCATCTGTTGATAGTAGCATGGCTTCCATCTTGTCTAAATGGGTTCTATGGATGAGATTTAAGGATTTAATAATTTTATCCCTAGCCTCCCTACCAGGCATGAAGCCCTCTTGATCGGGTCCTATAATTTTCCCTAATATGGGTTTGATTCTATTGGCCAAGATTTTTGCTAGGATTTTGAGGTCCAGGTTTAATAAGGAGATGGGCCTATAGTTGGTGCAGTCAGTAGGGTCTTTGTCTTTTTTGGGAATGACTAATATGAGCAAAGGCAAAATCTCGAGGGGGGGGCCTGATCATGGATCAGGTGGTTGAAAGCCAAGGTAAGTGGTTTGTTTAAGATATTTTCATATGTTCTATAATATAGTGATGTGAAGTCGTCTGGTCCAGGACTTTTGCCAGTTTTCATGTCTGTAATGGCTAAAGTAACCTCTTCATTTGTGATAGATTGGTTCAAGGAGGTTGTCTCGCTCAGAGAAAGCTTAGGTTTTTTGCTATCAGTGAGAAACTTTTGTATAATTTGTTCTCTGTTACCAGTGCAATCTTTGGGTCTGTTTTGCGTGGGTAGGTTATATAGTTTTGTATAGAAATCATAAAATTGTTTAGCAATGGTTTCTGAGTCATATGAGGGTTTACCCTTTTTATCTCGTATGCAATGTATGTTGCCTGCGTGTTGTGAGTCTTTTAGCGCTCTAGTGAGATATTTGCCACTTTTGTCTCCCGATTCATAATAGATTGATTTTTTCAGGAAAAGTGCTCTTCTATAATTGTGGTCTAAGATGTTTTGTAGCTCTTTCCTCTTGTCTATTAGTTCCTGTTCTACAGCAAGTGACAGTGAATGTTTGTCCTGGGTTTCCAGTATGTTAATTTGGGAGATAATATCTTCCAGGTGTTTTTCCCTTTCCATCTTTTTCCTGGCTCTTAATAAGTTCTCCTCTGATGACACTTTTATGGGCTTCCCAGATTGTCATTGGGGAGAGTCCAGGAGTGTTATTCATATTGAAATAATCAATAATGGAGGAGTAAATGAGATTCTGAGTCTCCTGGTCGGTAAGCAGAGCCGCGTTTAGCCTCCAGTTAAAGTTCTTTTGTACATTCTTCTGAGTTACAAGTGACATTGAGATGGGAGCGTGATCTGAAAGTGTAATTGTACCTATTTCTGCACTAGATGCATCCGGTAAATCTCTTTGAGAAATGAATATGTGATCTATCCTAGTATATCTTTTGTGCGGGGCAGAATAATAGGTACAATCTTTAGAGGTGGGATGTAATGTTCTCCATGTGTCTATTATAGTTAGGGATTGACAGAGTGTCTTTATTTTCTTAAGGATTTTGTATGCTATGCAGGTTTTCCCAGAAGACGTGTCCTGTGTAGGATTAAGAGGTATGTTGAAATCACCTCCCATGATTATACCTCCTTTGGCAAAACTTTTTAATTCGTCTATGACATGTCGGCAGAAGGATATGTGAGATTTATTGGGGAAATAGTCGTTTGCGATAGTCGTTGGCTTCCCGTTTAATGTACCTTTTAGAAAGATATATCTACCATCAGTGTCAATGTGTTGTTGTTCCACCAGGAAAGACGCAGTTTTGCTCAGAAGGATGGAAACCCCTTTAATTTTGGCTGTTTTGTTGGTCGCATGAAAGGCCTGTATGAAATAATTATCTGTGAGTTTAGGGATTTGGGAGCCTTTAAAGTGCGTCTCTTGGAGGAGAACTATTTTAGGTTTTCTTTTGTGGAGTTCCCTGAGCATTTTATTTCTTTTTTCGGGTATGTTGAGTCCGTTCACGTTGTGAGAGATTAAGTCTGGGGTATGCCATAGTGGGAAGGGAAGAAAAGAAAAGAAAAAAAAAGGGGGGGGGGCGGGAGAGAAAGAAAGAGAGAGATAGATAAGTGGGGAAAAGGGGAGAGAGTTGAGATGTGCTATACCTCCAGAGCAGTCACCAGTACCGCGCCAGGGGTATTCAATATTTAGAATTCATGGGGTACTGAATCTATTGGGGGTGAGTGGAAGGCAAAATAAAGGGAGATGGAGTATCCCTTGGAATGAGTCAAATTGGAAGAATAGTTTAAATTATGTGTATTGTGCTTAACCATATAGGGATAGGCTCTACCTCTTGTAGTCAGTTAAATAAAAGAAAGAGTGTAAATTTTTGAGCGGCTATCACGGAAAATGGAAATGAAGATGGTCATTTGCTTGGCATAGACTTAAAGAAAAACAAAAACAATCAATAGTTAAACACTGAAACTACAGGATAATAACTTGAATATGTAATATATCAGCTTCGATATCTAGGAGGCCATCACAGATTTTCGGGCCTAACCTTTGTTGACAGCATATTAAAGATAGTCTGCAGTCAGATTTCAGTAAATTTAGCTCAATTAGATGTAAAGCTAAATGGGCGTGGGGTATTCAGCCGGCGGAACCAGCCAGTTAGTGGGGCTCTTGACCAGCTCCCAACGCCCTCCAGCCAAACATCGTGTACTGGGAATATAGTACTTAAACTAGGTTCTTTCACAAGCTATACTTTACCTGTCCGTCCCATAGGGGGTCCGGGGGACATCCCATGCTGGTCAACGGGGTCTACTCATGGTGACATGGGGTACACCCGCACGGGGAAACCGCCCCAGGGGCAGTCGTCCAAGCAAGCACACCCCATGCCCCTCCCGTAACGGATCAATTATGAAATCAAAACTTTTCGAAAACAAAAGGAACATACATAAAAAAAAGAGAAAAACTTTTCCGGAATGGCTCATCTAAAGTCATTTTTCACAACAACATCTATCTCAAAGCATATAGATGCAACTAAACGCTTGGTTCGGGTGTATTAAGTCAGAAAATCCATCTGACTAGTCATAGTCCCAGCCTTGTGGATTCAAGTAGAGATGATCCTATGTTAAATGTCCATCTGGTGGTGCAATGGGTGAAAATGTGATGACATCTGCAATAGTTCATCTGGTAAGCCTTAAGAATAGAAGTGTTCATGAGCTTTCTATATGCTTGCTATAGTCTGGTTATAATGCCATAGAGATTGCTAGGCTCCTGAAGTAATCGAGTGAGTGTATAGGGTGTTGCGAATAGGTGGTTCAATCTTCCACTCAATGAGGGTCCGGTATCTGTGTGCTGGTCTGTGGAGTAGATGAGTCTACGAGGTTGTCTCCTGTTAAGCCATAGAATGAATAACAATCTTCGTTAGAGTGTAAAAAATGTAAGTTTGTATGTTGAGGAAAAATTCGGATGCTGAGTTAAGGCATTGTTAGGAAATGTAAAGTTCGTCTTTCAAATGGTACAACGGTGCCTTCTACTGGTTCAACTAGTATCTTCACTGTAGTGTAAGCGCCATAGGGATAGTTTGCTATCTGTGAAGCACCTTATTCCTACTCTTTCAAAAGGAGGGGATAGCATGTATATCCTAATAGGTAGGTGAAGAGTGAACCTGGGAGCCCATCAAACTCAGCAGTCAAATAGTAAAGAAATACCAAAGTTGCAATAACCTGTGATGGAGTGATGTGCTCCTTATGGCATGAAAAGAAATCGTCTTACAAGATTAGTGAAATAATTTTACCTGGAGACTATCAATCGTGATCGTATTGAAAAATGACTTGCCGAGATCACGGGAGTATATCCGAGTCTCGTGCGCATAATAATGTCTTTATGTCGCCGAGTTTTTCATAAGAGATATTTAGGATATAGAAAGTCTGCTGAAAAGAAAGCTGTATATTGCAGTCTATCTCATTCAGCCCTTGAGTTAAATGAAAGTTTCAAATACTTTACCAATCTGAGAGAGAGCCTTGCATTCAACAGCACCATCTATTGGATTTATCCAGGAGTTTCAGCTCCAAGTCAAAATAATATAAGCTTTAATAAGGGCAAAAGAAAAAAAGAAGAAAAAAAAAAGAAAAAGGAAGTTAAACCAAAGAAATGGTGTGGGTCACAGATCAAATGTCAATATGTAGGTACATCAAAATTTTCCTTTGGCCCTTGGTGTTTTGTTTGGGGTGAAAAGTTGGCCCCGAGAATGAGAGTATTTTGGCTTTTCCCTCCTGCCTGATAGGGTGATTTGCAGGGTGTAGCTCTGCTGGATGATGTATTAAGGGGTGCAGGGGGAGGCAGACGAAAGTCTTTGTACCACTCTGGTAAGTCTATAAGGTCTATATGTAGTTGTTCACAAAATTGTGGTAATTCATCTGGGGTTCTTAGAAGATGTTGTTTCCCATCGTAGTTGGCCTGAAGTGCAAAGGGGAACGTGCATCTGTATTTTATGCCCTTATTTCTCAGTACCTCCAGTAAATGTTTGATGGCCCTTCTGTTACTCAGAGTGATCAGGGAAAGGTCCTGATAGATCTGGATGTTTGAATCCTTGAATGTTATTGGATCGTTTTGTCTGGCCTTTTGTAATATTTCTTCTTTCAGAGGGAAACTATTCAAACAGCAGACAATGTCTCTGGGAGGGGAGTCATCAGAAGCTCTGGGTCTCAAAGCCCTGTGTGCTCTGTCAAAGTCAATTGGAGCTTCTATTGGTCTTTCCATTAAGTTGTTAAATATGGCGCATAGCGTGGACTTTATTTGATCCGAAGGGACCGATTCGGGGACCCCCCTCACGCGCAGATTATGTCTCCTCCCCCTGTTATCCAGGTCCTCAAGGTGGCGATTAATTGAGATCAAATGTTGGGAGTGGGTGGCCATGACATGTTCAAGTCGCTTAATGGCTTTCTCCCTGCTCTGTCGTTTGCTGCAATCTGTTTGGATAGTGTATGGATCTCAGCCTTGAGGTCCGTGAAGACAGTGGAGAAAGACTGTTTGATGTCCGCAGCAATTTTGGACATACCTGAATAAGTGAGGGGTTGGTCAGCGGGTGAAGTGTCTCTTACCAGGTCTTCAGAGGCGGCAAGTTAGGCTGTATCGAAATCCTCGTCCTCCTCGTGCTCTGTGCCCGTCGCCATCTTGGAGGCGGCCGAGTGTCTCTTCCCTTTCTCTTGAAATCTGAATAGGTCTGAGATGTTTTTGTTTGCAGAGAAGGTGGCCGAGCGTTGCTGTCGTGAATGTGTGCCCGATTTTGTGATTCTGCCCATCTTCGAGTGTACAGAAAGCCACGATGCAGCAGGATTGTAGAGCTAGTCTCCTAAGCGGCCATTTCCTGTGCTCGCCAAGCCACGCCCCTACATTTTTAATCCTGCATGTGGTGTGCCCATAGAGTTCTGCTCATTTTTTGAGGAGGATTTATTCCTCTCTTAATCCCTTTTCATTCCTTCTCTGTAATGCTTGGTAAATCAAATATAAGAAACACTCCACTGTGCTCTCCAATATATCAAAAATACTTTTTTAAAAAAGAACATGAATAACTCCTATGACCCTGTGCCCCGTATCGTGTACTGGATAAACTTTGCGTAAATAGGTTTGTGTTGGATCTGTGAGCACATGCAGGAAGATGTATGTGACAGCACTCATTTGGGAGACTGATCATCCATACGCATTCCCATACTTATTGTATAAAATCTAAAATCTTCTTTTTTTTTTAGAGTTACAATGAAAACAAAAGGATCACAAGATTGTGGGGACTTTTATATATTTAATTATGACTTTCTGGTTACAAGCAATCCATCATTTTTTGTACGGTGCACCTTTGCATTTGATGGTGTCGAGAATATTTTGACATTCACACCTTTGCATTATCAATTGACTTAATATATATATATGTATTTCGTGTTTCATTTATTCATTATATTTTGTTGATATTTATTTATTCACATATTTGCAAACATTTTTTCAGTATGAGCTGTGTGGATACATTGAAAATGGACACTTCTGCAGTATCTTATATGTTTATATGGAGGATTGCAATTAAATTGTTGCAACTTGGAGTTAAGGTTTTACCCACCATTTCTTTGTTTAATCCAGCTTTGTTTAAATAAAGATAAAAATCCAACAGAGAGAGTAAGGCCCCTAATGCCCACACCAGTGACTCAAGCACAGATACTGTATCTCACCAATGCTCCAACAAGAGATGTTTAACTTTCCAGCATCTACCAACAATATAATGATTAGTGTTAGGGAGACTGAACCTTTAATAGGTGTTAACAGATCTGTTCATCTTTCGAAAATTTTGTAAACCAAAGACAGCAATGATGTTTACTTGGGTAATTTTTTTCAAAGCGTATACACAACAAATGTGATACCTCCCCAGAAAAAAATGATGAATCCCAATTCAGTGGAACATGCAAGCAAGTTATACGTAACATAACTAGCTTTACACAATTATTGCTAGGGATACTTCGATTGGTTGCATTACCACTGTAACTTTGTATATGGCCAACTATACCTTATTATTATTATTATTATTATTATTATACAGGACTTATATAGCACCGACAGTTTGTGCAGCGCTTTACAACATTAGGGCAGACAGTACAATTACAATACAATTCAATACAGGAGGCAGAGTGATACGAAAGGGTAATAACTGCGGAGGATGAGCTGATGAAGAAAATAACAGTGCAGTTAGGTAGAGGCAGGATAGGCTTCTCTTAAGAGAAACGTTTTCAGGGATTGCCTAAAAGTAGATAGATTTGGAGATAGTCTGACAGATTGAGGTAGGGATTTCCAGAGGATGGGAAAGGCTCCAGAGAAGTCCTGGAGGGAATATGGAGGAGGTGATGAGTGAGCTAAAGAGCAGGAAGTCTTGGAATGAAATGAAGAGGACAATTAGGTTGGTATTTTGAGACTAGGCTAGTGATGTAGCTGGGGAGCAGAGTTGTGGATGGCTTTGCAACTTATTGTTAGTATTTTGAATTTCATTTGCGAAGCCAGTGGCAGCCAGGGGAGGGATTGGCAGAGAGGGGTAGCAGATTCTGAGCAGTTTGTAAGGTGGATGAGTCTGGCAGCAGCATTCATGATGGGGTATAGTCTATGTAAAGGTAAGCCAATGAGGAGGGGATTGCAGTAGTCGAGGCAAGAGATAAGCAGGGAGTGAACCAGGAGCTTTGTGGTTTCTTTGGTTAGGAAGGCACGTCGTTTAGAGATGTTGCAGAGGTTGAGGCGGCATGCTTTGGAAAGTGATTGGATGTGGGGCCAAAAGGAGAGTTCAGAGTCCAGGATGACACCTAGCACCCTGACATGTGGGGATAGGTGGATGGTTGTGCCATTACTCCTGACAGAGGAGTCAGGGGAAGAGGCACGTGGGGGAGGAAATATTATGACATCCAGACAGATATGTATGTTAGTAAGTTAGTGATGCGTGAGGAGACTAATGGAGTGAGCTGAGGGGTAGATAGATAGATTTGGGTGTCATCAGAGTAGAAATGATATTGAAAGCCATGGGAGGCTGACCCAGGGAAGAGGTGTAGATTGAAAATAAGAGCGGTCCAAGAACAGAACCTTGGAGGACCCCGACAGAGAAGGGAAGAGGAGAGAAGGAAGTAGAATTGTAAATGACACTGAAGGTGTGTTGGGATAGGTAGGATGAGAGCCACCGAAGAGCACAGTCATGGAGGGAGTAAAGTTTTTTGAGGAGGAGGGGGTGGTCAAGCATATCAAAGGCAGCCAAAAGGTCCAGAAGTAGGAGTACAGAATGGTATCCATTGGTTTTTACAGTGAGTAAATAATTTGTGAGTTTTAGAAGAGAAGTTTCTGTGGAGTGTTGAGGGTGAAATCCAGACTGTCGGGGATCAAGAAGGTTATTCTTGATGAGGTGGTCACTCGGTTGTAAGCCAGGCGTTCAAGGAGTTTAGAGGGAAAGGGAAGCAAGGAGATAGGACATAGATTGTTAAGATTGGTAGAGTTCAAGGATGGCTTTTTAAGTATGGGGGTGACCAATGCATGTTTAAGAGCATTGGGGATGGTGCCAGAAGAGAGGGAGAGATTGAAGAAGTGGGTTAGAGAGTGTAGGATAGAGTCAGAGGGTGACTGTAGTATTTGAGAGGGAATAGGGTCCGGGGGACAGGTGGTTAGAAAGAAGTTTAGCAACTTTGCATATAGTAGCAGGTTTGAATAAGGGGAGTGTCAATTCTACCTGTTGACACGGGGTGTTACCTGGGTGGAGATACCTGCAGAGTGGAGATTTCATCACAAATTATATCAATCTTATTTTTTAAGTGATTAGTAGAGTTGAACGAACCCGAACTGTAAAGTTCAGGTCCGTACCGAACTTTTGGGTGTCCGAAAAAAGTCTGGGTTCGGGTCCGGGGTTCTGGTATTTTACTACACATGTTAAAAAGCTGCCAAGGGCAGCCAATCATCAAGTGTTTCACTGGTTTTCCCTAGAAGCCATCACAGCCATGCCTACTAATGGCATGGCTGTGATTGGCCAGTGCACCATGTGACCCAGCCTCTATATGGGGTTGGAGTCACCATGCTGCATGTCATATGCTCTCAGGATAGTTTAGGGAGAGGATGCTGCTGGCTCTGTGAGGGACAGGTTGCAGATATTATAGAACATCTTATCCTGCATTACTGAATGATCTGATTGTGGACTAGGGAGAGATACTAGTACTGGTGCTTTGAGGGAGGGAGAGATACTAGTACTGGTGCTTTGAGAGACAGATTTCACACCTCATCCTGCTGCACAGAACGATCTGACTGGACTAGGTAGAGTCTGTTGCTTTAAGGGAAAGATTATTATTTTAAAATCATCATCAAGTTGTACAGGGAAAGGTTCCAGCTGTTGCTTTAAGGGAAAGATTAGTGTTCTAAAATCATCAAGTTGTACAGGGAAAGGTTCCAGCTGTTGCTTTAAGGGAAAGATTAATGTTCTAAAATCATCAAGCTGTACAGGGAAAGGTTCCAGCTGTTGCTTTAAAGGAAAGATTAGTGTTCTAAAATCATCATAAAAGTGTGTGTGAAAACCCCTATATCAGCCGCAGGGAAGCTATATTAGTGTTTTAAAATCATCTTCAAATTGTGTGGAAAATCCTTATATCAGCCGCAGAGAAGCCATATTAGTGTTTTAAAATCATCATCAAATTGTGTGGAAAATCATTATATCATCCGCAGAGAAGCCATATTAGTGTTTTAAAATCATCATGAAATTGTGTGGAAAATCCTTATATCAGCCGCAGAGAAGCCATATTAGTGTTTTAAAATCATCTTCAAATTGTGTGGAAAATCCTTATATCAGCCGCAGAGAAGCCATATTAGTGTTTTAAAATCATCATCAAATTGTGTGGAAAATCATTATATCAGCCGCAGAGAAGTCATATTAGTGTTTTAAAATCATCATGAAATTGTGTGGAAAATCCTTATATCAGTCGCAGAGAAGACATATTAGTGTTTTAAAATCATCATGAAATTGTGTGTTTTTTAACACTAATATGGCTTCTCTCCGGATGAGATAGGCTTTTTCCATACAATTTGATGATGATTTTAAAACACTAATATGGCTTCTCTGCAGCTGATATAATGATTTTCCACACAATTTGAAGATGATTTTAGAACACTGATCTTTCCCTTAAAGCAACAGCTGGAGGCTTTCCCTGTACAACTTGGAGATGATTTTAGAATCTAAAATCATCTCCTAGTTGTATAGGGAGAGGTTCCTACTGTTGCCTAAAATGACAGATTATTGTTTCTTGCACAAAATTGAAAGTGCATCTACATTGCTGGTTTAAAAAACAAACAAAAAATTCCAAAAATAAAAAAACAGTGTTGGCTACCTCCTCCTCCTCCATGGCCACTTTCACCGCCTCCTCAACCTCCAACTCCACATCCACCACCATTTTTGATTTTTTATGTGATTTAAGCTTAAAAATTATTTTATGTTATTTCCCTTACCCTCGTTTTCCTTCCTTTTGCAGACCTCTAGGACTTTCCAGGACTTTGTTACAGCCATTTTTGTGCCTAAAAGTTCGGGTCCCCATTGATTTCAATGGGGTTCGGGGTCCGTGTCAAAGTTCGGGTCCAGTCCGGACCCGAACCCGGACTTTGTCCCGAAGTTCGGCCGAACCAGCAGAACCCAAACTTCCAGAGGTTCGATCAACTCTAGTGATTAGCAATCTCCTGGGTAGTGAGTGAGCTAATGGGTGGAGGCAGTGGAGGACGAAGTAGAAAGTTGAAGGTAGAGAAGAGTTGATAGGAACTGGATGAGAATGTGTTAATGAGAGGGGTAAAATAGGTCTGCTTGGCAATGTGGAGGCAATAATTGTATTTTTGGAGGGCAGATTTCTATTGGTTTAAGTCTTTGAAAGACTTTGTCTATTGCCACATTTGTTCAAGAGCATGGCTACGTTTTTTGGTGTCATCTGTTTGCTAGGGTAGTAGGGGTCTAGGCCTGATTCTGTGTGTAGTGAGGGGAGCAAGCTCATCCAGGGTTGAGGACAGGAATTTATTGTAGACAGGTGGTGCTAGGTTGAGGCAGGACAGGGGTAAGATTTTGTTGTAGAGGTGGTCAGTAGCGGAATAGAGGAGAGAAGGGTTGAAGTGGCAAAAGTTTCTATGGGTGTTGCAATCAGAGTGAGTAGAAGCCTGTACCCAATGCTTTAGGTCAAATGCTGAGGTTAGACTAAGAAGTTTAGAAGTAGCAGAAGTTGTTGTATTAACAGGGATGTTGAAGTCACTGAGAAGGATTGTGAGAATTTCATAAGAGATAAAGTAGGGTAACCAGGCAGAAAACTCATCAAGGGAAGTTGATAACAGCCCAGGAGGCAGGTAGATCACAAAAATTCTTAAAGAATTTGGAGAGAATAGGCGTATACAGTGAGCTTCAAATGATGAGAGGGACAGAGAGGGAGGAGAGTGTAGAACCTGGAAGGTGCTCTATGGGAATAAGAGGAATCCCACTCCACCTCCCTTGCATCCATTAAGTCTATGGGAGTGAGTCCAGAGAAGGCCATTGTGGGAAAGGGAGGCAGGAGAAGGAGTGTCGGATTTATGGAGACAGGTTTCATGACAGAAAGTGGATTAAAGGAGTTAGTGACAAAGAGGTCATGAACAGCGGTGAGTTTGTTGCAGACAGAGCGGGCATTTCAGAGGGCACAGGAGAAGGGGAGGCTGGTTTTGGAGAGAAGAGGAATGGAGACTAAATTGCTAAGATTTCGACTACTGCCAGAGGATGTGGGGTGATGGTGATGGGTGTGTTGGTTACAGTTAAATATGGGAGGCCCAGGATTTGGGGAAATATCTCCAAAAGGTTAGGAGAAGCAGAAGCGAAAGGGAGGTAATATGAGAATATGATTTATATGAGGGGAAATGCTTCAGCATCCCGGGGATTTGTTAGCATGTGGGATTAGAGTTAGAAAGAGGTGATCAGTGCAGCAATAGGGAGAGGGGAGAAGTGAGGGTGATATGTACAGATGATATGTACAGATTGTGGGGTGGAGAAGAGGGGTGAACAAAAGGGAGTTTCAGGAGTGAGGCTGCAACTGTGAAACGGAGAGGTAACGATAAAGGAGAGTCAATTTGGAAATTAGGTTACCTGCAGTCTGGTGTTTTGTAAAGTAGTTTGATGTTGATGTTGGCTTTTAGGGATGGGCCCCCAGTTCGAGTTGAACGCATGTTGAACTCGAACATCGGGGGTTTGCCTGTTCAGCGTAACCCGAACATTATGGAGCGTTTGTGGGAACTCTGAGCACCCCATAATGCATTCCAATGGCGAGGGAAATGCCGCCCACTAATTGGCCAAAGCATGCACATGACCTGCATGCTTTGGCCAATCACAGAGCGCTCTGCTGTGAGAGATATGATTGGTTAAAGCAGGGTGCCTTTAGCCAATCACTGCTCAGCAGCCCCAATCCACACCCCACACTATATAAAGCCGCTTGTACAGCGGCTCTATGTAGTGTGAATAATGGTGGATAGAGAGACAGTGATCTTAGGTAGCAGTGTGCAGGCAGTATAGTGTAGCTAGCTGATTATTGTGCAATGCATTGTGATAAACATATAGATAGATAGATAGAGTGATCTGTATACAGTCAGTTAGTTCAGAGTGAAATATATACTAGATAGATAGATAGATAGGGCAATCTATATACAGTCAGTTAGTGCAGGCAGTGCAAGAATATATATATATATACCTTCCTAGTGTATACTGTATATATGACATGGGGTCTACCCCAAAATCAAAAGGAGGCCCTTGGGGTCTGGTATGAATTTTAAGGGGAACTCTGGGCCAAAAGTAAAAAAAGATGTGGGGGTCCCCATAAAAATTCAAACCTGGCCCTTGAGGTATGGTATGGATTTCTAAGGGGAACCCCACGCCGAAATGAAAAAAAAAAATGATGTGGGGTCCTCCCAAAATCCAAACCAGGTCCTTCAGGTCTGGTATGGATTTTAAGGGGAACCCCATGCCAAAATTTAAAAAAATGACGTGCTAAATTTGAAAAAAAATGGCATAGGGGCCCCCCAAAATCCAAACCAGACCCTTATCCGAGCATGCAGCCCTGGCATGGCAGGAGGGGGTGGGGGCAAGCGAGCGTCCCCCCTCCAAACCATACCAGGCCACATGCCCTCAACATGGGGAGGGTGCTTTGAGGTCCCCCCAAAGCACCTTGTCCCCATGTTGATGGGGAGAAGGGCCTTATCCCCACAGCCCTTGCCGGTGGTTTTGGGGGTCTGTGGGCGGAGGGCTTATCGGAATCTGGAAGCCATATTTAATAAGAGGGTCCCCAGATCCCGACCCCCCCATGTGAATAGGTATGGGGTACATTGTACCCCAGCCCATTCACCAAAAAGGAGTAAAGTGGTACAAAAACAAGAGGCAGTCCTTTATTGTGTAAAATAGCTCTTCTTTGTTTTTTCTTCCTTCATTTTCTTCTGCCCCGGTCCTTCTTCTGGTCTTCTGCTTCTTCTTTCGGTCTTCTTCCTGCCTCTTGTTTTTTGTACCAAGTTGTATCTTGCTTTTTTGGGACAAGGTGCTTTGGGGGGACCTCAAAGCACCCTCCCCATGTTGAGGGCATGTGACCTGGTATGGTTCAGAGGGGGGGGGCGCTCACTCATCCCCACCCCCTCCTGCCATGCTAGGGCTGCATGCTCAGATAAGGGTCTGGTTTGGATTTTGGGGGGACGCGTACGCCATTTTTTTAAAACTTGGCGCAGAGTTTCCCTTAAAATCCATACCAGACCTAAAGGGCCTGGAATGGACTTTGGGGGGACCCCCACATCTTTTTTTAAAACAATTCCGGCGCAGGGTTCCCCTTAAAATCCATACCAGACCTGAAGGGCCTGGTATGGACTTTGGGGGGGAACCCTAAGCAATTTTTTTTATTTTGGGCGGTGTTCCCCTTAAAATACATACCGGACCTGAAGGGTCTGTTATGGACTATAGGGGGGGACCCTACACAATTTTTTTTTTAAAGTTTAGGAACGGGGTTCCCTTAAAATCCACCCCAGACCTGGAGGGCTTGGTATGGACTGGGGGGGGGGGGTGATTTTACCTATATTGCTGGGAACCGGCAATACATTACAGCCACAAGTGGTTTTAAATGACAATTTTTCCTGTACAAATGTCATTTTGCTCTGGCACTGTTCTAAACATCACAGAGGTGCACCATTTTTACAGGCAGACTAAGGGGACCCTCCAGAAATATTTCATTTTTATTGTTTCACTTTAAGCATTATTAAAATCACTGCTCCTGAAAAAAACTATCTATTTAAAAACTTTTTTTTGCATTGATACATGTTCCCTAGGGCATTCGGCCCATCTATCTGCTTTGTGCAAATTGTTGAAGTGCAAGAGCAGAAGTGCAACTTATTTAAAGAACCAAACTTTTTTGGAAGAAACCATGCATGTGCAACCCCCTGCATGTGCTGTTCCATAAAGAAGGCCTTATTTTATACTGCGATGGGTGTTGCTGGAATTTGGCTATTAATCAATCAGGAGGTAATATTAGGCTCACAGCTAGCACAGCAAACTTTTCACACCACAATCAAACTGCAAGAGGACCAAAAGGCCAAAAATGTAAAGATAAGGGAACCCATAATTTAGGTAAGCCTAGTAAACACCAAAATATTGTGAACATGGCTGCAGATGTATGTGAAACAGCAGGAGTATGATTGCAGTTTACCAAAAAGACTTTTGAGCAGTCAGTCTATGTTCAGTTTAACTGGTTCCGGCCCGGCTTGCGTTCATTTACTGCTGCAGAATCCCGTGAATTGCTGTCTAGAAACGGTGGCTTGCTTGTGCGCGGCTAGCCGGCGTTGCGCTCTTGTGCCCGCTGCACTCTGCAGCAGTATGGCCACGGGTCTCGATGTCTGCCGGCTACCCGCGATTGCTTGGCAGAGAAGAAAAATATGGAAATGCCGATGTAAACATGGCGGTTCCCTGCTTTGTCAGGCGGCATGTAAGAGATCCACTGGTCCCTGTCACTGAGATCAGTTAGATCTCTTATGCCCCTGGCAGCCCAGCCCCCTCACAGTTAGGACACACCTAGGGAACACAGTTAACTCCTAGATCACCCCCTGCAGGTTGACCCCTTCACTGCCAATGGCATTTACACAGTAATCATTAATGGATATTTACATTTCTGATCACTGTATAAATGTCATTGTTTCCAAAAAAGTGTCAAAAATGTCCAACATATCTGCTGCAATATCGCAGTCCTGATACAAATCACAGATTACGACCATTACTAGTAAAAAAAAAAATAGTAAAAACGCCATAAATTAATTCTCATGGTTTGTAAACGCGGCAACTTTTGCGCAAACCAATAAGAAAACACAGATTTTTTTGTTGTTGTTAATAGTGGTAATCAGAAGTGAAGCATAGGGGATCAAATACTACCAAAAGAAAGCTCTATTTGTGGGAAAAAAAGGGCGTCAATTTTGTTTGGGTACAACGTCAATTGTCAGTTAAAGCGACGCAATACCGAATCTCAAAAAGTGCTCTGGTCCTACAGTGGGAAATCCTTCCGGTCCTTAAGTGGTTAAAGTAGATAGGAGTAGCAGGATATAAATTCAGTTTATCAAAAGGACTTTTGAACAGTCAGTCTATGTTCAGTTTAAGGTAGATAGGAGTAGCAGGTGTGACGTGATGCAAGGCGCCACAATGGACGGTCGATACTTGTCACCTCGCATGCGATCATTTTAAGACGGCTAGCAGGAATCCGACCCGGGTTTTGCCGGCCACCCTGGACTTTCTGGTCAACTAAACCCCTCTCCATCTGCATTTAATGACCCGGAAGAGAGCAGAGGGAGCTCTATCCCATATCTCAGAGGCAGAAAGCTGAGTGAGCTCTGTCTGCTAATTTGGACTCAAAAATCAAAGTTTGCACAGTGCTTATGTTTTGGGGGTGTCTGGGATAGCCCCACACTCTATAGAGAGGAACCTGAGTGTTTAGTTAAGCGCCAGACAGAGAGGCTTTTTTTTTCTGTTCTTTTATGTGTTTTTGAGCTTGCAAACCTGTTATAATAAACCTGGAAAGCCACCAGATTTTAAAGAAACTGACCTCCATGATGAGTCTTTTCCTCTGAAGAGTGATCCCCACAAGCTGATCCCCACACAGGATATAAATGCAGTTTACCAAAAAGACTTTTGACCAGTCAGTCTATGCATTTTCACTGTTGTGCTTTTGTGTATTCAAAACTGCAAGCAAAACAGAGGTGGCAAAGAACAAAGCAGCACCAATATGTAAATGTCACTGCCAAGCTATTGTGCAATTATTGTTAAGGACGCCCAAGCAATTAGGCAAGATATCATTTTTTCCATGACCTTCTATGCACCTTTGTGAATGTGAAAAGCCTTCTATAAAGAAAAGAAGCAACTCATAGGTGGAATAGCCCTTAGTACTAGAATAACATTAGTGTTAAGAGCTAGTGGAATAAGTTAACACCACAGCACATCTCATCTACAACATAAAATCAACTAGGCTGAAGATAAATAAACATAACGTATTATTGATTATAGATCTACTTTATTGATGGGCCAAAAGCAAAGCTATTAAACTGCAAGTTCAATCCTGACGTTGTGCATCTTGTAAATATGAAAGTCAATTCAAGGAGTTGAAACAGAATGAGCGCACCAGAATGGTGTAGTATGCTCAGATTTATTCATGCTAAAAGTGTAATAGAGTATATATATATATATATATATATATATATATTAATTATTTTTTTTTGCATGGAGTACCCCTCCAAATCCATATCAGAACATATCATCTCTTTTTTTTCACAGCTCCATTGGTTGTCATGATGCACCAGAACAGCAAACTGTAACTTTTTAATTAAACTATCTGGTTTTAAACGTACTATACCATGAGGAGGCTGTTCTTTTTTTTCTGGTATATATAGTGACTGCTGCACTGGACTGTGGATGTTTCCTTTGGCACTTACTGTAACTATCTAACTCTTGGCTGGATTTAATACACTGTACTATTTGGCTGCTAGTGAGGCAACTAAATTCTTTTGGTAAGAGTTTGCAAAATTGAAGTGGCGGTTTTGGTATAGAGTTTTTTTGCCTAGTTATTCACCATATAAGGATCACTTTACATATACGTGTATGGACTGATTGCATCCTATTCCAGCTCCCGTGAATATTTAAATCCTATAGAGACTCTTTTTTTTTTTGCATGTAATTGTGATTTTTAAGGAAATTAAACTTTATTTGTTACCATTGGATCCAGGTGTATGGGTTTTATGACTCAAGAGATATTTTATTGATATATGTACTGTTTAAAGAGATAGTGCTGCATTTTTTATTATATATAACACCTGATTTATATACATTTATCTTCCACGGGCCAGATACCTTGTGCCACTAGCTACTTTCCAAAACACACATTATATAGCACCAAAACGAATTTATCAAGACTAGGGTTGAGCGAACACGAACTGTAAAGTTGGGGTCCGTACCGAACTTTGGGGTGCCCGGGACCCAGACACGAACCCGGACATTTAAAAAAACGTTCGGGTTCTGGGTTCTGGTAGTTGATCACGCATGTTGAATAGCTGCAGGGCAGCCAATCAACAAGCGTTTCAGGGCTTGCAAAAAAATTTACAGGCCCAAGCACAGACCCAGGGCCCGTGGGGTTTCAAGCCATGCCTGGGGTTGAAATGTCAAGCACAAGCGAGTTGGGATCAGAACTATTTAAGCAAAACCACGATATATTACACACAAAACCTTTCATCGATCACCGTGTTCCATAGACCGGGCACCTTCTATTTACATATATTTAGTCCACAATATATATTATTTTTTACGTCGTGATAGAGAAATTTGTCATGTATATAGTTATTTTATAGAGAACTCAGTATTTTGGGTATGTGGACCTAGGTTACCATTGTT
>BLSH010378328.1:751957-774757 GCA_018402905.1 Glandirana rugosa | reverse complement strand
TTTATCTCCTTTTTAATAGACTTAACAATTTCCTCCTCTTTCTATGCTTTTTCAGCACTTATAATATGTTTGGCCTACTTTTATGTTTTTATTATACTCCTCTCTGTCAGCTATACCTCCTGTTTCCTTGAATCTTCTATAAGCTATATTTTTTTCCTTTACTATCCTACTTACCTCTTTAGTGAACCATATTGTTTTTTTCTTCTGTTTATTCTTACTAACTTGCCTGACATATAATCTAGTTGCCTCCAGGATGGTTACAAAGGTTCCAGGATGGCTACAAGGGCTGGTATCTCATTGGATAGTGAATACATATTTTTATATTTTAATAATAATAACAATACTAACACTTAAAAATATTTGATGCTCCAACACTGGTCTTATAATATTACATAAGAGAAGTAAGGGATTTTTTTTATTTCACAATCATACTTACCTAGGTGGATGCAGCATCAGTCCGAAGCTGCGCCTGTTTTCCTCTGGCTCTAAGACTGAGTACCAAGAGATTAAACACTGCCGATCGCTCACTTCTCAGAGCTCCCTAAGCAGAGAGCTGGTGACTGTCAGTCACTACTGTATGCCCTGACCCTCCAGTACTCACTGGAAAGCTGGGCTGTGGAGGGGACGGGAGCGGCTGGCTCAGGCTCTCAGTGGCTCACTGAGAGGCTGAGCCAAATGCCAGTCCAGGCATGTGGGCGGGTCCCAACCATAAGGTGGCAATCTTTTGCAAGCCTAGACTGGCTCTGTGACGTGGGGTCACAGGAGTGCAGAACGAACTGTGATCCACAGGAGAAGTACAGCCAAATGATCTTTGGCTGCATTTCTCCCTTAATTATTTATAAGCAGTGGGGAAATTACAACTGCTGTGCATTCTTTAGACTCCTCTGGATTACTTTAAGTTCTACTTAAATATACACTAACAATTACCTTTTAATAAAATCATTCTTCTTTTAGGCTGGGTTCACACTTGTCCAACAAAGGGACCAACATTGTGAGCACAAGTCGCATGACGTCACCAAATCCACGTTTCCCTATGAGAGCCATCTTAACTGGTCCGACACAAGTCAGTCTTACTTTGAAAAAGGTTCCTGTACTACTTTGGTCTGACTTTGGTCCTACTTCAGCCCATTGAAAATCATTGAAGTAGGATCAAAGTCGGATCCTTGTTCTAACCATCCGATTGGTGACATCCTACTTGGTGATTACAGCAGCAGTAAAAGGAATTTATCTCACACTGGGATTGTTTTGATTGGTCAAAGGACAAGTCATTATTTCAAAGTCAGAGCAAAATCTTATCTTGTTCATTCAAGTCAGATGGAAGTAGGACCAAAGAAGGACAGAAGTAGGATGTTGCAGGGCAAAGTAGGATCAAAAGTCTGAAAGTTTTTGTGTCGGATAGTGTGAACCCAGCTTTAATGTGTGTGTATTGCTACAAAAGCCATGACAGAGAGGCAACATACAAAAAGCATCAAACAACTTAAAATAGTATTTAGGAAAAATGTACCAAATTAATAAACATTTGCATATTGCATTTGAATTTACTTTATACATTCTGCAAATGTGTAACTATTGTGCTTGTATAGTTTATGTTTTCTATTTTATTTGTGATATTTTAATAATTGCAGAAAGTTGATATTTTAATGATATCTATGATGTTTTAGTAGATGCATTGGCAACAAACTTTTTTGATTTGACTTTGAAAACTAAATTTGTTTCCAGAGACTACAAAACCATTCAAAAGCCTGGAGCACCAGTAGTCCACAGAGAAGAAAGTTTAGAGATATCAAAGCAGATTCAGGTGTTTTTATATCCAGCATGACTGAATCACAACACCTGTGGTGTTCCTCCTTGAGCACTTTGTTCTTCAGGGCTTGTGTCGGAGACCTAAGAAAAGTCAGAAAAAGATCAGATCATTTCTGCACAAGCAACAAACCTAATCATTGCAACTGCAAGACACCCTCACCTAGATTAGAAGAAAGTCTTGTTTTTTTTTGTATTCTCAGTGTCCACTAGTCCCCTCTTGTTTTACGGTTACAGAAATGTTAGGTTTTGTTTTAAGATTCCATCAAAAGATATTCTGGGGAAACTATTACCTGCAATATATTAGGTTATATTTCCTTTATCTCAAAATGTCACATTTACCTTGAACCTGGTGGGATTTTTTGCATATGGCTAATTAAGCAACAAACGTTCTATAGATTTACAGTGTGCAAAAAACCACCACATTAAGCCTGTCTGTTATACCGTTCATTGTGTTCCTAAAATGCCCATCTTTAAGGTGAGATTGTGCAACATATGTACAACAACTAAGGTCTTTTTTTCAAGGCTGTCTTGTATAACACCATAACACACAATTACTTACTCTAATGCATTGTGCATTCCCGCCTTTCCACTGCATAGGAAAGAAGGTTTTATGGCTTAAGCCTCGTACACGCGGTTCGACGGTCGTATGACCGAACAGACCAAATCGTATGTTGGCTGTTGTATCTAGCATACTGACATGCACTACACAATCGTACGACCAAGCTGAACGTAGTGTTTTGTTATGAACGTATAAAGAGAAGGTTCAGGTGCATGTAATTAGTGTCTGGCCGTTCCTGACTTCTGAGCATGCGTGTTTTGCACAATACAACTTGTTGGACCAACTTCTCTGTACATACGATACAACGGTTGTAAGACCGCTTGTTGGTACTACCAAGTTTTCTAGTTTGCTCATACAACTCCTGTTGTACGACCGTCAAACGTTGTCAGTTATAATCGCACGTACTAATGATCGATTTCGCATACGACCATCGAACCGTTTGTACGAGGCATCACCCTCAGGTATGGACACATAAATATTGCTGTGTCGATAAATAGCTGATATTCTTGGTCCCCAAAAATGGTAGCAACCAGAGACTGTACAAATCATCTGGTACATTGTTAATATATACAAAAACCTACTTGGTTGGATCAAATCAAAGTATCATCCAGCCTTAAGTATGCCTGTGGGTATGTTAAATCTGCAAGTTTGTGGGAAAATAAATTAAACATTTTTAAACTTTGCAAATTCTAAAAGTACCAGATTAGAGGGTTTATTGTAATATTTGTCGGGGAAAAAAAGGGAGGTGCTCTGTATTCCATTACAGGAGACAGTACAGTATGTATATATTGTCACTCTAGGTCACAAAGTATATTACTCGCAGGACCACCAGGTGAAAATAAAAAAATACATAAAACCGGAAGACTAATGCAAGCACTACTTCATAAGCTGCAATATAAGATACACTTTAAGAGCCTGATATACTAAAGTAGTAGAGCCCCCAATCATGTGCATGGAAAATAAAAAAAAAGGATTTTTGCCTGCACATGATTGGATGATTCATGTTTTGACAACTTGACCTTATTTACTGAGCTAAGAGAAATCCACTTGCAGCTAAACATACTCTGATCTATACGTAAGTAAGCCATTAACCAATCAAAAATAAGTTTTGCTTGGACATACACCTTAACTGCTTGCTGATCAGCCGCTGTCATTGTGCGGTGGCGGGTCGGCTCTCCTGCGCAAACCACCATCATGGCATGTTGGCTCGCGCAGGCGCAGTTGCGGGCGGGAGCGCACCACCGGCGTCGCGCACTTGTGCCCGCTGCATGCTGCGGGAGTGTGTCAGCAGGTCGGGCACACTCAATGTCCGCTGGCAACCCGTGATCGCCTTCTACAGAAGCAGAACGGGAATCTGCCAATGTAAACAAGGCAGATCCCCGTTCCGTCAGGGGACATGACACTGATCCAACGATCGGGAAAAGTCAGATCCGTCATATACCTGTCAGTCCAGCCCCCACACAGTTAGAACATGCTGAGGGAACACATTTAACCCCATTAATCGCCCCCTAGAGTTTAACCCCTTCCCTGCCAGTGACATTTATACAGTAATCTGTGACTATTTTTAGCTCAGCTCGCTGTATAAATGTCATTGGTCCCAAAAAAGTGTCAAAAGTGTCCGATCTGTCCGTGGCAATGTCATAGTCCTGATAAAAATCGCAGATCCCTTTCTAGCAAAAAAAATTAAGAATAAAAATGCCATAAATCTATTCTCATAGTTTGCAGACGCGATATCTTTTGCGCAACCCAATCGATATACACCTATTGCGATTTTTTTTACCAAAAATATGTAGAAGAATATATATTGGCCTAAATTGATGAATACATTCATTTTTTATATATATATATTTTGCATATGTATTATATCAAAAAGTAAAAAAAAAAGCTTTTTTCTTCAAAATTGTTGTTCTTTGTTTGTTTTATAGTGCAAAAAATAAAGACTGCAGAAGTGATCATATAGCACCAACAGAAATCTCTATTTGTGGGAAAAAAAGAACGTCAATTTTGTTTGGGTACAACGTTGCATGACTGCGCAATTGTTAGTTAAAGTGACGCAGTGCCGTATTGCAAAAAGTGCTCTGGTCATTAAGAGGGGAAATCCTTCCAAGGCTGAAGTGGTTAAAGACATTTTACTTTATTTAAAAAGCTTGTTTAACTTTATTTTTGTGACAAAAGCACTTTAAAGGTACTGTGTAGGAGTTTACTGGTTTGGGAGCTAGTAAAGTCAGTGTCAGAGCTGTGGGATTATCTAATCAAGAAGAACTGCTTACATTGCCATTTGTAACCTAAAATTAAAGTTTTGACACATTGTTCTGGTATCAATAGGGATGCAGCTTGTCTGCCGATGGCATTGAAAAGTTTGGTTGTTTCATATGAAAGGATCACAGATATAAACACGTCAATTCATAGTATAAAACCAAATCTTGTTTTTTTTAAAGCTATTCCAATAAAGTAGCCTTGAAGAAAATAAATGTTGCCTCCTGCAAAGAGGCACACTTTAAATCCAAGCTGTATAAAATAAAATAACAAATGTGCAATTTGTATCTTCTCTTCAATTTCCTTACAACAACCATGAAAATCATTCTTTCCTAATAAAAATCTAGTACACACATTCCGCTTTGTTACTCTCTATTCTTTTAGACTATTGTGCCCACAAAAAGGGAATAAAGCAGCAGAATTTTATAACAATATATTACTTGAAATAATTTACTATTATTACATTAAAGGAAACATAATATTTTTAAAAGTCGAAATAAATGTACACCATATGCTTGCCAAGTGATAGTGAAGTTTATGCCATTCAATAAAAAAATGTACTCTTTCTTTTAGTAGAACAATGTTTCATATTTATGTGGCATTTACAATGGTGTGTTTTATTTTTCCCACAATTTCCTCCGAATAGCCATTTGGTAGAGTTCGATAGATCATGGAATATAACCAAAGTCCAAGATAATAGGTATTTGAACATATCAACAGAGTACATGCATATATCCTTTCCTTTCCTCTGGGTATTGTAACTAGAGGTTTTCATATTTGGGAAATACAGAATAAAAAAAAAATCTTTCTTTGAACGACAAAATGGTGTATGAAATAAATCCAGCACACACAACAATGTGCCAAGGCTGCTGCAAATATGCTGCAAATATCAAACAAAGCTTAATGTTTCAATAGGGTAAATGTGGTGTCTTAACCTTATAATAAGGAATGTCATTGTTCTTTCTAAATTGATTACTGGTTTAGCCAAATAAAAATGTTTGGGTGACAATTGATTTTAGTAATTTACTTCTTTATTTATTTGCAGTGGGTGAAGTTGTTACTGTGATGGTGCCACTGCATTATAAGAACACAAATTATACCATAATGTCCCTATCAAATTTCCTTACTTGTGTTTAAAATAATCAGATAATAATAATAATAACATTTCTTCTTAGTTTTTCTTTCAGACATAAAGGGGTTGATTTACTAAAGCTGGAGAGTGCACAATCTGGTGCAGCTTTGCATGCTAGCCAATCAGCTTCTAACCTCAGCTTGTTCAATCATGCTTTGAAAATAAAACCTTGAAGCTGATTGGTTTCTGTGTGGAGCTTCACCAAATTTTGCACTTTCAAGCTTTAGTAAATCAACCCCAAAGCCTCTAATTTATTACTTAAACAATAGGCATTCTTAGGTAATTCTAGATTTCCCATATTAAAGTCCCGTCTGACGGAGGTATTTCAAAGCTCAAAGATTTAGAAGACACTGAGTGGGCATTCATAATCACAGATTTTGAACATTACAGAGAAATAGAATATAAACCGATCACACCTTATAATTATATATTTAAATAAACAGCTTTCTTTTTTTTTTTTTAAATTGTAATCAGCAGTCTCACCATATGTACATAAGTATTTATTTATTCTTGACATTTGAAACAACTCTGCAACTCAGCTGCTGTAGTCATAAAGTAAACCTGACACAAACATAGGCATTTTAAAATGAGTATATACCAAAAGTTTGACCACGCTAGTGATAATTAATAAATAAACAGCTGCATCACACAAGTGAGATATCGTCACTCAAAAAAATCAAATAATAAAAGCTGTGTTGCGCTAATAAATTGAAAGTAACGTATCAATACAAACAAATATCATTATTGAAAAGTCCATTGACCACCAAGTGAAAAATAAATAAATAGATGCAATAAAATCTTGTCTGTAGTGTCATCCACCAACGTTCACACCACGTGTATATGAACACCACCACCATATAGGGTGTGCTCTTACCAGAACCCCATGACCACCTATTACAGGGGGGTCACGGAATGCTTTGTTATTCCAAATCCTCCGCTCTTATCATGTAGTCATCAATCGACAAGCCGGGGATAGGATTTCCACTCTGGTTAGTAAAGCAATCGGAATACTTCTTTTAAGGATTACTAGGTAGTCTGAGAACTTCTCATTCCTGCACCATGCCTATTTGTGTGTTTTCATGCTACAATTATTGTTACTGCTTTTGTACAAACTCAGTCTATGCCATAATCAGACACTTCTGTTGTTTTTATAATTATACCACTGCTTATTATTGATTAGTAGTAAAACTGATAAAGCCCAAAAATAATGGAGTAGAAAAGGTATTTTTATCATAGTACATTGTTATGTATGGAGAAGATCACAGACCACTTGAAGTACTTTGTGAATAAAAACTGATTGGTTCTCAGAAAAAATGTTCGGGCTGTGAAAAACAGCATACACAGGAATGTGCATCCAGCAACAAATGCTAAGCAGTACATCTACTGTCTACGTATATTAAGACATTAAGGTTCATCATACACATTACTGACTATACAATCTTCTTTAAATTTATCAACAGCTATGTAGTAAAATGACCTGCCTGATTAGATACAAATTGATTGGATAGTTAAGGTAGGTATCCTAATGACATAGTTTTGTTAAATCTTAATGAGATTGTGCAAGATTTTAACATCAGATTTTAACACATATGGTAGGTGAGATAGTGTGAGGTCCTGCCGATGTATTGGTGGGATTGAGAACAACACAGGATTCTCATATATGCAGAGTGAGGGGCTCCAGAAATTCTGTTCAAAGTTAGAATTTTTGCAATAACTGGCCTTTGCAATAATTTTGCAATATAGAACTTTTCAATATTGAACTTGCAATAATTTAAGACTTTACATAACGTCTCAGAAATATTTCATTAAGGTCTTCAAGCTGTATAGTTTGAATACCATTTCACAGATATATTATTTATCATTATAAAAGAACATATTTGACACTTCTACAAAAATGGCTTTTTATAAATAAAGAAAGAAAAAAAAAAAGTTTTTCCCAATTTTTCATTTTTTTCCCAGGATTTTTAATCTCTAGTCAGGGTCATGTGTACCCTGCTTCTGCCGGCATAATCCAGTGTGACACAGACACATTAAGTTTCATGTGTTGGTAAAAGCCATGTATAGCTTTCTAGGATACACATTTTGGCAGTATACCTGTCACCGTAGTGTGAAGGGGACTGGTTTCACAAGACAGAGTGTAAGCAGCTGCAAAGCCAGCAGTTTTGCCAAGCTGGCATTAAGACATTGGGTAAGGGGGTATCTTAGGGACATTTTTGTCTTCCATACCCGCAGCTTTGGAGGATACACTTCTCTTAGGAAGGATGATATTGGAGATGAAGGGGTGGGTGGATGTAGGAGAATTCTTCAAGCCTTCACTTGACCATTCTCCATGTGGCCCCATGACCTTTTCCTCAGCTAGACAAGACAAATGCTAATCCAATGACAGTTCCCTCCCTGTCTTAGAAACATCAGATATTGCAGTAGATGCAGCAGGAGAATGTTGTTCAGGAGCAGAATGCAGAAATTGAGCAACAAGCAGAAAGGGGAGTGCAGGCCTTTTGCTGCTGATTTATTTAATTGAGATGGTGCACCCAATGAGCTTGGATTCTTTTAGAAAGGCTAATACACTGCAGGAAGAGACCACAGACCACAATGACTGCTGTCAGCAACCGATACTGCAGAGCTCTGTAGACCAGCCCTGGAGATAGCAGTGGGCTGTGCCTGTGGGAAATCCCCCCAGATGGATTAGAACAACTGCTCTCTCTAGTCCTCAGCAAGCTGTCCCTGCCCCAAGATGAAATCCTCCCTTGCTGCTGTTCTTCCTCTTACACAGAACTTTCCTTGTCTCCAAGCTTTATCACATATTGATGGTTTGACACCTTATCATCCATCTTATCCTCATCATTGTTGCCCACATAGCTCTACTAATACCACCAGATCTGTGCCTGGGAAGAGGAATAAAAAGAAGGCTTGTTGGGGGCGTGTCCTAGTCGTGGAGCCACATGGAAGCCTGAGAAGGGAGCTCCTGTGCCCCACGGCTTCTCACAGCAACACTGAGCCATATCTTCAGCCCAGGTACCCGCCGCTATTGCGAGTAAAGACACCCGGAGTAAGGAGGGATCGGTCTGGGGGAAAAATGCACCCATGCAGCCCTGCAAATTGACAGACTTCTTCCTCAAGTCAGGGGAAGGGAGAAGCCAAGATGGTGCCGGTTCACCTCATGCTGACACATAGGGCGTGACAGAGCTCACAGCACATGCCAGCAGTGGCACTGTGAACATCTCATAAAGAGAACCAGAACCCTGTGAGGACACAGAAGACCCTCAATCACCTCAAAAAAATCCCCAAAAATGGCCAGCTTTCTTACCACTACAATCACTGCTGTCCAGGCCGCACAAGAGTAAAAAGCTGAGCCTTTCTCCTGCACTAACACCACTGCCTGACACTGAATTTGACAACCCACTGGAGGAATTCCCTGCCTCAGATAAACCAGCATCTGCATCAAAGTTTAAACACATGCTACAATTCTTATATCTGGGCATACAGAACAATATTGACAGAGCTATCAGACACACTCAAGATCAGATCACTCACATTGCAGAACGCACAGAGGATCTTGAATCCAAAGTGAGAGAATTAGTGTCAGCACACAATGACATAGTGGACACTTATCAGGACCAGGCACAATACATTTAGAGACTCAAAGATAAAATTGCAGATTTAGAAGACAGATCCCACAGGAATAGCACTAAAATCAGGGGGATCACTGAATCTGTGATGCAATCTGAGCTTGTAGGTTACCTACAAACACTGTTCAGAAAAATCCTGCCATCAGCCTCCAAAGAGGACCTCCTCATAGACCGGGCACACCATTTTTCTCTCAGGCTCCATACCATGCAATGTTATCACACATTTTTTTTCACATTAAAGACATGCTCATGTCCACCCCAAGGAAAATGAAAACTCTCCCTGAACCATTTTTTCTGTGGGAACTCCACCCTATAACTGAATCTCTGAGAACTCAACAAATCAAATATACCTGGGGGCACCCTACAAAGCTCCTTGTGACATATCAGGAGAAATGAATGCCCATAATGACACCAAACGATGGCCTAAAATATCTTTCACAGTGGGGTCTCCAAATCAACTATCCTCCCCCCAATATCAAGAAACCCCAAGCTCAGCACCTATCTAAGAATTGGGAGACTGCTCCCTCATTAAAATCCAGCAACTGCCCTGAATGTTGACAACCCTCTCCCACACAAATCTCTTTCCAGATAAGAGGAAAGTGGTTCATATCTTCATATTCCAAGTGTTATTTTACACCCCCCGGAATGCTGAACCTGCCAAGCAGAGTTCACAATGTCATCACGCAACATGAAGCGACTAGTCTATCACATATTCTGAAGTTAACATGTTTTTTCTTAAAACTGTAAGTATTGTTTCTTTTTGTTGAATACCTATCAATGCAGATTTGGTGCCAACTTGGTACTGCCTTTATTTCAACTCTGTACTTTATTTCCATTAGCAGACATCTCCATGTATGCCCCCACATAACCCAATGGTTAACATAACCTCTATTAACGCCAAAGGCCTAAACACTCCTTATAAAAGGTCCGCCCTCTGAAAATAAGCGACATGCCTTCACACTGACATTCTATGCATTCAGGAGACTCACTTCATCCAATCCAAACCCCCCACATGTAAACACAAAGACTTCACACAATACTTTTTTGCAAATGCAGACACCAAAACCAAAGGCGTCATGATTGCCTTTAAACATTCTCTAAGTTTCCAACTCCACCATTCCTACTCAGACCCCGCTGGTTGATACATCATAATACAGGCCACAATCAACAATGACAAGATCACATGATTAACATATACGCACCCAACACTAGGGATAGGCCGAACACCCCTATGTTCTATGAGACCCCAACATGAAAAATGAAAAGTGCTTATTTTAAAGGCTTATATGCAAGTCATTGCCCTAAAAAGTGTATGGGGATCCAGGTCCTGCCCTAGGGGACATGCATCAATGCAAAAAAATTTTTTAAATCAATAATTTTTTCCATAAGCAGTGATATTAATAATGTTTAAAGTGAAACAATAAAAATGAAATATTCCTTTAAATAATATGCCGGGGGGGGGGGGTCCTCTTAGTCTGCCTGTAAAAGGGCTCACCTCTGTGATGTTTAGAACAGTGCCAGAGCAAAATGACATTTGTAAAGGAAAAAATGTAATTTAAAACCCCACTCATGGCTGTAATGTATTGCTGGCTCCTGGCAATATATAAAAAAATCACTGAAAAAATTTGCTTAGGGTCCCCCCAGTCCATACCAAGCCCTTCGGGTCTGGTGGGGATTTTAAGGGGAACCCCGCGCCAAAATTAAAAAAGAATTGACATGGGGTTCCCCCTAAAATCCAAACCAGACCCTTATCCAAGTATGCAACTTGGCTGGCCAGGATAGGGGGGAATGGGCGAGTGTCCCCTCTCCTGAACCGTACCAGGCTACATGCCCTCAACATGGGGAGTATGAGTGCTTTGGGTCAAGGGGGCTCTGCACCCCCCACCCCAAAGCACCTTGTCCCCATGTTGATGTGGACAAAGCCTCTTCCCCACAACCCTGGGCTGTGGGGGTCTGCGGACAGGGGGCTTATCAGAATCTGGAAGTCCCCTTTAATAAGGGGGCCCCCAGATCCTGACCCCCCATGTGAATTAGTATCGGGTACATTGTACCCCTACTAATTCACCAAAAAGTGTCAAAAAAGAAGAAACCACAGGAGACAGAGACCAGTCCTTTATTAAAAAAGAAAAAAAATAAGTGTCCCCCGTTGTAATCCATCGTCAATCACGCTGCGCGACGGACCAGAAAAAACAACAGCTCCTCCTAAATGGGAGGGCTCCTGACTGCTTTTTGCTTTGACAGTATATTTATATGGAAGGGTGGGGCCACCAGGTGATGTACGTGCATGACCTGCCCTTTCTGACGTTACATGACATCAGAAGGGGCGGGGTCAATCGCTTACATCGCCGGGTGGCCCCGCTCTGCCATATTAATAAACTGTCAGAGAAAAAAGCGTGCAGACGGCAGGAGCCCTTCCAATGGGGAGGAGCTGTGCGTGCCATCTGCATGCAATGCATTATGGGGTGCTCCACAGCAGTGAAGTTGCTGTGAATGCCCCATAATGTTCTAAATGTTTAATTCGAGCCGCGGGCCCATCCCTACCCAACACACAACAAAAATCCTTTTTAAATAAATCCAGATTCCTCCAACAAAGCACATAAACGTGCCTCCTCTTTATCACCGATACAAATCTTTATGACGCTTGGAGATGTTTGCACGGCAATGAGAGAGATTATACCTTTTTCTCCAAACATCAGCAGTCCTACTCAAGACTTGATCTGTTCCTTGTCGATAAAATAACACTACAACACATCTCCAAGATAGAGATCAGCTCCACCACATGGTTTGACCATGCACTGATCTCCATGCAAATATTCTAAACACCATTTAGAAAAAATACATACCTCTGGCAGCTGAACGCAACACTAATTAATATTTTGAAATACAAGGAGCAGATCAAGAGAGAACTAAACTCATTCTTTGAAATAAACTTCTCAGATGACACAGAGGCATTTATGCTTTACAAAGCATACAAAGCATTCATGAGGGGTGTATTGATTAATGTGGGTGCATTTGAGAGAAGGAGAAGATCCAAAGAGATAGCAGAACTATTGGCTCAAATACAGACTCTGGAACACCAACATAATGACTCGCTAGATGTGACTGTAGCCGTGACCCTGAACAAACTGAGACAAGTCTTAACCAACTGTCTTATTAGCCAACATGACTACACATTTGAAAGAGCTAAACTCAACTTGTACACCCAATCAAACAAGGCTGGCACATTCCTGGCCAGGTAGGTAAACAAAACACTAAGAAAACCCAACGTCCCTTCACTTGTAGATCCAAAAAAAGGAAACATTACAAACGCCTTAGAAATAGAAAATGCATTTAGCAGGTTCTACGCATCCCTATACAATCTACAAACCAAAATAGACTTTTAACCCCTCTCAGAGATCCAGATACAATCTTTTCTAGACACAATTAACCTACCATCCTTGACTCTGTTACAGCAATCAGCTATATCTGCACCACTCAAAATAGAAGAGTTACACAAAGCTATTAGCTCCCTACTAGCAAACAAATCACCTGGCCCAGACGGCTGCAGCTGAAACAGGATCATTCCCAAAATAATCATTGGAGGCCCTAATAGTAGCAATACCTAAACCAGGTAAACCTCCTACTGATCCAGCAAATTTCAGACTGATATCGCTACTCAATAGCGATATAAAAATTTACGCCAAACTAGTAGATAACAGACTCCAACTTCTCATTTCCACCTTGATAGACCCAGACCAAGTTGGGTTTATTAACAGCCACCAAGCCCCAGATAGCACCGGAAGATTTATAAACCTGATACAATGGGCCGAACATCACCGAACGCCTTCTCTGTTCCTCTCTTTGGATGCAGAGAAGGCGTTTGATAGGGAACATTGGGGATATCTAAAGCAAGTTGTCCACAAATTTGGCATCACAGGCACTTTTGGTCAAGCTATACTTGCATTGTACTCCAAACCCTGTGCTAAGGTGTGGATATCTGGAATGCTATCAGACAATTTTGATATCACGAATGGGACCAGACAGGGGTGCCCTCTGTCCCCCATTATATTTGCTTTGATAATTGAACCCCTCGAATAGGCTATCCATACCAACCCTACAATCACAGGTCTAAAAATCGGATCGGAAGAACACAAAATAGGCCTATAGGCGGACAATATCCTCATAGCTTTAACTGACCCTATCTCATCAATCCCAGAACTTCAAAAAATATTGAGCGAACAATTTGGAACAATATCACTATACAAAGTAAACAAATCTAAATTGTTCATGCTCCCAATACAACTCTCTACCCCCAGACAAGAACAAATCTCTGCAATCTCCTCCTTCTCTTGGGCATACTCCTCACAAATAACATATTTAGGTATAAAGTTGACTCCCACAGGTAATCAGATCTTTAAGGCCAATTATGCCAACTTGCTCAGCAATATCTCGGACCTGATCAGAACCCTCTCAACAACTACAGCATCATGGGCAGGGAAAATAGCACTGACCAAAATACTTATTCTTCCCCATATACTGTACTTTTTTAGAACAATACCAGTGTATATACCTACAACCCACCTTAAAAACCTACAGAGAATGATTAACTCCTTCATATGGGCGGGTAAAAAGCAAGAGTCAAAAAAGAATCCTCATACGCCCCAATCACACAAGCGGGATTAAGAGCCCCAGATATTTCCAAATCCCACAAAGCAACCATTATTGACCAAACCAAATGCTGGTGGTCTCCTTCAATGGACAAATGATGGATACAAATTGAGCAACAGTCTCTGTGAATAGGCCTACAAATGGTACTAGGAGCTTCAGCAGTTTCCAACAAACCCACCAAAGCCTTTCTAGGATCAATACAAGCTACCCTTAAAATATGGGCTTCTATAACAAAACACCGAACAACCCAACAGAAATATATTGATCCGAATATTCCAATATCTTCTCTATCCCTGCTCATTCCAGACTTAGACATCAATGGAAGGAAAATCAAAGGTGCTGAAAACATAATCCAGCTCTATAAAGATCAGCAACTGCTCTGATTCCAGGACTTTGTTAGAACCCACGACATGCTACAAAAGGACTTACAAATTCTTACAAATACGCCACCTTGTGTCCCCCCTGCATCTCAAAGAGGACACTCTCATGAAACCAATATACTCCTTTTTTAAGTCAACCCAAACAGCCAAAAAAGGGATCTCCACAATATATGGTGCACTGCAAAGCAATGATACCCCAGAAACGCCACCAACTATATTCTCCTGGGAGCGAGACCTTGGAATATCATTCACGAAACAGCAATAGTTTCAAGCCCTCCAATATCCCAGAAAGACATCTCATTGCATATTACACTGAGAAACGGTCCTAAAAATTCTCCACAGGTGGTACCTCACCCCCCAAATGCTAGAAAAACATTACCCATGTGCTCACTCCCCATTATGCTGAAGGAACTGTGGACACTTGGGATCAATTAGTCACATATGGTGGTACTGCCCAAGAATCATCCCTTTTTGGAAGGACATTGCAGACCTTATTTCCTCCAATACAGGGTTCCCACAAACACTTCCTCCTGAAACAGCGCTATTCGGACTTGGTCTAGGGAAATGGCCATCCAAATTCCATGTATTTATCACTCTTGTTCTGATAGCAGCAAGGAGAGCAGTAGCCAATTTGTGGAAAGCGACAGAACCTCCTACCATCTCCAAAACTATCAATTTTATAGACACACATGCATCAATGGAACTACTGTTAGCCAACCTACATGGAAAAGACAAGTTATTCTACCAAAAATGGGTGTGCTGGTATAAAAACCAACAAAAATACAGTCACACTGTGACTAATACCTGGGACAACCACATCTTTCTTACAACCCATTAGAATCTGAACTAAACATCTGCCAAGGAAATTCACATCAAATCTAGACTATACGTACTAACACTACTCTGTTCTATAACTCCAAAATTATATACCCTTTCTTTTTTACTCCAACAGATCTAGGTACCAAACTAATG
Organism: Glandirana rugosa; assembly: GCA_018402905.1. Lineage (NCBI taxonomy): Eukaryota > Metazoa > Chordata > Amphibia > Anura > Ranidae > Glandirana > Glandirana rugosa. The sequence goes on along the minus strand of BLSH010378328.1, from coordinate 759,379 downwards.
TTAATCTACACTATATATGTTATACATGTTATACAACATATTCTCAATGTTTAATGCCTCCCTTTGCTTGATCCAATCTCCTATTGGTGACCGCTGACATTACTTTGCATTTTAAGAATGTTCTTTCTTCTTGCTTACTATGTACCCTTATAACCCTTTAATAAAGATTACGATTTAAATAAAAAAAAAAAAGAAGGCTTGTTAACCACTCAAATATCTCCTGTGCATGATGTGACTGGTTTGGCATTACCACTGTTTTGTCCTTCAGAACCTGCTTGCCCTCTATCACTGCCTTCACCATTCAGAATATCTGCCTCTCATTTCTTGACATTTTTTTAATGAAGAAGTCTGCCATTCTTTACTGACAGCTATAGCAATGGGGGGGGGGGGGGGGGGAGTAAATATGTGTTGTTTTTGTAAACATTACTTTTGGTTTATTTTGGCTGCTAGGGACTTCTTTTTATTTTGGGGCAAATATGCCTTTTGCCCCAAAATAAAAAAAGGTCCTAGCAGCCAAAATAAACCAAAAGGTACCCCATCCCTTAAACACTAAATCTCTACATATGTTTTAGCCCAACATAAAATAAGAAATATGAATAAATGTGAAATAACAGCTAGAGCAGCTATTATAGTTGTTTCTGACAGACACAGAAAGGTAGCCAGAAAAACAAAATGTAGTCCACAGTAATATAGGGAATTATAGCATAGTAAAGCACTGTATATCAACTAATTCTCACTACACAACATTCAGCTCTCTCTACACTGCTCCAATACACACCAACAAATGGCTGCTGTACCCACCCCTTTATAGCTACGGGGCTGGCACATACTAAGGCTCTCATTATTGGGCATCCTAACCCTGCTGACCACAGCTGAAATGTCAGGCAGGGCATTATCGGTCCTTTCATACTGGCAAATTTAACCAGAAAATTTAGCAGCAACTGAACTTCAAACCCCCAAAGTTGCTTCAAATCTACTGTGGAGTGAATGTGAACTCATCCCTAATCCACACATCTGATCAGTGCTTTGAAGCTTAGAGGGCACAAATTGTCATTTTTGTAACATGATGTATTTATTTATTATCATTATGTTATACAGTAGTGATTTGGTCCTATCATAAAGCTAGATGGAATTACTGTTTAGTTTAAAGGTGATAAGCATAAACTGATTCTAATGACCTTTGATTATCAAGTTTGCGTAAGTTTATGGAATAAAATGCTATTAATTACTATAAGAAGCAGCTTAAACCGAGAGCTCTCCATGGCCGACTGGAGAACGCCAGCACCCAGATGGGAACCCAGTGACTTTCAGCCTTCTAACACCCCACAACTGCCCAGGAACACTCTTCCAACAATGTCTCGCAAACTGAAAGAGGATTGGTGCCTTAAAAAGCTTACCGTGTTCTTTCTCCGGCCAGCTCCAGGGAAAGAAAAGATCCAAGATGGCGCCGCTGCCCAGACCTTGCGGTCTCCTTCATCATATATGGAACTCCCTGATGCAGATCCAGAGGACTTAAACAATGGATTAAAATCCATTTATCCATTTCCCCCCACCACTCTCCTCCGAATAGCCCGATGTCCCACAGCCCAGCCAAAGCCAGGATACAGATGGATTCTCCTCACCAGGCTGGAACCGCAGTGAGTACAGAGCTGCTTCCAGAGCACACTTCACTACAATTACAGTCACCCATAGCAGCCTTCCCTAACACAGGACAACCTGTCCTTGACACAACCCTGAAGGACATGCTGGTATCATTACAGTCCTCCCTTATGGCTAACTTTGCCTCCCTCATTAACACATTCTCTTCTGACATGCAGCAAATGGGGGACAGAGTACAATATATAGAAAACAAAATGGAGGAATGTACTGAAACAGTAAATTACTTAGTGGATGCATATGAGGAACAAAAAGAGGACACACTGTTGATTAAAGCAAAACTGGCAAATCTTGAAGATCTCAGCTCTCCGCAATAATATAAAAATGCAGGGAGTCCCTGAATCTGTCTCACCCTCAGAGCTACAAGCAGATGCCAGTACGCATATGCCAAGAATTGGCAGCTACACCAAACCGCCTCAATATGGGCAACATCGCCAAGGAAACTTCAAAAAAAAATACAAATGAACATTCCTGTCTTCATGATTACCACATTACTCTCCAGTCTGACCTACAGCATGACTACACACAATTTCTGAACTTTTCCCCTCAAGTTTTGTCAGCGTCTTTCAGAGATCTAAAATGCTGGCAATTGTATTTAGAATTTGTTTCTTTTTTTTTCCTTCTAGAACATTATTTACATCAGGATACAGCCTATGGGATCAACTTCAACTGCAACACCACCAGTGTCCAGTGAGTAACCTCTCTCCTCTTTTTGCTACAGACTCTTAGCCGGATACCCCTCACACCTCTCCTGGAACTCTTCCACTGAGCAACCTCCCAGGATCAACTCCCTATCATCCAGGAGTCCACCATGCATAGGTTCTTCAACCGTAAGTTTCTTCTCTACAACATACAGCCCTCCAGATACAAACCATGATTTTTAACATACTCTCTTTGGATGCAAAGGGCCTCAACCCCCTGGCAAAGAGAGCCTCTATGTGGAAAGCAGCCTTATCACTCAACTGCAATGTTTTATGCATTCAAGAGACTTTGACCAGGATGCTTCACCTCCTTGCAATCACAAACATTTCCCCTATATATTCAAGTCCTCCTATACGAAAAAACAAAAGGGAGTATTTATAGCCATCTATGACACTGTTGCATTTCAACTTATCATATCAGAAACCTGATATAGGTTCATATAGGTTCCTGATATGATGTAGACATGAAGAGTAGTGCATGAATGAGATATGAATGTAATCCTGAGATTATCTCTGGAACATTCAGCACTCCCTTAAACAAACATTTACTCTCAGACCTCTTGGATATATATCTGATTCTGGCATTACTTACTATTATCATTTGGAGGACCTATGCTGACATGTAGGAGGACTGGCTAAGGATAAAGGCCCGGCCCTGGGTATTAAGCCAAAGTGGTTTTGATCCCCTGTAATAAGGGGTTAACAACATCTGGTAAGCAGGCATTCCTGTTTTTGGTGGTGGGAGTATCACTGAAGGACTTTTTTACTTTGTGGTGGTGGATATAGAGATTAATGGACTTCCTACATGAACACTTGTGGATTTTATTTTTTAACCATCTTTTATTGATTATATACATTTTTTTGATCAATACGGAAAGAACGACTCATTTTTGGACTGTATATTTGAACTGTGTGTATCTTGCAGAAGAGTTTCAGCTGAGTGGAATCATGTTTTTATGTTTCTTTTTTGTTCACATATTTATGTTATTTTTTGTTGCAACACATTAGAGCAGTATTTTTTCTTGATTTGCTTAGACAAACTTACTGCTGATTTATCAGCTTCAGAATCCCTTAACAAAATGAACCCCGTCACCTTCCCTCAAATCTAAAATCTTCTCCTTACAACAAGAACTCTAATCTCTATTACTGGAATCATTTAAAAAAGCCCAAAGAAAACCTAAAGCTAAAATGTACTCCACAGGTAACAAAGTGGGAAAAGCTATGACCTTAAGAATTAAAGGGCAAAGCTTCAAATCCAAAATACATCACCTTTATCACCCAACTACCAATGAAAAAATCCTTCAACTCCAATCGATTCTGACACGTTTAGCCTATACTATAGCAGTCTCTATAATATCAGAGATGAACAGAGTACCCACCAGCCCTTCCAAGAGGAAATCCAGGCTTTCCTTGATCGCATAAAACTTCCCTCTCTGGAGGTCATTTGACAGGGGTATCATGAGGAAAGAAGAGCTGAACAGAGCAAAGGGTCCTGTGACCAGAAGCTGCAGTCCCACCCAACATCACCTGTGAGGATCGCTCAGCTGAGCTACAATTCAGGTCTGAATGTGATGCAAACGCAGCCCGCTGGAGAGACAAACTGCAGCTTAAAGAGTTTCATATCAGCCGCAGCCACACTACCTGGCAGCACTCCTACCTGGCAGCACACCCTCCTGGCAGCACACCTACCTGGAGGTTCCGATCGGGTGCTGCATCTTCTCTGAGGAGTTCCATGAGTGCTTCCTCTGCCGGCAACCTCAGTAGAGTCACAGGAGCCGAAAGACAATGGAGCTGAAATCCCACAAGACATCCAGAGTTATTTTGTATGCTCCAGAAGAAGCACTATCAAACAGCGTGAAACTAGTCAAGCCATTTCATCCACCATTTCAACTCATCAAGGCCTCCAGCATGATTGGCTTCTATCCCCTTTTCCCTGTAAAATATTGAGACAGGGTTACTATATAAGTATCACTTCTATGTTTATATATTTTTCTTATAGGGATATTCTATCTGCTGGTTGCATTTTTCATACCACCCCCGGTAAAGCTGAGTCCTATGACTTCAGGTCCTCACGTGGTATTGCTCTGATACGTGTCAAAATTTTATCTGTTTATATTCTCTTTTTGACTACTTGTTACTTTTATCCTTCACAATATATGTGTTTGTTGTGTGCAGGCCATTCGTGCCTTTTCTTGTAACAATTAAGGAAAATTGTTGCCATACTTACCGTAATTTTCCTTTCCTGGATCCTCCCCATGTCAGCCTACTACGGGTCAGCTCCGCCCCCTCTGACCCCTCCAGGACCACCTCTTTCTTAGCCCATAAAGGGCGGCTGTCTGCCCCACATCAATGTTCGAATGTACCCGCCTCGCGACGGACCAATCGGGTGGGGTACCCCGGCTGACATGGGGAGGATCCAGGAAAGGAAAATTACGGTAAGTATGGCAACAATTTTCCTTATTCCTGGACCTCCCCATGTCAGCCTACTACGGGATGTACCAAGCCACATCATCCCAGGGAGGGAAAAACCCCCAAGCGAGAATAAAAAATGATCACAGGCGGAAATATGCTGCTTCAAATCATTTAATGGGCGACAGCCGCCGAAATAATCTTATAACCCAGCGCCTCCTCGGCCGGGAAGGCCACATTCAGCCTGTAATGCCTAATGAAAGTGTTCGGCGTACTCCAGCTTGCCGCTCTGCAGACTGCTTCCGCCGAGACCTTGGCATATGCTGCCCACGAGGCTGCCATACCCCTCGTTGAGTGCGCCGTAACCTCAGATGGAGGAGAAAGGCCCAAGGACTTGTATGCGATCTGTATAGTACGCACTATCCAAGACGAAACCACTCTTGGGGACGCCGCCATCCCCCTCTTGGAGCCCGCTGGGAACACCAGCAACTGGTCCTGCCGCCGGAATTCCTCTGTGTGACTCAGGTAATCCGAGATGACTGACACTAAGTCCAATGAACTCCATTCATCCTCTCTAGACTCCCTTGGGAAGGCCGGAAGAACTGTTTCCCAGTTTAAGTGAAACGAAGTGTTGACCTTCGGTAGAAAACTGGGTACCGGCTTGAGTATAACCTTGTCTCGCAGAATCATGCAGTAAGGCTCCTTAGAAGAAAAAGCACACAATTCCGAAACTCGTCTAGCTGAAGCAATAGCCAACAAAAAAACGGTCTTCAATGTAAGATGGAATACCGAGCAGGCCGAGGTAGGAGCAAAAGGGGGAGCCAACAGTGCTCTTAAAACCAACGTCAAGTCCCATTTTGGAAAAAAGGACTTCCGTGGAGGTCTGATCTTCATGACTGCTTTGAGAAATCTGACTACTAGTGGGTGTAGAGCCCATTTTGTATTCAGCATCGCTGACAAGGCTGAGATTTGGACCTTCAAGGTATTGTATGCTAGCCCCTTATCCAGCCCTTCCTGCAGAAAGTCCAAGATGTTTGCAATAGTTGGAGAGTTTACATTCCAACCCTTCAAGGCAGCGATGTTACAGAAGGCTTCCCAGATCCTGTAATATGCGGAATTCGTAGTCCTCTTCCGGGCTTGTAGCAGAGTATCCACCACCCGCACGTTGAGACGTAAGTTGCCTAAAGATCTCCTCTCAAATTCCATGCCATCAGCCTCAATCTCTCGGGGTTCGGGTGACACACCCCGTCCTGGATCAGAAGATCTGGCGCCGTTGGTAATGGGATCGGGTGGCAAACCTTCATTCTCCAGGCCAGTGAAAACCATGGCCTCCTGGGCCAGTATGGAAGGATTGCCACTGCCGCGACCCTCTCCCGTTGTATCTTCAAAAGCACCTTGAGAATCAAGGGAAGCGGAGGGAACACATACACCAAAGGGAACGTCCAGGATCTGGACAGCGCATCCTGACCGAAAGCCTGAGGATTCCATGCTCGAGAGAAGAAGCGAGGAAGCTGACAATTCTTCTCTGTTGCCATTAGGTCTATCGATGGTGTACCCCATATTCTGAAGACCCTGGATAGGTATTTGGGATTGAGCCCCCATTCGTTGTGATCCAAAAACTGCCGGCTCAATCGATCCGCTAAGACATTGTCGGACCCTGGTAGATAAGAGGCTGTGAGAGAGACAAGATTCTTCTCCGCCCATGGAAAGATCTGAGCTGCCACCTGAAGAAGTGCTCGGCTTCGGGTGCCCCCTTGACGTGTCAAATAAGCCACCGCCGTCCTGTTGTCCGACAGTACTTTGACTGCTTGACCTCGCAGAATAGGCCGGAAGGCTATGAGAGCGCGTCTGACGGCTTCCAATTCTAGCCAATTTGAGGGCTGGACTTCCTGAGCCTTCCACCGTCCCTGCGCCTGCCGATCTAGGCAATGAGCTCCCCATCCGATCGAACTGGCATCGGTCGTCAACAGCAATGGTTCCACGGGGTTCAAGGAAACTCCCCTCGACAGATTGCGCGCACTCGTCCACCAAGTTAGCGAGCGCTGGATCGGCACTGGGAGGTGAATCTTCTGAATCAGAGAGCAGCGGTCCCACTGGAGAAGGAAATTGAACTGAAACCTCCTTCTGTGCCATCTTGCCCATGGTACCACCGGAATGGTTGCTGACAAAACCCCCAGGAAGCGCATGCACTCTCTTGCCAGCAGGAAAGATTTTTTCCTCACTGCCCTGGTTCGGGACTGAATCTGGATCACTTTCCTCTGTGGCAAATAGACTCGCCCCTGGAGAGTGTTGAACTCCACTCCGAGATATTCCAACGTTCTCAAGTTGTGAGAGGTCCCCGCTCAGATAAACGGTGTCTCCTTTCACTAGGTCTAAGTCAGGGCTTGGTCCCGTCACTCCTTTTTTAGAAAGGACGACCGTTCTCTCACGTACGCGAAGGACCCCCAAAACAGTCGTTGGTAAGGCCACCATGGTACCCGTTCTACCGTGTCTTCCTCCAAAGTCAAGTTAAAGGAAGAGGTCACCCTGGCGACGAGAGACTAAGTCTTCTAAGTGGAGGGTCACGGCTAGGTCGCGAGCGATTGAACCACCTGCTCACGCGCGTTAGACAGCTCCCCTCAAAGGAACTTGGGGCACCTTGGTAACGACAACTGCT
>BLSH010378328.1:726647-739262 GCA_018402905.1 Glandirana rugosa | reverse complement strand
GGAAGGATTTAGTCTGGCGGAATCTTTGCAGAATGGTGGATTTGTCTGCATAGTTCAAGTAGCGAGCTATGACAGGTCTTGGGGAGGAACGATCTTCGTTGCGTGGGCCCACGCGATGAGCTCTTTCTACTAGTACAGGTGAAGCGATGCCCAGGGCTTCGGGGATGCGCTTTGCGCAAAAGTCAGATAGGCCTTGGGTTTGTAGCGATTCCGGGACCCCGACAAATCGCAAGTTGTTCCGTCTTGACCTATTTTCTAAATCTTCAAGTTTCTGGGCGATGAGCTGGAGCGATTTGTCCTGAGATTGTTCAGAGTTTTGCATCTGGTAGAGTTCGTCCTCCACGTTGGAGACGCGCTGTTCGACTTCATTAAGTCTGGCGGAGTGTTCGCTGATGACTCTCTGGAACTGGGTCAGGCTGTTGTTGATTGCAGACTGAACAGAGGATTCTATTGTTGGGGCCAGGAGAGCGTGCGATTTGGTCGGTGGACGCGTCCCCTTTAAATTGTGCCGGGGTGTGTTCAGGTGTTCCTACCTCCATTCCCAGGTCTTCTGAGTGTGTGGTGGGAAGAGGCTGTGATATAGGGTCAGTGTGAGCCCTTTGTGAGCTTTTTAGGGCCGCAGAATCGCCGCTCTGAGCTCCGGGATTGTAGGCCGAAGCCGGGGCCTCAATTTCGTGTGCCTGCCGCGGCGGAGGTGGGGCCGCTCGCGGTCCGTTTTTTTCCAAGTATTTATCCATATGGCCTTGGGAGCTTTAGGGGGGAGCTGCCTATAGTTGTGGGGGTGATCCCCGGTGTATGGATGGTTTTATATGCGGATTTTCGAGGGCCTCTCAGCGGGAGCTAGCTGGGAAGCTGCCGTTCCATACGGCGCCAGATCCGGAAGCCTATTAAATACTTTTAATTGATTTTTCTTATTTTATGCTTTTAAATTAAATCTGAAGCGCCCTAGTTTTAAACACTGGTTCTTGTGGTCAAGAGCAACCCAGAATTGTTTAAATCAAAACCATCTTATAGTTTTTTTTTTCTATAAATATTTTTATTTCAAAGATGTTTGAGTATAGAAAGTAAGCACAAAACGGAAGTCTTTATCAAACTTAACCAGTCAGAATTTACCTTCCATAGAAAATAAATAAATAAACCAAATTTTAATTGGTCACAATAGATAATAACTTTAAAATACATTTTGTGCTAATTTTTCACGTTTTCATCACCCCTAAATATCTTTAAAAAGCTTTATTTTGAGCAAACAGTACATTTACCAAGTGAAAATGAAGACCCTCTGTCTTTTCAATAAGCATATGGTTCCTGACACAATCTTTAGTGCAGCTACATGCAATAGTATAATATGACACAATTAATGTAGTAAAGCAATCCCTGTTTTAGCACATTAATCACTTTTGTTAATTAACAATGTCTAAGGTGCACACTCTATCTGATCTTCCTCAGTACACAGAACTTGGAAATGCAATGGTTTTAGTACATATAAACTGCTAAATACCTTTTTCTCATCAGCAGTAGGGATGGGCTGAACAGCCCCTGGTTCGGTTCTTACCAGAACATGGCAACATACAAAAAATTAGTCCGAACATTCAAACACCGTTAAAGTCTATGGCACCCGAACATGAAAAATCAAAAGTGTTAATTTTAAAGGCTTATATGCAAGTTATTGCCATAAAAAGTGTATGGGGACCCGGGTCCTGCCCTAGGGGACATGCATCAATACAAAAAAAAAAGTTTTAAACCCATAGTTTTTTCAGGAGCAGTGGTTTTAATAATGCTTAAAGTAAAACAATAAAAATAAAATATTCCTTTTAAATAATGTGCCTGGGGGGTCCCCTTAGTCTGCCTGTAAAAGGGCGCACCTCTGTGATGTTTAGAACAGTGCCACCGCAAAATGACATTTGTAAAGGAAAAATTGTCATTTATTATCGCAGCTGTAATGTATTGCCGACTCCCGGCAAAACACTGAAAAAATTTGCATAGGGTCTCCCCCCCAGTCCAGAACCTTTGGGTCTGGTTTGGATTTTAAGGGGAACTCCACTCCAATTTTTTTTTAAAAATTGACCTGGGGTCCCCCCTAAAATCCAAACCAGACTCTTATCTGAGCATGCTACCTGGCCGGCCAGGATGGGGGGGATGAGCGAACGTCCCCCCCAAACCGTACCAGGCTACATGCCCTCAACATGGGGAGTATGGGTGCTCTGGTGCAGGGGGGGCTCTATGCCCCCCACCATAAAGCACCTTGTCCCCATGTTGATGGGGACAAGAGCCTCTTCCCCACAACCCTGGGCTGTGGTTGTGGGGGTCTGCGGGCAGGGGGGCTTATTGAAATCTGGAAGCCCCCTTTAATAAGGGGGCCCCCAGATCCTGACCCCCATGTGAATTAGAATCGGGTACATCGTACCTCTACTAATTCACCAAAAATTGTCAAAAAATAAAAAAACACAGGAGACAATTAGGGACAAGTCCTTTATTAAAAAAAATAAAAATAAGTGTCCCCTGTTGTAATCCATCGTCAATCACAGCGTGTGATGGACCTGAAAAAAGCTGCAACAGCTCCTCCTCCATGGGAGGGCTCCTGCCTACTGAGCTCGGTTTGTTTTGACAGTTTATTTATAGTGAAGGGCGGGGCCACCTGTTGATGTAACTGAGTGACCCGCCCCTCTGATGTCACATGACGTCAGAAGGGAGGAGGTGGGATCACCCGTATGTCAACGGGTGGCCCCACCCATCACTATAAATAAACTGTCGAAACAAAGCGAGCGCAGACAGTGGCAGCCCTCCCATGGAGCGGTAGCTGTGCATGCAGTCTGTGGACTATACATTATGGGGTGTTTGGTGGTGCCGAAGTCGCGCCGAATACCCCATAATGTTCTAAATTCGGGGATCCGGTGAACAACGGAACTGCGGCCCGAACTTATGCTCAGGCCGAACCATTTGCCCATCCCTAATCAGCAGTAGAGATAAGCTGAACACCCCCTGGTTCAGTTCGCGCCAGAATTCTCTACTGCCCTGGGGGACATGTACCAATGCAAAAAAAACTTTTAAAGATATTGTTTTTAAAGGAGCAGTGATTTTAATGATGTTTAAAGTGAAACAATAAAAATGAAAAATTCTTCTAAATATAGTGCCTGGAGGGTCCCCTTAGTCTGCCTGTGCATAGAACCTGCTGCAGCAAAACTGACATTAATAAAGAAAAAAAATGACATTTAATTTGATTTTCCCTGCAAGCTTTCCTTATTTGAACAAGCAGGAATTTAGACACTGGGCATGTGGGTTTAGTAACACTTTAATAGAAAAATACAAAACCATTTTGGAGCCTAGGTGGCTATCTTAAATAAAATAAATAAATACATTATTAAATAAAACTGGACCCTAAAAACTCGTCCCTACTATTACATTTTCAATTAGGAATTATTATTGAGTGCGGTTTGTTAATTCTAACTTTGAAGACAATTTAAAAAAGGCGAGCAAAATATTTTTTTGTAAAATACAAGTTTTCTATTTAAAAACATATAAACTGAATTAAACTCTTGTAAATGTAAAAAAAAAAAATACCCACAAACATTACAGCTTCTCATAAAGCTGAACTTCAGAATAGGTCAATCATGCCCAAACATACATACAAGCATATATAAATACAATTTAACATGTTATTATTATTATATTTAATATTATTATACGAGATTTATATAGCACCAACAGTTTGCACAGCTCTTTACAAAATGAAGGCAGACAGTACAATTACATCACAATTTGGTACAAGAGGAATCAGAGGGCCCTGCTCGTTGGAGCTTACAATCTAAGAGGGAGGGTCAATTGATGCAAAAGGTAATAGCTGTGGGGGATGAGCTGATGTAGAAAGAGAGAGAATTAGGTAGAAGCAGGATAGGCTTCTTTAAAGAGAAAGTTTTTCAGGGATCGTCTAAAGATGGATAAATTAGGAGACAGTCGGACAGATTGGGGTAGGGATTTCCAAAGGATGAAAGAAGCTCTGGAGAAATCCTGGAGGCGAGCATGGGAGGAGGTGACAAGGGAGCTAGAGAGCAGGAGGTCTTGGGAGGACCGAAGAGGGCGGCTTGTTTGGTATTTTGAGACTAGGTTAGAGATGTAGCTGGGGGCAGAGTTGTGGATGGCTTTGTAAATTATTGTTAGTACTTTGAATTTCATTTGTTGGGTGAGTGGAAGCCAGTGAAGGGATTGGCAGAGAGGGGTGGAGGACACTGAGCGGTTGGTAAGGTGGATAAGTCTTGCAGCAGCATTCATTATGGACTGAAGGGGGATAGTGTATGTAATGGTAATCCGATGAGGAGAGAGTTGCAGTAGTCGAGGCGAGAGATAACCAGAGAGTGAATTAGAAGCTTGGTGGTGTAATTGGTTAAAAAGGGGCATATTCAAGAGATGTTGTGGAGGCTGAGGCAGCATGATTTTGACAGGGATTGGATGTGGTCCTGAAAGGACAGTTCAGAGTCTAGGGTTACCCCTAGCACCCTGGCATGTGGGGATGAACTGATAGTTGTGCCATTGATCTTAACAGAGAAGTCAGGGGAAGAGGCACGTGGGGGAGGAAATATCATGAGCTCAGTTTTAAATAGATCCAGTTTGAGGAAGTGCTGTGACATTCAGGCTGATATGTCAGTTAGTAAAGCAGTGATCTGTAAGGAGACTGATGGGGTGAGCTGAGGGGTAGAGAGATAGATTTGGGTGTCATTAGCATATAAATGATAGCAGAAGCCATGGGAGGTTATCAGCTGACCCAGGGAGGACGTGTAGATAGAGAATAGTAGGGGAGGACAGAACCTTGGGGGACCCCAATGGTAAGAGTAGTTGGAGAGGAGGAAGTGGAGTTGTAAGTGAAGGTGTGGTGAGATATGTAAGAGGATAGAGGGTGCCCGGTATGTTGTCCAGAGGTAAATGAGGGTGGTCCTGGATTTGGGGAAATATCTCCAGAAGTTAGGAGAAGCACAAGGGTGAGAGAGGTGATATGGGAGTGTGACTTATGTGGGGGGAGACACTTCCCAGTGTCCTGGAAGTTTTATTGGCATTTGGGTTCAGAAATAGCAGGAGCTCATGAGTGCAGTAATAAGGTGAAGAGAGGAGTGAGGGTGATATAGATACGTGGTGGGGTGGAGAAGAGGGTGAAGGAGGGAGAGTTTAAGGAGAGAGGATTCAACTGGGAAAAGAAAAAGTAGGGAGTGCCTGATACAGAGTGTGAGATTGAGAAGCAGACTGGATAAGAGATGAAAAAGTTGTATGAGGAATCTGATTACCTGTAGTCTGTTTTGTATTTTGCAGTATTCTGCTGTTTTTCGCTTTGTGCATTCGCTGAAGTGCTGAGCCAAGGTGTAATACTTAATCCAATATGAATTCTTTATCCAAGATGATAGTTGCCAATGCATTCCCTGCCTGTGCAACCCCCTGCCTGTGCATGTTAAGAAAAAAAGCAAAAATGCCTCTGCAGCAAAAGAGTTAAAAGTATAACCAAAGCCAATTTTTTTTTGTTGTTGTTGTTTTGGATAGAGTGGAGAGACGTTAGAATGCCTGTCAAGTTTTTATTGCTGTCTGTGACTCCATTAGAGGGATTCACCCTTTCTATTTGCCATATTTACCATAATCACCAAATGAAAGTAAAAGAAAATCCCACAGTTTCTGTTATCTCCAGAACAGTGATAGAGGAGAAATCTTACAGGGGGCAAACTAGTTCTGGTGACACTGGTGATGAACTGGGATTCTCTCACTTACGGGAGATTTCTTTTCACTTCTTGTTTTGGCTGTGGGACAGGAAGTGGATGGAAATCTCCCCAATGGGACAACGATGACAGAAAGAAGCTGACAGAGGTTATAATTCTCTCTTACTATATCCAAAACTGAAATCATACTTTCAGTGCTACTTTAGCCTCCCTGGCGGTATGATTATGTCAGATTTTTGTGTCTAAAAGTGGTACATTTTTTCACATAGAAATTTGGCGTTTTATATTGTAGGCCTGTAATTCTTAGGAATAACTCATCTGTTCAAACGAGAGTCTAATAGACTTCCCGGGTTAGATAAAGTTTGAAACAATGAAATCATAAATTATCATATAATAAATAACTATAATAATTATCACAAAATAATATAATAATATTACAATGTATTCAATAATGTAATCAAGTCAAAAACTCTGAAATTTGCTCAGTTGCAGAATTGTCACTGTCATCACTTTCAGTGTCTGATGATAAATTTCCCCACGAATCAGTATCACTCAATTCTGCAAGTGATTCTTATTTATTATTGCTATTTTCTAGCTGGTCAAAAACTGCTTTTTTGACATAAAGGAAAGCTTTTTTGGATGCCATGGACATTCTCAAGTTTCCAGGCAGGAAGAATGGCATATATAATATAAAAGTGCATGCCTGGCACTGGACAAAGCCCTAGGGACAAAAAGGATGTGAAATAATTTGATACAGTAATGTAATCTTACAGATTGCCGTGTTACATGTGTTTCACTTTTTGAATTTGCCGCCGGGCTCTGCCCCCATGCGACGCAACGGTTGCAGGGGACAAAAGCCCGGAACCCAGAGGCATTGAGCTAAAGATTCTGCCGGAGGACACAGCTGGAGGACATCACAGGATCAAGGGGACAAGGTAAGTAACTTTGCCCTGATCCTGCGATGCGATCCTGAGTGTGGCTCAGGGTTACCGCTTTTGGTAATGAAAACTCCCCCCAAGCCACACTCGGGAATACCGCTAAGGAGGCTACGAACTCTTGTTGGTGTGGGCCAGGTTAGTCTTGCTCAGGTCAGCAAGGATTCTAAGCAAAAATACTCCCTGCTGTACTGCTGTGATGTCCATCATACCCATTTGGCATCGACAGACATCATTATGGAATTTATAATAGTGAACTGTCAAAATCAAATAGGCTTGTTTTGTAGAAGGTTGAAGATGTTTTACTATTTATCTTAAAGTGGAACTAAACTGCATCTGAGCACCACAAACTGAAAATTCTATTTTATTTATTTTTAATATTCAAAGTGTAGCGCCCCCATAGTAATAGGTGCGTTTTGTAGTGAGTTTTTGCTAGGAGAGGCAAAATTTAGTCAGGCCTGACTGTAAGTGCAGACTTGAATGTTTTTGTCTGAGCTGGGAGTCCCTCAGGGAGGAGCTGGAGACAGAAGGAAGGAACACCCCTTGGAGTTTCCTCCCCCTTGAGCAGAGAAGGTTCTGGAAAGGGGGACAAATGAGAAGGTGTCACTTCCTGATGTATGACAAGGAGCCCTGACCAATCTACAGTCTGGATTGGTAGGGGGAAGGCCTCCTTAAATACAGCCATCTGCCAGCAGGGGGGAGAAGTCGGGAGTGGAAGTGTGGAAGATGTTGCAGAGGCGCTGTGGAGGCCTCTACCCGGGAGGGAGCCCCCGGTCTGGGGGGGGTGATCATGAGGCCTGGAGACTCGGGTGCAGCCAGGAGTGGAGGTGATTCCTGCATCAGCAAAGTAGGAGAACAGCAGAGGTGCTACACTTTAAGGGATCCACTGCGGTCGGTGAGTGACAAACCCTGGGAGCTGGGAGAGCAGTCTGGGAGTGCAATAGTGGACAGTCTGTGAAGTCTTGGGAGCCAGTCAGGGGAAGAAGTGTCACTGTAAGGAAAGCAGGTTGGTGGGACCTGAAAATGGGATGGGCCGGGAGTTTTAGTCCATTAAAGGCCCAACTAGTACCAACGTACTCAGCTACAGTTTGGGGGGTCCCAGACCCTGGCCTGTAATGGGTGGTCCAGAGGCCCTGGTGACAGTTTGCCGGCCTCACCATGTGCTAGCTACGGTGAAGAGAAAGGAGTCATGTGAGCCTGATAAATTTCCCTTCAGGTCAGGAACTAAGAGATGTGCTGGAGAGAAGTGAAGGAGCAATAGTCTGCAAGTGATGTGCTGGAGAGAAGTGAAGGAGCAATAGTCTGCAGAAGAGATGTGCTGGAGGAAGTAAAGTGTATATACAGTCGTGTATATAGGAGGTCCTGTAACCAATTCTTTGGGCATCCCACAGTCACCCCTTTTCCCCATGCAAGTTAAATCTGCTAAATAAAACAAACAAAAACAAGAGCCGGCCTGTTTAGTGACTTTGAATGTGTGAGATATGGTGGGATTGAGGGCAGCTATAAGGTGAACCACAACTATCAGCCACTCCCAGGGGACAAAAGTACAAAAGGTAAACTTACCCATCCATGTCTACATGCTTTATTTTCCTGAGAAATCACTTTGAAAAAAATAATTTGCCTAGGCCTGGTAACCAGGAAATAACAGAAAAAAAAAAAAAAAACAGTTTAAAACAAGTATGATATACTTTTCTATCTTTTTACTAATGCTAGCAGCATACAAATTAAGAGTAGTCAATATTGATTGAGAGAGTGAAGTTCCCCTTTAACAACATTTTCAATTTGAATGAGTGCTAGCAAATTTCCTGGCCTTTAAACCTAGCATTTATAAGTAATCCAATCAACAGGATTCAGTCACCATAATCCAGTTACTAAGATGTTAGGAATCATGTTGCTTCTGGTGTTAATTGGTATGAAATGTATTTATTTGTCTGCTGGTGTATGACTCTACAAGGCTAAGAGTGTTAGGATGGTGCTCTATAAATAAATGCAACAACAACAAATGAAACATGGGGTTGATTTACTAAAACTGGAGAGTGAAAAACCTAGTGCAGGTGTGCAGGGTAGCCAATCACCTAACTTCAGCTTCTTCAATTTAGCTTTGACAAAAATATGGACGCTGTTTTTATACAGAGCTGCGCCGGATTTTGCACTCTGCAGTTTTAGTAAATCAACCCCCATGTTAGAACTATTAAAGAGGTAGTAAACCCGCAAAAATACTTACCTTAGAATGAGGCCCCCGCAGCCTGACTTGGTCAGCGCTGAGGGAGCTGACATGATGTCCATGATGTTTCTTCCCGGGTCCACGGCTCCGGCCACTCATAGCACCGGAGACGTCACTCCCACACATGCGCGCAGGAGTTCTTCGTTCCAGCAAGGAGCTCTGATTTTCCGGCAGGATCCGCCAGATCTTCAGAGCGCATGCGCCGTTGGCGTCAGCGGCTACATGCAGGGCGAATATCTCCTAAACTGTGTAGATTACTGTTATAGGCTTACATGTAGGTAAAAATAAATTTGGGGAGGATATAACTGCTTTAAATCAAATTCACTGGACCAAAAAAAAAAAAAAACCTGAAAGCAGTATTAAACACAAAACTAAAAATGTAATATATTGCAGATCACAATATATATACCTGGAGTTCATTTTAAAGCTACATTTTGGGTCATTTAACCAGTCCAGATCCGCGCTATAGCCGAAAGACGGCTACAGCGTGGATCTGAATTGGCGGGGGGACGTCCATGGACGTCCGCCCCTTTGCACGCTCCCAGCGCGAACACACGCTGCGTGGGCGTGCCCACTGGTTGGGTGGACTCGATGCCTGCCGGAGACCCGCGATCCTCTGTTAGAGCGGCAGAACAGAGTACCGCCGATTTAAACATGGCTGTTTTCCGTTCTGTGAGGGGGACATAGCAGATCTACTGATCCCTGTGATCGGGATCAGTTATATCTATTATGTCCCTGGCAGCCCCGCCCCCACACAGTTAGAACACATACAGGGAACACACTTAACCTCTTCACTGCCCCCTTAGTGTTAACCCCTTCACTGCCAATGACATTTATACAGTAATCAGTTTTTGATTGCGATTTTTTTTTTACCAAAAATATGTGGAAGAATATATATCGACCTAAATTGATGAATATTTTTTTTTTTTGGGATATTTATAGCAGAAAGTAAAAAATGTTTTTTTTTTTTTTAATCTTCACTCTTTCTTTGTTTATAGAGCAAAAAAATCCCCACAGAGATGATAAAATACCACCAAAATAAAGCTCTATTTGTGGGAAAAAAATGATAAAAATTTTGTTTGGGTACAACGTCGCACCACCACACAATTGTCATTCAAAATGCGACAGCGCTGAAAGCCGAAAATTGGTCTGGGCAGGAGGGGGGCTTTAGTGCCCAGTAAGCAAGTGGTTAAGGAACGGTGCAGATAAACATGAAAGGGTCATTCCCAACACTCCCTTATTTTTGGTGTCCAAGCGGTCCATTAGAATGGTGGCCAGTATATGCAACCCCCATAAAAGCACCGTTTTGCAGTTATAAGGGAGAATTCCAGTATCTGTGAGCTATATACTACTAGAATAAAGTGCAGCTATGAATGCAAGACGCATTAAACTCAAAACAAAATGGCAATATATTGCAGATTACCAATCATTAGATGTGTTAAATGCATTTGTTTTCTTCTTTTACTTTTTCCCCTCTGTTTTCATCTGGTGATCTGGCAAGTAAAATAAGTGCTTCCACTCTGGATGAAGGAGAACAGGGGCACCTTTGGACAACAGGACTGTCAGTCTGGGTGGGTGGTGGTGGTGGTGGTGGGGGGGTGTTACTGTAGATGTATTAGCAGATATAGATACAGATTTGCTTGGACAACAAAAATAGAGGGGTGTTGGGAATGACCTTGTCATGTTTATTTGTGCCTTTCCTTAAAGAATGACCCAGATTGTAGCTTTAAAGTGGTTGTCAAGCCGTGGGGTGGAAAAAAAAACACCTGCAAGAGAAAGGCATAATGAGCTCCTAGATTGTAAGCTCTAACGAGCAGGGCCCTCTGATTCCTCCTGTATTTAATTGTATTGTAATTGTATTGTCTGCCTAATATTGTAAAACGCTGTGCAAACTGTCGGCGCTATATAAATCCTGTATAATAATAATAATAATAATGAGCTAGTATGCATCGCATACTAGCTCATTATGAAATGCTTGCCTTAGATTGACGCCGTTGCAGCGATCATCAAGCACTGTTGTGACTGGCATCATGATGTGTCTGTGGTCTTCCGGGATCCCGGGCTCCGACCAATCACAGCGTGGACTCCAGCGCTGTGGTTGGCAGGAGCCGAGCTGACATCACTCCCGTCATTTACGGCGCACTTAGTGAAGAAAAGGCCCAGTCTGCGCATGTGCCAATTACGTCTACACATGCAGATATAGAGAATATCTCCTAAACGGTGCAAGTTTAGGAGATGTTCCCGGGACCTACAGGTAAGCCTGAATATAGGCTTACCTGTAGTTTAAAGTGGTTGTCATGACTTGACAACCACTTTAACCACTTGCCGACCGCCAACCGCAGGTTGACGGTGACAAGGTGGCTCGATATCGCAAACCGCCGTCATACGACGGCGGCTGCGATATCATGCACCGCCCGCACACTCACTGTGTTCGGGGGTGCCAGGGCGCGGGTGCAGTGGACTCGATCTCCGCCGGCTACCCGCGATGCCCCCCCGCAGTGAAAGAACGGAGGTCCGTGTAAGTAAACACGGATCTCCGTTCTGTGAGGGGGGGAAGGGCTGTGATCACAGCCTTCCTCTATATGGAAGCTGTGATCACTCCCCTTCCCCTGCTAGGGCAGCCCACACACAGTTAGAACACGCCCAGGGAACACAGTTAACCCTTAGAGCGCCCCCCAGGTTAACCCCTTCACTGCCAATGGCATTTACACAGTAATCAGTGCATTTTTATAGCACTGATCGCTGTATAAATGCCAATGGTCCCAAAAAAGTGTCAAAATGGTCCAACATGTCTGCTGCAATATCGCAGTACCACTAAAAATTGCAGATCGCCACCATTACTAGTAAAAAATAAAAAAAAAATAAAAACCCCAGAAATTAATTCTCATCATCCGTAAATGCGGCCACTTTTGCGCAAACCAATCAATAAATGCCAATTATGATTTTTTTTTATCACAAATATGAGGAATAATATAAATCGGCCAAAACCGGTGAAAAAAAAAAAATTTTATATTTTTTTTGGAGTGGAATTTTAGCAATAAGTAAGAAATTAGTTTTTTTTGCAAAATGGTCCCTCTTCTTTTGTTTATAGCGTCGATCAGAAATGATGCAGAGGCGATTAAATACCACCAAAAGAAAGCTCTATTTGTGGGGAAAAAAGGACGCAGATTTTGTTTGGGTGCAACGTCGCATGACCGCTCAATTGTCAGTTAAAGCGACGCAGTGCCGAATCGCAAAATTTGATCTGGTCCTAAAGCTGGAAAACCTTCCGGTTGGTAAGTGGTTAACCACTTCAACCCCGGAAGGATTTCCAGCTTTAGGACCGGAGCCCTTTTTGTGATTCGGCACTGCATCGCTTTAACTGAAAATTGCGCGGTCATGCGACGTTGTACCCAAACGAAATTTGCGTCCTTTTTTTCCCACAAACAGAGCTTTCTTTTGGTGGTATTTGATCACCTCTGCGTCATCACGGCTTAGTGTTTTTCCCGAGGCCAGGATTTCGACCTTTAGGAAGGCCCCAACTTCACCAATTGGTGAATGGTTGGCCTTCCAAAAGGTCGAAATCCTGGTCTAGTTTAAAACGCTAAGCCGTGACGCAGCGAAATTGACTGTTAACTCGCCAGTACGCTGCAACGTGGGTTTGTTTTAGACGCAGGAAAAAAGGGGTGTTTATCTCGAAAGAAAACCACCATAAATTAGCGGAGACGTAGTAAAGACTAGCTGCGATATTTGTTTTCTTCTCCCTGGTAAAACGTTTTTTTTGATT
>BLSH010378328.1:700184-722089 GCA_018402905.1 Glandirana rugosa | reverse complement strand
GAACATCTGTTCTGCACACATCTGTATATATTAAAAGTGACACACAGACTTTACAGATGTGTGCAGAACAAATGTTCACTTATTCCCGGTTATATTTAAAGTGACACACAGACTTTAAAGATGTTTGCAGAACAGATGTTCACTTATTCCTGGTTTCATTTAAAGTGACACACACAGTTTCCAGATGTTTGCAGAACAGTGATATGGGTTTTCCCGGCTTATTTATACTTTTTTGACACAGTTTGAAGATGATTTTAGAACAGTTATATGGCTTCTACCGTTAATTATTACTTTTCAGACCCAGTTTGAAGATGATCCACATTCACCTCCATTTTTGCTTTTTTTATGTTTTTATTTTTTTTTAAATATTTAAAGTTATTTCCCTGTCCCCATTTCTTTGTAGGGCACTTGTCCCACCCTTACCCCCATTTTCCTTCCTTTTGCAGACCTCTAGGACCTTCCTGGACTTTTTTACAGCAATTTTAAGAACTTTCATTAAAATTACCAGAACCCCGGACCCTTTTTTTGAAAAGTCCGGGTTCGGGTCCGGGTCCCGGACACCCCAAAGTTCGGTACGGATCCGAACTTTACAGTCCGGGTTTGCTCAACTCTAGTTATGTGTTATTTTGAGGGGACAGCAAATTTACACTGTTATACAAGCTGCACACTTACTACTTTACATTGTAGCAAAGTGTCATTTCTTCAGTGATGTCACATGAAAAGATATAATAAAATATTTACAAAAATGTGAGGAGTGTGTTCACTTTGTGAGATACTGTACAAAGGAATTTAGGATATAGGCAAAATTTAAAGGTCATATTGATTCTGTTGTCCTTAAGCCAGCATGCCAAAATCTATTGAAATGAGGAGGTTTTCTCTTGTATTTGGGCAAACATTATCTCGAAAGAATTGTGAGCTTTAAAGAACTCTTTTTTTTTGTTTTTTTTTTGTATTTAAAATTTCTATTGAATTTTAATACAAGAACAGAAAAGAGACAATTTGGCTTCTTCTGCCATAAAAGAAATTACAAACAATAACTCATGTCTTAAGTTCAGACCGTCTTAACATTGTTGTGTGCTCGCCTTCACACCTGTGAGTACTGAATGGTTCCATAGTAACTGAGCCAAGTGAGAAGATTGTTTCAGATTGTATGCACTCTAGGTGATTACGTTGGGTGAACCTATATCAGATAATTCACCAGATACCCCATCTGGGAGCACTTTTGTATCTGGGGAAGGAATTGACACCTGAGTTGCATCTAGTGTGTGCATGGCAGTATTATAGTTCAGAGCGGGATTGCTCACAGGTATGAGTGCTTCGCACCGCAAAACTTATGTTGTAATAAGTAAAAGTGTACAAAGGACAGTCACTAGGTTAACAAATATCATCTACTAACTTCATAACGTAAATATACATACAGCTGGAAGAGTGGACAAAGCCTCAGAATGAGGATTAGGAAAGAGAGGAAGAGAGGGAACCTGAGGGAGAGAATTATGAAGAGGATGGGTTGAAGTAGAAGGGGGGGGGGGGAAGGAAAGGAAAGAAAAAGGTACAGATTGGTAGTTCGGTGCATGCATGGTCATATCAGTTAGAGCTCCGTCGCTTATGAATAGATCGGTTATACATGTAGGTATTTTGTGTTCATCCAATTGTCAGTTTGGGCCATATTTCCCATTTTTTGTGGAAGGTGGGTCCTGCCAGGAATTTATAGGCCAGTATGCGCTCATACTCATAGTTCTGGTGTACTAGCGATATTACCGTTGAGGTGTTTGGTGCTATGTTTGTCTTCCAATTTCGGAGGATTATTTGTCGTGCTGCTAGTAGGATGTGAGTGACCACTGTTCTTTGAGAGTGTGGGTATTGGTCTATTCCTATGTTTAAAATCGCGAGGGATGGGCAAGGGGCTTTCAGGGAGCCTGTTAGAGTAGCAATGTGTTTGAAGGTTTGTGCCCAAAAACTCCGAAGACATGGGCAACTCCAGAGAATATGTATTAAGCTCCCTGTTTGACCACATCCCCTCCAGCATTGGGAGGGTGTTGATGGGGAGAATGAAGCTATTCTCTGGGGGTGTAGTACCATCTATGTGTGATTTTTACGGTCATTTCCCAATGTGATACACATTTTGTCGACTGATAAATGGAAGTGAAAGCTGCTTTCCATTGGCTCTCAGAGAATTCAGCCTTCATGTCTGCTGCCCAGTCTTTCATTGTTTTGGTTATGTGGAGTGTTTTTTTATCTTTCAGGAGGTTGCAAAAGAGTGGGGTGCCTTTCTTTGCAGGTTGACAGGAGAGGTAAAACTCCTTTAGTCTCTCTGGTAACATGATCTTAGGAGGAGGGTATTTGGTAAGAAAGGCTATTATTTGTGCGCAGGTGAAGTATTAGTGTTTGGGGATTCGGTATTCTGTCATGAGGTTGTCTATTTTTTTGGTTTTGTTATTGAGGAAAAGGTCACTTACTTGTGCTATGCCTGACTTTTGAAGAGGAATTGTACTAAGCATTGGGATCATGTCTTCAAGGATCTGTATTGGGTATGTTGAGTATAGTGGTTGTTTCTCTTCGGTATGTGTGGAGTTTAGCGTCCTCCAAGCTAGGATTGAGGCCCGAGTGGGCAGTGGAAGAGAAGAGATGTCCCAAGGTTTCCAGATGTCACCTATTAATAGGTTCTCCAGAGTTTTGGGGCTAAAGCGGTTTCTATTTCTACCCATGGTGGAGGGGGGTCGCTATGAAACCAGTACTTTAATTGGTCCATATTGAACTGGAGAGTAGATTCGTAGTGTGGAGTGGTATGGGTATAGGAAGTGTTCTGAATAAATATAAGATTTGCGGTAGAATCATCATTTTGAATGAGGCTAATCTGCCTGCCCAAGAAAGCTCCCATTTGGAGTATTGTTTTAGTTGCGTATTTATTTTACTGATGAGTGGACGAAAGTTCAGTGTAATCAGATCTGTGTTTTTTTTGGTGAGGGTAATGCCTAAGTATGAGATACTTTGTGTAGCCCAATTAAAGGGAAGACTGCTCTGGATAGTGCGCTTAGCATGTTCTGGGACAGCTAGTTTTAGGATGAGGGATTTGGAGAAGTTGACTTTGTAGTATGCGACTTGGCTGAAGTTAGTCAACACTTGGAAGGCTGCCTGCAGCGACTTTGTCGGGTTGGTGAGCGACAAGATGACATCATCTGCAAATAGGGTAATCTTATTGATCTTGTGGTCCTATGTGGAAGCCCTGTATCTGGGAATGAGATTTGAGTGCTGCTGCTAGGGGCTCGATCATGAGGTTAAAGATGGTAGGAGACAAGGGGCAGCCCTGCCTAGTACCATTAGTGATGAGGAATGGGGCCGATAGTATGTTTGTTGTGTACACTTGGGTGGTAGGGTGGGAGTATAGTGCTAGGATTGTTAATAGTATATGTCCAGTAAAACCAAAGTTCCTCGAAGCTTTTTCCATATAACCCCAGTGCACCCTGTCGAACGCCTTCTCTGCGTCTATAGAGAGTAGCAGAGAAGGCGTTTGCGTGCGTTCTGCAAATTGAATTATATTGATCATTCTTCTTGTCGCATCTGAGGTCTGTCTGCCCCTGATGAACCCCATCTGGTCATTGCTCACTAATGTAGGGAGTATGTCTGATAAGTGTTTAGCTAGTGTTTTGGCATATATTTTTACATCTGCATTTAATAATGAGATGGGTCTGTGATTGGCTGTGATTGAGGGGTCTTTCCCCAGTTTATGTATAGTGATTACATATGCTTTGAGCATTTCTTGAGGAAATTTGGAGATGCGTGCTGCCTCATTGAACATTGCATTAAGATGGGGGACTAGGAGGTCACAAACAGATTTATAGTACTCACTAGGGAGGCCATCTGGTCCCGGTAATTTTCCTGTGGAAAGGGACTTAATGGTGTCTGCTACTTCCTTGTTGGTGAACGGGGCATTGAGTTTAGTCAGTTGTTGCTGTGTGCAGAGAGGGGAGATTGAGAGTGTTTAGGAAGGTGTCAATAGTTTGTTCTGTAGGTTGTGGTGTATGGGGATCGTCTTTAAGGTTGTACAGATTCCCGTAATAAGTGGCGAACTGGTCCGCTATGTCCTGTGGGTTGGTGATTTTGTGGCTTAGTGATGGGTATAATAGGTATGCTATTCTGGACTTGGCCTTAATGGACTTAAGTTTGGTGGCTAGAAGCTTACCTGCTCTATTTGCATTAGCGTAGTGAGTGGCCTTGATGTGTTTCATAATGTTATTGTGTCTGTGTAGTAGGAGTGTCCTTAATTCCTCTCTGAGAGATTGAAGAGTGTTGGAGGTTTGCAGCCTAATAATATGCTTGTTTTGGGATTCTAATCTGTGTATTGCTTCCGTAATTTCGTTGATTTTTAAGCTGCGCACCCTCTTGGCTCTAGCCGCTTGTTGTAGTAGAATGCCCCTAACAAAGGCTTTGTGTGCGTTCCAGACTGTGAAGGGACTGTTCACTGAGGCAGCATTAAAGGAGAAAAATTCCGTCAATTTACTTTTTAAATTTTTGGATTGGGTAAGGTCTTGTAGGATGTCTGTATTGCAATGCCAGATGGAGATCGAGGGGGAGACATCTCTCTCTGCTATTTGAATAGAGATGGCAGCATGATCAGACCATGTTATTTCATGAATCTTAGAAGCAGTGACCTGCTGTAACAGCCACTTGTCAGCCACAAACAGGTCGATGCGGGAATAGCTCTGATGCCTTTAGGAAAAAAAGTGAAGTCCTTTTCGGATGCATGTTGGCACCTCCAAATATCATATAGGTCCCCGGCGTGGAGCAAAGTACGTAGAGATGGGAATCTTCCAGAGGTGTGCGCAGTGCTGTCAATACTAGGGTCTAATGTGAGATTGAAATCTCCACTAATCAGGAGGCGACCATATTTGACCTTGTCAATGCGCTTAAATAGGGCTCGAAGAAATTGAATCTGGTGAGAGTTTGGAGCGTATAATGTCACTAGCGTGAAGGGCTGTAGATTAATGTCACATGTGACTATGATGTACCTGCCCTCCTGGTCCAATATTGACTGCTTGAGGTTGAAGGTTAGGGAGTCTCGTATTGCATCGCGGGGTAGTGTTTATGAGCGCAGTGTGGTGTGGCATCCTTCTGAAAGTGGGTTTCCTGGACTGTTAGTATGTCAGCTTTAATTTTATTTGCGTCTTCCCATAGGGAGCGTCTTTTGGCCGGGTGGTTAAGACCCCTGGCATTAAGGGACAGGCATGTGATCATTGTCTTTGGGCGAAGATGTGTGCATGGTCTTTGTTTGGTTACTCACAGTTCCGCAGTTCCTTGGTGGACAGGGTATATCCAATGAAGGGACCGATTCTTGAAAGATGACCTTGTGAAGCTGTGGGAGATTCGTGCTGATGCAGTCCAGATGGAGTTCATAGCTGATGGTGGCCTTGTTCAGAGGGTATACCATATCATGTACCAAATAGAGAGAAAAAGAGTTATAAACATTATGTGGAGCTTGAACCAAACTTGAAAAGGAAAGTACATCATAATAAAAAAGTGATAGGATCAGATGTGTGATCCTGAGAATAATTTGGATTTGCCCGTTGGGGCCGGAGTGTCGAATAGGAAACATTCCTGTTGGTGACCCGGAGGGGTATTATCTTTTATGTGGTTGTTGAGTGGAGCCAGAGCCGTCTTTGTCGCGGTTTCTGTGTGCTTTCTTTTTTGAGACTACTTGCCATTCGTCCCCTGAGTGGGGTATGTGTTGGATGTTCTGAGCAGGTTGAGGTGAGTCAGGTATTATTCTCCATTTGCAAAGGGCCTTCAGGCCTTCCTCTAGTGAGGAGACCATGATAGTAGAGCCATTGTGTGTAATAGATAGGGTGGCAGGGTGTTTCCATTTATGTGGTATGGTATGATTCCTGAGTGCCTTCATAATAGTCGCAAGGTTGCGTCGTCGTTGTAATGTGTACCTAGAGAGGTCTGGGAGCAGCTGTAATGTGGCATATTGCTCTGGGAGGCTCCCAGCGCTACTTACTGTGGATAGTAGCTGTTCTTTCACATGAAAGAAATGCACCCTTAGTAGGACATCTCTGGAGGTTTCAGCAGGCAGGAACGAGGGTTTTGGTACCCTGTGGATCCTGTCAATTATTAAATCCTGTGAGGTTAGGCTTGGGGCTATTGTGGAGAATAGCGTGAGAGCATACTGCTGGAGCTGTTGGGGGGGGGCACCGACTCTGGTATTCCCCTAATTTTCACGTTATTCCTCCTGCTTCTGTCTTCTAAACTTGCTAGTTTGTCCTTTATCCAGTTAATATCCTCTGTATGCCCATTGTGTGCGTCCACCAGGGAATTGAATAGAGCGGCATACTCAGTCAGCCTATTCTCCATTTTGCTCATCCTGTTGCCCAAAGCTAGGACTTCTTTGTGGCAGTGTTGGATATTGCTTAACATGTCTGTTGCTAAAGATTCCCTTAGGGAGATCAGCATGTCCTTCAGCATAATATATATCTGATACAGGCTGGCCTGATGTAGGGAAGGCCTCTATGGGATCTGTTCTAGTGGCCCCTCTGGCGGAGGTGTCATTCTGCTGCTCTCTCATGTCCATGCTTGCTCCTTCCTCCTGTCTGGATGGGAAGTCTCTGCGCGGCTTAGATTTAGCTGGGCTTCTCAGTGTGGGGCTAAATACCTCTACGTGCTCACCCCTATTTAGGTCTGTGTATCTGTTACCTGCTCTTGCCGATTGCGGTGCTGCCTGTTCCGCTGGCTTCCCCGCATGCTCTGAGCCGGCGCCATCTTGCTGAAGGCCTCTTGGCATGGAGGCGAAGAATTCAGGGATTTTTTTGGAGATGCGCAGGTTCGTTCCTGCGTTTAGACATCTCCGCAGCTGCACTGGGTGTTCCTGTGTCGGGTCCGTCGGCTTCGGTCTGTGTCCATGACGGCTTGGCGGCTTGCTTAGTCTTTTCCTCCGGCGGTCTGGCGGAGCTCTCTCCCTAAGCGTCCATGCTGGAGCTCGGCCAGACACGCCCCCTAAAGAACTCTTTATCAAAGTGATGGAATTTGGATTTGTTTCCAAGCTCTTGCCAAGGCATGCCTAGCTGCAATTAAAACATGTGCAATGAAAAATGTGAACTGATAAGGCTATTTATCTAGGGGTTATTTTGTTTTATCCTTGATATTTTCCAAGCCAATAAGTTATCTTAAAGACTTTATAGTTAATTTTATATATTAAGATCTAAGGAGACACTGTTTACGATCTATGTTTGAATTGGTATTATTGGTATTATACACTGATATATTTCGTACTGTCCTTGTTAAAAAGTGATTGTAAAGGCAGAAGGTCTTTTATATAGAATGCATTACGATAAAAAGCCTTTTGTGTGCAGCCCCCCCTAATACTTACCTGAGGTCCCTCTAGATCCAGAGATGTTGCAGGAGTGTCTCGGCTGCCTGGGACTCCCTTCCTCATTGGCTGAGACAGCGGTGCTGCTCCATTGACTCCCGCTGCTGTAAATCAAAGTCAGTCCGCCAATGAGGAGAGAAAGGGATCGTGGCTCCATGTCTGAACGGATACACAGAGCTGTGGCTCGGCCCGGGTGCCCCCATAGAAAGCTGCTGGCTTTAGGGCACTAAACAGAAGGGAGGGGCCAGGAGCACAGAAGAAGGACCCGAGAAGAGGAGGATCGGTGCTGCTCTGTGCAAATCCACTGCACTGCAGAGGTAAGTATGACATGTTTGTTATTTCTACCTAAAAAAAAACGAGACTTTAGAATCACAATCTGTTATTAGCAATACATACAGTAAATGATAAAGCAAGTTGTTCATTTGAAATGTAAACTAGATTTTAAAATCTAATGAGAGGTCAAAACTTATACTATATAGAAGAAATACAGCACATTTCTGTTGCCATAAAAAGTTAATTTGCCTCAAGCACATTGAGCTTATATATTACAGAACTGAGGCATCATCATAAATTAACAAAAGGTTAATTAGCTTATTATTGCAGTTAGCAATATGTTATATGTTTAGATATACAGTATGTTAATTAATTTCCAAATAATAGTTTGAATTAAAGCTGACGTTTAAACTCAGAGTGAAATATTCTTCGTAATGTGTCATTGTGTATTGAATTTGTTTAAAAGGACATGTAAAAAAAAAGAATGATATATATTCAAAATAAAGAATTGAAAACATAATTTTTAAGAACTCAGTCTCTTCCTTTTATCAACTGAAAAAACATCAGCATTAACCTCCCTGGCGGTATGATTATGTCAGATTTTTGGTGCTGAAAGCGGTACAATTATTTTGCGTGGAAATTTGGCGTTTTATATTGTAGGTCTGTAATTCTTAGGAATAACTCACTTAAATCTGTCCAAACAAGAGTCTAGTAGACATCCCGGGTATGATAAAGTTTGAAACATGAAATCATAAATTATAATATAATAAATAACTCTAAATAATTATCAAAAATAATAACATAATAGTAATAAAATGTATTCAATAATATAATTAAATCAAAAACACTGAAATTTGCTCAGTTGCAGAATTGTCGCTGTCGTCACTTTCAGTTTCTGATGATAAATTTCCCCAAAAATCAGTATCACTCAATTCTGCAAATGATTCTTATTTACTATCAGTATTTTCTAGCTGATCAAAAAACACTTTTGACGTAAAGGGACGCTTTTTGGTTGCTATGGACATTCTCAAGTTTCCAGGCAGAAAGAATGACATATATAATATAAAAGTGCATGCAGGGCACTGGGCAAACAACTAGGGACAAAGGGGATATGAAATGATTTCATACAGTAATGTAATCTGTAAGATTACAGTGTACTGTATGTTTACTGTGTGTTTCACTATTTGAATTTCCCGCCGGGCTCCATTCCCATGAGACGCGACGCTTGCAGGGAACGGAGCCCGGCACACAGAGGCATCGGGGGGAGGACAGACACGCTGACACTGCGGGAGGACATCGCTGGATCCAGGGGACAAGGTAAGTAAGAAGGCCCGACCATTGGTCGGCCTGTATTTGTAGGAGGAGTCTGGCATATTTAAGCCAGGCTCCCCCTACCTGTAGGACGGCGTATCCTGGTGGTGAACGTGTGGGTATTTCCAGTGCGCGGTTGGGACGTGCGGCATTTCGTCACTTCCGGTTGCGACTGAGACGGGCGGTCGACGCGGAGGGGCACTCGGTAGTGGTCGGGGTAAGTCAAGGCGGCTATCCCGCATCTCCTGGCACTGACACGGCCTGCATTTCATATTGGCACATCCATGGGTTTCAGTCACTCTAGGTACAGTCATGGCTTCTACCTCCCGGGGTCCAGTCGGCTGGTGGCAGGTATACGGCTGCACGCACAGCCATTTGCATGGTCACCTCCCCCCTTTTTCTTGGCGGATCCGGAGCCCGGCTCAGGCATCGTTACAATGGTGGAGTCGGGTTCCGGGGGGGGTCATTTCCCTGCATCTTTGGGGGACGGGTTCTGCCCACACGCATCGGCACCGGTCCATCCGTCACCCCACTGAGAGGTCTTGGAGCTGCCTCCCCCGTTCCCATTCCCCGTGGTGTTCTCATTTCACCAGGCTGAATCACAGCCTCATGCACCTGTATCCTGCGCTTTTTTCTGTGTAAAACACTTAGCAGGGAGGAGGAGTCTGGCATATTTAAGCCAGGCTCCCCCTACCTGTAGGACAGCGTATCCTGGTGGTCCCACCCTCCCTATCCCCTTTTCTTCAGAAGTTTCCTTTTATTATTATTATCCTAGGTATTCCCACTTCAGGCGTACTTTACACGTGACCAGGGCACACCGCAGGTCACCTTTTCTCTCGACACTCCTTTCGTACGGTATTCGCTTGACGACTCCGAGTACAAGTAACATTGCCTGGATCCAGCGATGCAATCCCGAGTGTGGCTCGGGGTTACCACTAATGGTACTGAAATTCCACCCCGAGCCACACTCGGGAATACCGTCAGGGAGGTTAAAGGGGTTGTAAAGGCAGAAGGTTTTTTTTTTATCTTAATGCATTAAGATAAAAAAAACCTTCTGTGTGTAGCAGCCTCCCCAGCACCCCCCTAATACTCACCCTGAGCCCCTTCTTTCTCCAGCGATGTCCATGATCCCCTCAGCTGTCCAGTAATAGATCGACAGTAATAGCCGACCAAATAGAGCTTTCTTTTGGTGGTATTTGATCACCACTGGGCTTTTATTTTTGTGTTACAAATAAAAAAAAATCCCAAAAATGTTGATAAAAAAAGTTTTTTCTTTGCTTCTCTTACAAAACTTTGTAAGTAAGTAAATATTCTCCTTCACTGATGGGCACGGATAAGGCTACACTAATGGGCATGGATGAGACAGTACTGATTGGCACTGATGAGGTGGCACTGATGAGGTAGCACTGATGGGCACTGATGATGATACACTTATATGCAGCACTGTTGGGCACTGATAGGCGGCACTGATAAGCACCACTGACAGGCACTCATAGGTGGCACTGATATGCAGCACTGATGGCACTGAAAGGCAGCACTGATGGGCACTCATAGGTGGCACTGGGCACTCATAGGTGGCACTGATGGGCACTGATATGTGGTACTGATGGGCACTGATAGGTGGCACTGGTTGGCACTGATAGGTGGCACTGGTGGGCATTGATAGGCAGTACTGATAGATGGCACTGTTAGGCAGCAGTGATCAGGAGGCACTGGCAGGCTTCACTAATGGGCACTGAGTGCCATCCCTACTTGGCATTGATTGATATACCTGGTGGTCCTGGGTGGGCATCCCTGGTGGTCCCTGGGTATGCAATCCTGGTGGTCCTGGGTGGGCATCCCTGGTGATTCTGGGTGGGCATCCCTGGTGATCAATCAGCACAGACCCCCCTGTCAGGAGAGCCACTGATCGGCTCTCATCTACTCACGTCTGGCAGTGTGAGAGGAGGAAAAGCCGCTAAACGGCTCTTCCTATTTACACTGTGATCAGCTGTCAGAGGCTCTTTATCCAGATCAGAGATGCGGTGTGTCAGACTGACACACCACATCACAGATCGCCGCCCTGCGTGCTCCCCACAGGCACGCGCTGTCTTCTTATCCTGCTGGACATCATATGTCAGGATAACTGAACATTCTATTAAAGGCCGGGTGGGAAGTAGTTAACTGACTCCAACCCATCTACTGGTAGAATAGAGCATTAGGAGTCAGGCTGCTCAGTTTGGTGTGTATTGCTAGAGTTTTTTTCTTGGGAGAGTGCATGTGATCAGCACAGGGCTAATCAGCACTGTACAGACAGAGGATCAGGGGAGAATGAAAACTCATTCTACAAGTTTTAAGCAGATACTGATACAAGTCATAAGACTACTCTAAGTGCTGATACAAAAAAGTATTTAGCTGTTTATATTTACTAAAACTATTGCATTTCCATGATCTGTGTACTGTGGGAGACCAGATATAGTGAATGCAGGGTTCTGGATTTAGTAACACTTTAATTGTTGCCTCCCATCTCCCTACAGTTAATAGAAAACATAATTTTAATTGCTTTATGATTTCACAAACAATGTATTTGAAAGTTTGATCTCTCGATTAAAATGCCATTTGACTTGCACTGTGAGGAGGAGCTGTAAATCACAACCACTGCATGGTATAGCCTAAGTAATTAATGGATAAGAATGGCTAACCTATATACATATTTTGAAAGTGATTGAGTCTGAGATTAGCAGGGAAAGGGGAGGGGTGGAAAATTTGTCATTATCAATCTGGTTGTAGTTCTTTATTGCTATCAGCTAAATATATAGTTCAACTAACAACTTAAGCAGCACATAAATAGCATAACCTTGGGTAATTTTGCTATGATTTGTTATTTTATTTTTTTGAATTATTTTTATTTCCCTCCTGGTAATTATTTTAAATGGATGTCAATGTCCTTTTAGTATATACAACTTGCTTCTGGTTTGATCTAGAACAACAATCGAGGCTTAGATGGACAGCCTCTACAAATATTCATAGAATGGTCATATGTGTCATCAAATGTATACACAGCTCTCAGTCAATCAGTTCTATGCCTTTGTATAACATGGCTTTGTTTTTTTTTTTTTTTGATTTTTATTATTTTGCAGTTCTTTGCACAAAGTCAATTTGCATTTTTGCACAAAATTTGCAGTTTTTTGCACATTGGTGAATCACAGTATGCAAATGTGTTGTTGCTGAGCAATGGACACGTTAATGTCAATATTTAGAATAAGCTTTGGTGTATAGGTGGATGACATATTTGGTAGTTCAGTGGATAATTTATAATCTGCATTATTGTAAATCTTTAGTATAGGTCCAAGACACTTTAGGTCTTTCATCATAGAAGGTACACTATGGCAGTTTGAAGTAGATAACGGGTGTCAGTCTGATCTACAATATGGCAGTGTGAAGTAGATGATGGGTGTCAGTCTGATCTACAATACGGCAGTGTGAAGTAGATGATGGGTGTCAGTCTGATCTGCAATATGGCATTGTGAAGTAGATGATGGGTGTCAGTCTGATCTTCAATATGGCAGTGTGAAGTAGATGATGGGTGTCAGTCTGATCTTCAATATGGCAGTGTGAAGTAGATGATGGGTGTCAGTCTGATCTACAATATGGCAGTGTGAAGTAGAGGATGGGTGTCAGTCTGATCTACAATATGGCAGTGTGAAGTAGAGGATGGCTGTCAGTCTGATCTACAATACGGCAGTGTGAAGTAGATGATGGGTGTCAGTCTGATCTTCAATATGGCAGTGTGAAGTAGATGATGGGTGTCAGTCTGATCTTCAATATGGCAGTGTGAAGTAGATGATGGGTGTCAGTCTGATCTACAATATGGCAGTGTGAAGTAGATGATGGGCGTCATTATACTACCCCTCCCTCTTACCACTTATGTTAAGGAGGTGTGAAAAGTGGTTCAGTGATAGAGGCCCTACAAAATTTAGCTAGAGAGGCCGTAATCTATACTTATGCCCCAGATCTAATCCAAAATCAATATGTATCTTAATATTTATTTTCTTTGCTTATCATTAGGATGAAAATAGCTTTTCTGGGTTAGCAAAAACCTATGAATAAAAAAATGGAATTGTTTTTTGTCATTTGTGAATATATTTGCTAGAATCTGTGTCTAAAGAATTCCTTTTAATCTCACATGCAATGCTCTTTGTTTTTTTCTAGTTTACGACATGTTGACATCTCTACTTTTGAGAATTGGCATCATTTACATAATGGCTATAGTTTTTTTCCTACACAAAGTAACTACCCTCCAAACCAAACATTCAAATCCCTGACAGAAATTAATAAACTATTTATGAGCTTTCATACTATTGGAAAAGATGCATAGTCATGCACAATGAAATCACTGTAAACATTCAGGAATGGCATTCATAATACATCTGCTCATGGACAATAAGGATTCTGTAAAACACAATGGTAAAATATTAGAGCTACAAATGGCTTTGTTTTCAAAGCTATGCAGGCTGCTGCTCTACTAAATAAATACTCTACAATCAGCTTATTGAAGAAGCTCCACTTGATAATTGCAAGAAAAAAATCTGCAAATGTATTATAATGTGAAAATGGATCTATTGTTCCTTTACTAGTGTAACTAAGATGTATTTGCTTCTAGACATCTTAAATAGTGACTACCACCAAAGCTGCTCTTTCAGTTTTCTGTGGGCACCAGCAGACTAAAACAATAACTATTTTTTTGTATATCTCTGAGATCGAGAAAGGAAGATGATCTTTCAATAGTTTGTATTGAGGGTTTACAATAATGGTTGTATTGTCAGCACTATCATTGCCATTTTACATTGGACATATTTAAAATACTTTGGTGTCCGTTTATGAAACTGTGATTAGCGGTGGTCCCAAGGATCACCGCTGATCACAGCTCTTTTTTGGTTTATGAAGCAGAGATAATGGGGAGAGAACACCTTCTCCGCCGATTATCTCTGCACACGGGAAGCTGGCATTCACTGACACAGAAACGGCCAGTTTATGAAGCTGCGATCTCCGCACTTCACTGGCGATCTGGGTCAGATATCACACTGCCCGATTCACCAGCTCAGAGGTGGTGAACCGGGGGAGTGAAGAGGGAATCCCGGGGAAGGAGGAAGATTATAGACTTCCTCCTGCCTCGTTCAGACCCCCCAACACATTAGCCATGTCCCCCTGCCCTGTATATGTGTATATATGTATATCCATGTATATGATGTATGTGTATATATACACGTATATATAATGTATGTGTGTATATGTGCATATATAATGTGTGTATGTGCTTATATATACATATATAGTGTAGGGGGACTTATCATTTTATTAACTATTTGGGCGGGCTCCTCCGAGAATGTCCGTTACTGAGCAGTGATCATTTATCACTGCTTAATAAACCGACATCTTTGTGTTTCTGTGAATTTCTGGTTCTGTAATCTCGTTATGTCTCACGAGATTCCAGTATCAGGGGGCGTTCTCTGCTGTTTGAACCGTTTGTAGATCACTTCACTTTGCTAGAGGTGAAGTGATCTACATGGCTTCATAAACTGGCACACAGAGGAGAACGATCTCCTCTGTGAATGCCGGAGAACGAAGCAGTGGATTTTATACACTGCTTCATAAACGGACACCTAAGAGTGGTTATTGAGATAATAAAGAAGTACATCTTGTTTTATCATATCTTCTGAATATAGAAGTAGGGGGATTGATTTACTACTGGAGAGTACAAAATATGGTGCATCCCATCTGCTGGGCAGCCAACCGGCTTCTGACTTCAGCTTGTTCAGTTAGGCTTTGACAATAAAATTTGGAAGCTTAATGTAGAGCTGCTCCAGATTTTGCACTTCCCATTTTTAGTTAATCAACCCCAGGATGCCTTTTTAAATGCAGAATAACAATTCAAAGAGAGAAAATAAAGGAATATAATAAGAAGGAAGGGGACACCTCGCATATTCATTTTTAATGCCTAAAAGATAAATGAAAGCTGACAATCTATTAGATTAATTTAAGAGTAGATTATCTTGCAATAGTTTGTGTGTCCACATTCTCCCACAAGGATGTAGGGCTGAAACACACCTTTTGCACGTAGCACCCTCACAGGTAGGTGCTAGAGGAGAGTATAGTTTTTCGTCTTTCTGCTTACCAGGAAGATGGTCAGGTAAATCTTAGAGTTCTATTCTAATCTATTGGTTAGGTCTGCTCATTATGCTCAGGTGTAGCTCAGTTTGTTTTGACTGTCCCCCACTGGTCCAATAGGGTGGCATATTGGACAGTGGGAGGGGACCTGACAAGTGGGTGCACAGGCCGAAGGGAGGGAGGGGCTGCCCTCTCCTCCGCGGAGGTGGTCATGTGGCCTTCAGTTGCCAACCCAAGGGCCTAGAGAGAGACAAGCTGAACCCAGAGGTCCTGCAGAGCTGACTGGAAGGGAGACACCTGGAAGAATCTGATTCTGCCTACTGTCAGAACAGATCTGTGTCTTTGGGGCCTGTCGAGTGAGAGCCACCCCCTTCAGCTAGAAGAGTCAGTGGATGGGTGTCAGTAAAGGGGATGCTAGAGAGTATCCTGAAAATAATGCGGTGCATCAAGTTTGCTGCTAGTGAGAGCAAAAATACTTAATTCCTCCATGCATGTGGCTGTATGATTAAAGCAGTGTGACTGTTTCCACAAATAATCCAGTAAGGCAAGTGAGAGTTGTCCTTATTCACTCTGAATAGTTCAAGTTGAAGTATCCCACTAATCCTGTCTCCCATCCAAGTTCCAAAATAAAACACAAAAAAAACAAATACAGTGGACTGGTCGTTGAGTAATAAGCAAGCGGGAGTAAGGGTGGGACAAGTGGAAACCCTTAGCAACCAGCTTCAGGTAACTGGAGAGAGGCCTATGAAGTCAACACTCAGCGAGCCCTACAGGGACAGTGCTACATGCAATTTGGTGTATTGTGGTAGTACCCACATTATCATGTGCATTACCACAAGCACATTAACATTCATTGCATGCATTAGCACATTGAGGTACCATTCATTTTCCACAATTCACGGTAATGCACTACTGTAAATTATCAGCAATGGCAAGAAACACATGCCTACTGCCTAACAACACTCTAAAGCAGATCTATCATATGGAAGATAAACTAGTCACTAATATTGCCTGTTATATTTTTGCAAAAAATCTTTACCTCAGGACCAAATGGCTATGCTTCATCCATGCTTATATCCCTTACATTTGGGAAGAGAAAACACCAATATAACAGATATAAGCAGTGGAGGTAAATACATTACATTATGACAGGCAATGAGGTAAATGTATAGCAATGGAACAGGCAAGTTGGATTTCTTTGGCATGTTGACAGGAAACTAATACAAGTTGAGGATTATTGTTTTTGAACATTAAGAGTATATCTCTAGCCAAAAACAATTTGATAGTGGAAGTGACACTGCTTCACCCTATCACCCTATATATCCCTATAATTGAACAGCAAATATTGTCTACTCTGTTAGTAAATGATGAAAGCATGCAGAAATGGAGAAAGCATGGAGAATTACTAAGTAAGGTGTACTAAGAAATGTACGTTTTAAGATTCTCACTTACATTCTAACATGGCAAGCAGCACAATTGCTGCTAAGGTATAACATGTGCATGTACCACACAAAGGTCTAAAAGGACTGTAAACAGTGCTGCCAGATCAAATTCATTTTTATTATTATATGGAACCTGCAATCTTAAACAGCAGTTTAGAAATGCACCATGTCATATTCATAAAAATTGTTATACCCTCTGGGCAGCATGGACTATAGCAATTTTTTACTTAAACAAGTTTTTTTGGACACCTTTAGCTATATTAGTAAATACGAAATGTGCATGAAAAGTAGCTAGTCCCCAAAACACTATAGAAAATCCCATGTACCTATTAGCTTTACTAGCAATTAGATGGCATACTTCAGAAGTAGAGTTGATCCTGTTTCTGTCCTGCCTTATACTTGTTTCTGCTGTTGCCTGAGCACCCTTTGACTGCCTGTGCCACCAGGTTCCATATTTCTATCTTAGTATCCCTGGTAGACTGTTTAAGCCTCAAACTAAAGATTCCAAAAGTGCAACAACACTAAAGATAAAAAATCCCATTATTCTCAAAGGGTCCATTTACACCTCAGCATTGTGTTACTTGTTGCCTGCCATGTGAAGCTAAAAAAAGCATAGGAACTTCTTTGGAGCAGATTTCCACCTTTGGCCCCATAGACTTTAATGGGAGCACCCAGGAAACACTTTAAAAATGCATGTACAGTACTGTATATGTCCATTTTTAGACACTACTATTTGGAAGACTATGGGGCCAAAACACATATTTCTGCAAGTTTAATCCATATTTTGGATGCCAGAGAGTATAAGTGACCACACATTTGTTAGTCAATCTTCTCTGCACTATGCTCTTGTGTATTGAGGACTCTAAATGCTATGAGAATATAACTGGGTTGTTCTGTCTGCTTTACGAACACATTGATCACCGTGTACACATATATGGTTTCTATCCAGGTTCACCCTACCTGTTTCATCACAAATTACGTCTTCAGTGCCCCTGAAGATGTCATTTGTCATGAAACCGGTAGGGCGGACCTGGATACATGCTATTGAGCACGTGCAAGGGAACGGTGGCCATCTTTGATCCTGGATGTCCATGTTTCTTTACCATGTAATATGCTGTGTTACTTCTGGATATTTGTAAGTGCTTAGACTTAATAAATTCCTTTTTATGGGTAGTTTTATGCTATGTGGAGTGTCTCTTTTATCATATGTGCATCGGTCGTGCTGAGCCCAGTCGCGCAGCAGTTTCCTGCAAGTTGTGGATGTACAGTATATGGTGACATCTGACATCAAAATTCCTGGTGTCTCTGTGGATGAGGGGAGCTAGGGGAATTTTGCTATGGGCATGTGACCACTCTTATATGGAGGGTCGCATTATTTGGTAAGCCTTGTGTAAGCCTTGTGTGTGACCAATGACACCTGGGAGACAAAGACCAAAGTGTTTGATGGTGACAATCTAGCCAGAGGAGCTCATTCTATTTTCTCATCACGGCTTTCTCATCACGGCTTATGTGACTCCTTTTATTTTGCCCTAGTGTATTTTTTGCTGTATTTGTCTCTATATGAACATCTGGATTTAATCACTTTGTTGATTTATGTTTTTGCTTATTATCACGATTTATGGAAAGCATTTTGGTTACACTTATTGCTGTTAACAATAGACATTGGGGGTAAGGTCTACAGCCACACCACTTGTACTTGGATGAGAGACATTGGTGGTAAGATCTTGGCAATTCATTAGATTATTTTACATTACTATTTATTTTTTCATTTTAGTTTCGGGTTTGTGAGCGTAATAAAATGTAATAAAAAAGGAGAAAACTGGTCTGTGTGGCTGCCATGAGGCCTACAACAACATTAAAGCAGCTACAGGAATTTCTGCAAAGTACTCCTTGTGTACTACATGTGGCAACAATCTCCTATATTCTTCATATGTCTGGCCTGTGAGGTAGGGTGGCAAGACAAAGCCTTTTATCACTAAGAAAAACATCCAACCTCTGTACATTTTGCAAAAACCCTACATTAATTCTGCCAAAAGCATATAGGAAATGTGTTATGGCCTGATGAGACCAAGATTGAGCTTTCTGCCAATAATTCCAAAAAGTATGTTTGGCACAAAACCAGCGCTGCTCATCATCTAAAACACAATACGCAGTGAAGCGTGGTGGCAGCATTAGGCTTTGGCTCTATTTTTCTTCAACTGGATCTGGTGTTTTGGTCAAGGTGGAGGGACATATGAACAATTCTAAATCATCAGTCAGTATTGGCACAAATTCTTTAGGCCCCCACTAAAAAGCTGAAGATGAAGAGAAATTTCACCTTTCAACACAGCAGCAACCCAAGGCATACCTCTAAATTAACAAAAGAATGGCTAGAGCCACAAGAAGATCAAAGTTTTAGAATGGTCGACCCAGAGCCCAGACCTGAATCCAAGTGAAAATCTGTGAAGTGACCTGAAGAAGACTGTGCACAGGAGATGCCCTCACAATCTGACAGATTTAGAGCACTTTTGCAAAAAAGAGTGGGGGTGTGTAGACCTTTTCTTTCCTTGAATATATACAGAGTTTGCAATTTCTTTTAAATTTAGTAAATAAAGCCAAGTATATTTTCTATAAAATAATGAGTTTAAGTAAACAACACAATAACAACTTACAGTAAAGCCCAACTAAAAGCAATTTTTCAAAAATTAAAATGATCCCTTGTGCAGTGCACAATAAAATAGCTCACATTGCAGTACAAAACTGTCCCCTATAGTACATATTTTTAGTACATCATACCTATCATCATCCAACCCAGGAGAAAATGAAATAATCTAGTTTATAATGCATATTGAATCTGACTACTAAGAATGAATGTTCTATAAATGTTTATTTATAGTATAATGAAGTAGAGAGTGGTGCAAATATAATCACATATGTACTGCTCTTTGCATTAGTACAACCAAGACTACCCAGGCTGAAAAAGAGGAAAAAAGAAAGACCCAGACGTGGTGCATTACTGTCCTGAATACATCTGAACAAGTTACGTTTAAATGAAATAAAACAATATTTAAAGCATACCGCACCTCCGGGAAGATGAGTAGAAGGGAAGATTGGGGGCGTAGAAGACTGAGCCTGGAATTGGGCTTTACAATATATAGTTACTGAAAATTATTTATACCTTCCCTTTAACAACCAAGATCACCCCTCATCATCCTTGTCACCTTAAGGGCTCATTCACACCATCAGGGCCATCTTTACCGCAGGGCAAAAGGGGCAGCTGCCCAGGGCCCTGTCATTGTTTAGGGGCCCAAAGCAGAGCTGCCCCTTAAGCCTGTGTGGTGCCCATAAATGATAAATCAGACCTCCATCCACAGATGGACCCACGTCATCGGCGCTGCATCCACCGGTGGCAGTCTGACATACAATGTCAGAACACCGGCAATAACATCAGCACGCAGTACGGACCTTGAGTGGGCGGGGCCTTGAGCTCCACTGATGCTCTGACCCCGCCCCTTGCTTTGCGTACTGCCTGCCGGATGATCGGGTCGGAGCCTCAGAGGCTGAGGGAGCGCTGCCGCGTAGTCGTGGAGAGCAGCCGCCAGTGTCAGTGAGAGAGGAGTGTGTGCTGGCTGGCTGCTTAGACAGACTACAGTACACACAGCACTGGTGTGACTGAACCCGGCGCCCGCTGATTGGAGCTGAGCTGGCCAGGAGAAGGACCAGACCAGGTAGGTCTTTCTTCTCCCCTGGCTCCAGAGTCCCACTCCCCATATATGTTTTTAAAACTTGTCACCTGTCCCTGACCAGTCCAGGTTGTGTGGCCGTTAATTACAGAGCAGTGTGCACGCAGCATGGCGGCATGGGCCAGGCCACCAGACCACACCATGGCCTGGTCCATGCCATGCCATGCATGCTGGCCTCATTTACATGTATGCGTGTTTGCACAGGCACAGCAGCCCATTCATTTAAATGGGCTGCCATGCCTGCGCTTCTTGCAGAAAAAAGATGAATGCCGCATTTTTAAAATGCAGCGGCCTTGAAATCCATTCTGCTTTTGCACCATGCAATTTACCCTGCAGTTCCTGCACTGGCAAACTTGCTGCATTTTTAGATGCATGAGACACGCTTTTAAAAACACACTGCATTTGTGTGTGCAGGAACTGCAGGTGGCTTGCATGGTGAAAAAGCAGAATGCGATTTCAAGGCCACTGCATTTTAAAAATGCGGCATGCACCTTTTTTCTGTGGAAAGCACAGGCATGGCAGCCCATTCAAATGAATGGGCTGCTGTGCCTGTGCAAATGTGGGCCGCCAACCCACATATATGTGAACCGGGCCTAAAGCGGTAATTCAGGTTTGGGTCATAATTAGGATTTCACCAATACCAATTCTAGTATTGGTATTGGTGCCGATACCGAGCATTTGCACAAGTACTTGCACTCGTGCAAAAGTTCCAATGCTTATACCGATACCTGTCAGGGATGACCGGTGCAGCAGTCGGAGCAGATTCTTCCTCCCGTGGCTGTCAGCTGTTGGTTGTAAGTGCCCCCACCACTGCACCAATTGTCCCTGACTGTCCCCTGTGTCCCCCTCCTGTCATCCTCCATGTCCTTCTCCTGTCGGGTGTTGGGGTGAAGAGCAAAATTGCATTGGAGGGCCCCAAGAAAATGTGGTGTGCCCAGGGTCCAAACCATATTAACCACTTGCCGACCACCCGCCGCAGCGTGACGGCGACAAGGTGATTTGTTATCGCAAATCGCCGCCAGGGGACGGCGGCCGCGATCACGTGCCATGAGCGCATGCGCGCGCTCACAGAGCGTGCACTGTTGCTTAATTTGACACAGGACCGATCAATCATCAGGGCCAGGCCAATGATTTTTGGCCTGGCCCTTCCGATCGGTCCTGCCAATGAGATTACTCCTCTGCCTCTGTAAATGTAAACAGAGGCAGAGGAAGTTAGCTCCCCTTCCTCCCTGAAGCCCTTTTGGTTTCAGAGAGGAAGAAGAAGCATCTGGAAACGTGAGTTGCACAATCACTACACTGACACCAGGTCACATAGGCACATTTAACCCCTTGATCACCCCCTGATCGCCCCCCAGTTAACCCTTTCACTCCCTGTCACCCCCTGTCACAGTATCACATAGTGCAGTGATCTGATTTTTAGCGATCGCTGTACTTGTGACCCTTGTGACGCTAAATCAGTGTTAGGTTAGGCTAGTACTAGGCCTAGTTAGGTGAAAATACCCCCCCTTGCCCCCCAATAAAGTTTAACCCCTTGATTGCCCCCTGTCACCTGTGATCACCGTAAAAGTGTCACGGGTGACGCTAGCTAGATTTAGAGTAACCGTCCTGGCTAGCCTTCCCGGTCCGGTTTTTAGTAACCGGACCGGGACT
>BLSH010378328.1:680178-697842 GCA_018402905.1 Glandirana rugosa | reverse complement strand
CATGGCCTCCAAAACTGAGATAGGTAGTGTGGGGTGAAGGCATACATTTTTGCCCTTAGAAATCCTGAAGGTGGTGATTGGTTTTCGGGGTCCCGTACGCCGATAGGCTCCCAATAAGTCTTACACATGGGGTATCCCCGTACTCAGGAGAAGCAGCAGAATGTATTTTGGGGTGTAATACCACATATACCCATGGAATATGTGAGCAATATATCATTTCAGTAACAACTTTGTGTAATTTTTTTTTTTGTCATCTTTCAATCACTTATGACAAAAAAATAAAATATTCAATGGGCTCAACATGCCTCTCAGCAAATTCCTTGGGGTGTCTACTTTCCAAAATGGGGTCATTTGGGGGGGTTTTGTACTGCCCCTCCATTTTATCACCTCAAGAAATGAGATAGGCAGTCATAAAATAAAACCTGCGGAAATTCCAGAAAATGTACCGTATTTTGTAGACGCTATAACTTTTGCGCAAAGCAATAAATATACGCGATTTGGCTTTTTTTTTACCCGAGACATGTGGCTGAATGCATTTTGGCAAAAATGTATGACTAAAATTTAGTTTATTGTATTTTTGTAATAACATAAAGTTGAAAATATCATTTTTTTTCAAAATGTCCGTTCTATTTTTGTTTATATCGCAAAAATTAAAAAGCGCAGTGGTGAACAAATACCACCAAAAGAAAGATCTATTTGTGGGAAAAAAAGGACGCAAATTTCGTTTGGGTACTGCATTGCATGACCGCGCAATTACCATTTGAAGCGGCGCAGTGACAAATTGAAAAAAGGGCTCCGGTCCTAAAGCTGGAAATCCTTCCGGTCCTTAAGTGGTTAAAGACGGCCCTGCACACCATATGCTTTCCATT
This sequence comes from Glandirana rugosa, assembly GCA_018402905.1. Lineage (NCBI taxonomy): Eukaryota > Metazoa > Chordata > Amphibia > Anura > Ranidae > Glandirana > Glandirana rugosa. The sequence goes on along the minus strand of BLSH010378328.1, from coordinate 696,973 downwards.
TTTAAATGCATCCAGAACACATGCACAATACATACAATGTTTTCTGATCACCCAAGTTCTCACCATTGTGTTCAGTTCCAGTGCTTTCAGAAAAGTACAGCAGCATGCACTGTATTTCCACAGAAGGCATGTAAATGCCCTGGAATTGACATAAATGCAAGTGGGGGGAAAAAACAAGATTTTTCAAGTATGTAAAAGGCAAAACAACACACTGGAACACATTGAAAATGCATTACAAATACATTAAAAAAGCATTATGAACATATGTAAGCAGACATAGAATGCTGGAATTGTGGTGTGAACAAGCCCTATGTGTAACCAATGACATCCTACTGGGGAAAAGGGCAATTATCACTGCATTGACTGATTGTGGAAACAGCACAAATCTTATCTTCACATGATTATCATGTACCTGGCTGAAGACTGGAGCGGTGAGGGGATCTCCCTTGTATCTCTAGTCCAAACGTCCCTGGGGTGGTGACATGAAACATGAGGGCACATGGTGGCATGGGTGACAGTTTCAGACTGGTGACATGTGCCCAGAAAATGTTCTTGGGGAGTAAATATTTATAAAGGAATACTCTTGAAGAGCAATAAACTTACCAGGATCAGATAGACTGACATCAGCAGCTGGCCACAAAAACACAGGGCAGCAGGCAGAGCTATTTTTCTGTCCATGTAAGCACAGAATCCAATCTTATTAAGAAATAGGAAAACAAAATTCTCATTTATAAAGTTACTAGAAGTCTAAGATTGTCCAACAAATGCTGAAAGTATTCACTTGGATTCACCAGTTAATGAAGCAAATAACACATAAAGCTTATTGAGGCTCAAAGGTCAAGATTTGATGAATTATTATTTGATCCAATTCAGTAAGTATAACAAAACTACAAGTCCACTTCATGCGGCAGGCTTCTAATTCATTGTAAATTCCAAATCTGTTTTCGGATTTTTATGAGCAGAACTACTGGGAACTGATGCTAGAAAAAGTCAATGAATGAGCCATATTTTTTATGAGTAGCTAAGGATCAATATTTTTTCCTTAACTTTGTGAGACACACAAATAAAACACAACATCATAAAACAGTTACATTAGGGTCCAGGTATAAAGTAAAAATTACCCAATAATTATTCAACATGGCGAAAGCCATATTAATAAACATATTATATTCAAATATTCTGTTGAGCAGTACATTACGTGGAAGGCTCAATACTGAAACTATAAACTGTAATATTTGTAGTAACAATTTCAGGGTCAGCAGCTGTATTAAGTTTAAGATACTATTTTCAAATGTATTTTCATGTACAGTACTAGTCTACTTCTATTCTTCCTTTGACAGGCAAAACTTTATTTTCTTACATAAATGAAGGTGTTCATATGCTCTCTTCTTAGTTCAAGGTTATTTTATAAGTTTTATAGTTTACAAACAAATATGGATTGCAGCTGAAACCAATCACTGAACTGCAGATGTTATCCAACTATGCTTCCCCAGAGGCTTGGAAAACAAAAGAGCAGCTCAGAATCCAAAACGTACCTCTTATATGTCCCTGACCCTCTTTTCTGCTCCAGATTTCTGAAGAGAAAGGGGACACTATGGGGTTGATTTACTAAAGCCAAATCCACTGTGCGCTGCAAGTGCACTTGGAAGTGCAGTCGCTGTAGATCTGAGGGGGACATGCAAAGACAATAAAAAACAGCATTTTTAATTGCACATGATTGGATGATAGAAATCAGAAGAGTTTTCCCTCATTTCAGAGCTTCCCCTCGGATCTAGAGCAACTGCACTTCCAAGTGCACTTGTGGTGCACAGTATGTTTGCCTTAACCGCTTGCCGACCGCTGGTCGGCAATTGACGGCGACAGAGTGGCTCTTTCCCGCAAAATGCCGTCATACGACGGCGGCTGCGGGATCGAGCCTAGTGAGCGCGCGCTGCCGGAGGCGCGCCCGCACGCTCACTGTGTTCGGGGAGGGCCAGGGAGTGGGTGCGGCGGCAATCTATTGCCGCTGGCTACCCGCGATGCCCCCCCCCGGAGAGAAGGAACGGAGGTCCGTGTATGTAAACACGGACCTCCGTTCTGTGAAGGGGGAAGGGCTGTGATCACAGCCTTCCTGTATACGGAGGCTGTGACCACTTCCCTTCCCCAGCTAGGGCAGTCCCCACACAGTAAGTACCTGCCCAGGGAACATAGTTAACCCTTAGAGCGCCCCCTGCAGGTTAACCCCTTCGCTGCCAATGGCATTTACACAGTAATCAGTGCATTTTTATAGCACTGATCGCTGTATAAATGCCAATGGTCCCAAAAAAGTGTCAAAATGTTCAGACATGTCCGCTGAAATATCGCAGTACCGCTAAAAATCGCAGATCGCCGCCATTACTAGTAAAAAATAAAAAATAAATAAAAACCCCGAAAATGAATTCTCATCATCCGTAAACGCGACCACTTTTGCGCAAACCAATCAATAAACTCCAATTGCAATTTTTTTTATCACAAATGTGAGGAAGAATATAAATCGGCCAAAACCGGTGAAAAAAATGTTTTTTTATATTTTTTTATGGATTTGTATTTTAGCAAAAAGTAAGAAATTTGGTTTTTTTTGCAAAATTGTCGCTCTTCTTTTGTTTATAGCGGCGATCAGAAATCACGCAGCGGTGATCAAATACCACCAAAGGAAGGCTCTATTTGTGGGAAAAAAAGGACGCAAATTTTGTTTGGGTACAACGTCGCACGACCGCGCAATTGTAAGTTAAAGCGACGCAGTGCGAATCGCAAAAAGGGCTCCGGTCCTAAAGCTGGAAATCCTTCAGGGGCTGAAGTGGTTAATAAATCAACTTCCATGTGTCACCTGACCAGTCTGAAGACTTCTGGTTTGAGGAGCCCTTAGTTGGACTTTTAAGTTATATTTCAATTTTAATGTACCCTTTGTAATCTGGGGAAATCTGTGTTTACTGAGGTCCTTACATGTGGGTAGGTGAGTTTGCTTCCCGCAGCCTGTTTTATACATCCCTATTTTAAAATTTAAAAAGCCAAAATGGATCTCCATCTGATTGATGGATTTGAGAAACTTCCAAGGACTGCCATTTTCCTACATCAGGTTCTCTGTATGTAAAATATGGAAATGAGCCTGTGGCAGGTGTGTTTGGGGTTGAGCAAAAAAGGGTCCTAGAAATCTGGAATACTTAAAACAGCTATTGAACGAATTAGTACAGTATAGCTATGCCTGGATGAAAAAATAAAGTTCTGAGTATGTATGCTGTGCTCTCTGTCGAAAGTTGACCATACAACATGCATCGGTAGGATTTTGTACATTTGTAGCAATAATCTTGTCAGTACATTCAATAATGCCATCAGAATTTAGATTAATTGCATACAAGAGTACTTCAAAATGTAATTTGCTTTTATCAACCAATTTGGATTAAATTGAATTTCACAAATAAAAGCCACTTACTATGTTAGAAATCAGTTTGAGGAAAGATTTCCACCTGGTTCTTTCATATTTTTCTCACCACTACAGTCAAAAATGATTGTCAATTTGACCCTACCAGAGATTAGAGAATCAAGTGAACATTTCAAAAGAAATAAAAAATCAATTTGATTCTTTATAGGTGATGTAAATGTGTATTTAAAAGTTAGGCAGGAGTTGCCCCACTATAGCATCTAGCTTGTTTTAGTAGACTAAAGTCTCGTACACACGGTTCGGCGGTTGTATGCAAATGGTCATACGACCACTCCTTGTATGATCATCTGACCGTTATTACGTGTGATTAGAACAGCCTACATACGACAATCGTACAACAGAAGTTGTATGAGCAAACTATAAAACTTTGGTAGTACCAACAAGCGGTCGTACGACCGTTGTATCATGTGTACAGAGAAGTAGGTCCAACAAGTTGTACTTTGCAAAACACGCATGCTAAGAAGTCAGGAACGGCCGGACGCTAATTACATGCACCTGAACTTTCTCTTTATACGTTCATAACATGTCACTACGTTCAGCTTGGTCGTACGATCATGTACTGCATATCAGTACGCGTGTTATATGATCCAACATACGATTTGGTCCGTTCGGTCCTACGACTGTCGAACCACATGTACGAGGCTTAAGCTGTACTGAGCTGCCACTTTAACCACTTGCCTACTGGACACTTTCACTCCCTTCCTGCCCAGGTCAATTTTCAGCTTTCAGCGCTGTCACACCTTGAATGACAATTGCGCAGTCATGCAGCACTGTACCGAAACAAATTTTTTATCATTTTCTGAAAAAGATAGAGCTTTCTTTTGGGGGGTATTTAATCACCATTGTTTTTTTTTTATTCTTTGCTAGACAAATGAAAAAAGACCAAAAATTTTGAAAAAAATGTTTTTCTCCTTCACTAATGTGCGCTGATGAGGCTGCACTGATAGGCTCCACTGATGGGCACTGATGAGGCAGCACTGATGGGCACTAATAAGGAGGCAATAATGAGACTGCACTAGTATGCGGCACTGATGGGCGCTGATAGGCAGCAGTGATGGGCACTGATATGCAGCACTGATGGACACTGATAGGCAGCATTCGTTTTGTTCCATTTTCGCTTCATTGGTTATTTCTTTTTGTTTATCGGATCATTCATTATGATCGACATTCATTACTTCAGATCATTTGTAACTTCGGATGCATTCATATTCATTCCGTTCCATTCGTTTAGATGCAGCATTTGTTACTTCGGATAATTCGTAACTTTGGATGCATTTGTACTTGCTCTGTTCCATTCGTTTAGATATGGCATTCGTTACTTCGGATAATTCATAACTGCAGGTGCTTTCGTATTCATTCCGTTCCATTCGTTTAGATGTGGCATTCATTATTTCGGATAATTTGTAACTTTTGGATGCATCCGTATTCGTTACCTTCACTAACAGTTACTTTAGCCAAATTTGAAAGGAAGTTCCAATAAAAATGTAAATCTAATCTATCCCAAATTAGATGCTATGGCGTAGAGACCTGAATAGAAGAATTATTGACTTCAGCTATTTTACCTATAATTGAATAGTTTATAATAATAAATAAGGAATAATAATAATAATAATAACAATAATAATAAAACTATAATAATAATTTGTAATTGAATTATAATAGAAAAATGAAATTATCCAAATGTAATCAACTCATTAATCTAATAAGTTAAATCATTTTTCGTTCTTTTGGACTATTATATTTTCGGATTTCTTTCAGGTTTTCATTCTTTCTGAAAATCATTTTCGTATGCATTCGTCAAAAGAGTCTTTCGTTCATTTGGATGCTTCCGAATGAACGAACATGATGAATTTTGTCTGAAAATGAATTAGTAACGAAAGGAATTACACATGTCTAATCACTGATAAGCGAGACTGACAGGCGGCACTGATTTGCAGCACTGACAGGCAATGATTGGCAGCACTGATGGGCATTGTTGGGGCTGCACTGATAATCAGGACACTGTGTGGATTGTTGCTTACCGGCTTCCCTCTTCACGCGCTGTCAGCATGAGGAGAGGGCTGCTGATAACCGGCAAATTCTGTTTACACAGTAATCAGCTTAGATTGGACACAGCTGGTCACCCGCTTTACCCCGACCTGTTATCAACTGTGTCTGAAGGACACAGAGATCACAGATTACTGCCGATGCGTGCTGCAGGGGGTGGGTGGGAAGTGATATCAGGGGAAGACGGAAATGTGCGAACATGCTGTAGCCACCATTTGGCTATAGCGCCGTTGTAAGGAGGTTAATTGTGCAGTCATGCAGCACTGTACCGAAACAAAATTTTTATAATTTTCTGAAAAAGATAGAGCTTTCTTTTGGGGGGTATTTAATCACCATTGTTTTTTTTATTCTTTGCTAGACAAATGAAAAAAGACCAAAAATTTTGAAAAAAATGTTTTTCTCCTTCACTAATGTGCGCTGATGAGGCTGCACTGATAGGCTCCACTGATGGGCACTGATGAGGCAGCACTGATGGGCACTAATAAGGAGGCAATAATGAGACTGCACTAGTATGCGGCACTGATGGGCGCTGATAGGCAGCAGTGATGGGCACTGATATGCAGCACTGATGGACACTGATAGGCAGCATTCGTTTTGTTCCATTTTCGCTTCATTGGTTATTTCTTTTTGTTTATCGGATCATTCATTATGATCGACATTCATTACTTCAGATCATTTGTAACTTCGGATGCATTCATATTCATTCCGTTCCATTCGTTTAGATGCAGCATTTGTTACTTCGGATAATTCGTAACTTTGGATGCATTTGTACTTGCTCTGTTCCATTCGTTTAGATATGGCATTCGTTACTTCGGATAATTCATAACTGCAGGTGCTTTCGTATTCATTCCGTTCCATTCGTTTAGATGTGGCATTCATTATTTCGGATAATTTGTAACTTTTGGATGCATCCGTATTCGTTACCTTCACTAACAGTTACTTTAGCCAAATTTGAAAGGAAGTTCCAATAAAAATGTAAATCTAATCTATCCCAAATTAGATGCTATGGCGTAGAGACCTGAATAGAAGAATTATTGACTTCAGCTATTTTACCTATAATTGAATAGTTTATAATAATAAATAAGGAATAATAATAATAATAATAACAATAATAATAAAACTATAATAATAATTTGTAATTGAATTATAATAGAAAAATGAAATTATCCAAATGTAATCAACTCATTAATCTAATAAGTTAAATCATTTTTCGTTCTTTTGGACTATTATATTTTCGGATTTCTTTCAGGTTTTCATTCTTTCTGAAAATCATTTTCGTATGCATTCGTCAAAAGAGTCTTTCGTTCATTTGGATGCTTCCGAATGAACGAACATGATGAATTTTGTCTGAAAATGAATTAGTAACGAAAGGAATTACACATGTCTAATCACTGATAAGCGAGACTGACAGGCGGCACTGATTTGCAGCACTGACAGGCAATGATTGGCAGCACTGATGGGCATTGTTGGGGCTGCACTGATAATCAGGACACTGTGTGGATTGTTGCTTACCGGCTTCCCTCTTCACGCGCTGTCAGCATGAGGAGAGGGCTGCTGATAACCGGCAAATTCTGTTTACACAGTAATCAGCTTAGATTGGACACAGCTGGTCACCCGCTTTACCCCGACCTGTTATCAACTGTGTCTGAAGGACACAGAGATCACAGATTACTGCCGATGCGTGCTGCAGGGGGTGGGTGGGAAGTGATATCAGGGGAAGACGGAAATGTGCGAACATGCTGTAGCCACCATTTGGCTATAGCGCCGTTGTAAGGAGGTTAATTGTGCAGTCATGCAGCACTGTACCGAAACAAAATTTTTATAATTTTCTGAAAAAGATAGAGCTTTCTTTTGGGGGGTATTTAATCACCATTGTTTTTTTTATTCTTTGCTAGACAAATGAAAAAAGACCAAAAATTTTGAAAAAAATGTTTTTCTCCTTCACTAATGTGCGCTGATGAGGCTGCACTGATAGGCTCCACTGATGCTAGATTTCCAGTGCAAAGGAATCAGAGCTTTTGCCACATTGATTAAATGTCTCACTAAGGATTTTTTGAAAACCCTCAGTGAGATTGAAGTGATGTTTAACCACTTCCCGCTCACCGTATGCAGAATGATGGCCGGGAAGTGGTTCAGTTATCCTGACTGGGCGTCATATGACGTCCAGCAGGATAACCTGCGATTGTGCATCTTTGAGCGAGGTAAAGAGCCTCTGATGGAGGCTTTTTACCACGTGATCAGCTACAGTTGATCACAGCATGAACCAGGAAGTGCCGGTAATCATCTTTCCTCGGTTCGCGCTGACAGGGAGAGCCGATCGGCAGTTCTCCTGTCAGAGGGGTGGTATGAGCGGATAATCAGAGAATTGATTATCAGCACAGCCCTCATAAGAGGTGCCCACCACAGCTACCAATCAGTGCCCATCAGCTGCCAGTCAGTGCCCACCAAAGTACCAATCAGTGCCCATCAAAGTGCCAACCAGTGCCTATCAGTAACGCCTGTCAGTGCCCTTCAAAGATGCCAATCAGTGCCCATCAGTAATGACTGTCAGTACCGCCTCATCAGTGCTGCCTATCAGTGCCATCTATTAATGCCCATCAGTGCCATCTATTAGTGCCCATCAGTGCCACCTATCAGTGCCCATCAGTGCTGCCTATCAGTGCCCATCAGTGCCACCTATCAGTGCCACCTATTAGTGCCATCATTGCCGCCTATCAGTGCCCATCAGTGCCACCTATCAATGCCTATTAGTGTCCAGCAGTGCCGCCTATCGGTGCCCATCAGTGCTGCATATCAGTGCCGCCAATCAGTGTCCATCAATTCTACATATTAGTGCCTCCACATCAGTGCCCATCAGTGCTGCCTCATCAGTGAATATTAGTGCAGCCTCATCAATGCCCATCAGTGAAGAAGAAAACAACATTTTATAACAGAAACAAAGAAAAACTTTTTTTTTTTTAAAAAATCGGTCTTTTTTAGTTAGTTTAGCAAAAAATAAAAAACCCAGTGGTGATCAAATATCACCAAAAGAAAGCTCTATTTGTGGGAAGAAAATTATAAAAATGTTGTTTGGGTACAGTGTTGTATCACCGTGCAATTGTCATTCAAATTGTGACAGTGCTGAAAGCTGAAAATTGTCCTGGACAGGAAGGGGGGAAAGTGACCGGTTGTGAAGTGGTTAATAGGCAGCACTCAGGTGTCAGTGGGATCGCTGTCCCAGTGATCTTGTGTGTTATGTCACAGATTTGGGACCAGAACGGGGTTGTATGGGGACATTGCCACCAAATGTGGAATAAGGTACCCGTTTTTTTGTTGTACCTCCAGCATAAATCTGAGGTAAGGGGGAACCACTTTTTCACCCTGACAGGTGTCACATACCAGTGAGTAAGTAGCTTGTATACAATCTCTTGTATTCTAGTGCTGATGGAGCATTTATGAGCCAAAATACATGCTTTTTGTCATTCCTGGTCATTAATGTCATGCTTTAAAGCAGATTCCCACCTTCCCTTGAGATCGCCTTGATCTTGAGACACGGAGCTTTGCAACCAAGAGTAGGACAATGATGTTGTCCTTTTACATTCCTCCCCCTTCAGACATATTTTCTCTAGTTCTGTAAGTTCACTACATAGAAGAAGCCTTCTTTTCCTGTCATTAAGAAAAGCATGAGCTTGTAGGTTTTTTTGCTAGTGTTAGGTGATGGTCACCTCTGTGCAGTCTCTGCACGCTTTACGTTTTCAACTAGTTTTTCTCAAGGTTCCCAGTAGGGACCGGAGATGGATTATATGCAGAGCTGTTGCCTACGGCCTGGAGGCAAGAGAAATGGTACACAGAACTGACTAACTGGGGGGAAGTTCAAAACTAATCTTAGAAAGTATTATTTTACTGAAAGGGTGGTTGATGATTGGAATAAACTACCAACAGAGGTTGTGAGACAGTCAACAGTAAATGGCTTCAAACATGCTTGGGATAAACATAAATCCATAGTCAGACAACAAGGTTAATGTAAAAAAATAAAAAATAAAAAGGGGCAGACTCGATGGACTACTCAATCTTTTTCTGCCGTCACTTTTCTATGTTTCTAGGTATAATCAGAAAGAGAGGTTGGGGAGATGTTGGTCTGCCTCTATTTCAGTTATGGTTTTAATTTTTCCTTTCTTAAAAAGGAGCCCTGCTGGCAGAGGTTTGTTATTAGGTAATCTGAAATGAGGATTGTCAAGTCCTGGGAGGAATTCTGGGTTGTCAGATAGTGGAGTCAAGGGACCTGGTATAGTGTAAATTTTGTGGGAGGTGGGGGCGGGGTTTGACGTCGGACCATGATGGCCGCTTAGAACGAGCGCTCCGAGACCGAATGCCTCATTAGTGCTTATAATCAGCGGGGAAGCTTCTCCACGGGACCTGAGACCATGGTGGGACGTAACCCAACAGCTACCAGATCCCCAGAGGAGCCGTCTACCCAACTAAGCCGGACAATTACGGCTATGTTACGCACCCAGCAAGATGTGCAAGCGGCCTCCCTGACAGGAACACAGGCCACAACGCAAGCCCGGGACTGGAGTGAGCCGCCACAGGGGACCGCAGGGGGACCCGTAAGCGCAACGGGGAATACAGGTACGCCATACCCGCATCAATCACCGCTTCTCAAGCTGGCAGACCTCCAGATAGTGGCTATGGACATTAAGAGCATGCTCTCAGCAGCCACATTGGATCTGAAGACCGATCTGAGAGCAGTGGCACATAGACTGGAACATGTGGAGGCGGCGGCCATGACTCAAGGCGCCGCCATGCAGCAGCTCCAACAGAATGTTAGTGTACACTCCCAACACCTAATGGAGATGCACAGACACATAGAAGATATAGATAACAGGGGCAGGAGACGGAATCTGAGAGTGAGGGGTATCCCGGAAATGGTGGAGGGACCCCAGTTACAGAATGCTGTATGGTCCATATTCAACACTGTGGAGATGGAGAGGTGTCATCGGGCACTGAGGCCCAGAGGAAGGGAGGATGAACCACCTAGGGACACCATCTGTTGCCTGGTGAGTTTTCAACAGAAAGAGGACATTCTACGTGCAGCACGCAACCAAGAGAACCTGGAATTTTTTTTTTTTTAATGGTTTTTATTGAATTTTGCATTTGAATATAGGGATAAGTACAGAGTCAGCAAGTCTGTAGTGCTATTGAAAATTTAGAAGATATACAGTATATATTCATTTGACAAAAGCAGTATAATTTAACATTGAATACATTTGTGCAGAAATCGGTAGCTTGTTTTATCTTAATCGTGGGTGAGGTATGGGGTCCCGCCTCTCTAGACACCCCATTGGGAACATAATGTGTCTAGGTAGAGGAGGACCTCCACACCTCGTCCCACTGCTCCGAGGTGTTCCCAGGGTAATTGGAGGTAGAAGAGTGAGGGCTTACTCATATGAGGCTTGTGGGTATGCAGGTGTTACATCTAGTTTAAATGCAGGTGTATTATCAGATTTGGGGTTGACTAAAGCTTTTAAAGTTTATCGTGGTAGGGTGTACTAGCTTTCTCAACTGCTGCAATATACCTATTAACCATTTCAGATTTTAGCCCTTTCAATTTCTAACCATGATGACCATTTGCTGTTGTGTTTGGATAGGTTGTATTCGGACAATGCATACATTTGTTCATACGAGCTATGTAGACGGACTGTTGTAATTACTTCTGTAAAGGAGGGTGGTTCTGTTGATTTCCAACCCTTAGCTAACTCTAGTTTAGCTGCCATAAGGATATGTGTTGTGACTAGTCTAGCCTTATGGGGGACTATGCCCATGCCTATGTGCAGTAGCGCAAGCTCCAAGGTAGGAGTTATGGGGGTATTAGTAACTTGTTGTTGGAATACTTCTTCCCAAATTTGAGTGATTTTTCTACATTTCCACATAATGTGTAGAAGATTGCCTTCTCTTTCACATTGTCTCCAGCATGTTGGGTCAGTACTATGGGAAAATTTGGAAATTTGTGTGGGAGTTATGTACCACCTAAGGTTCACTTTCAGGCTAAGTTCCCATAGGTTTGCGGCTCTAGATGCCCCGTAAGTTGTTTTAATGGCTGATGTCCATTGTAGAGGGGTAAAGGTCTTGCCTAAGTCTTTTTCCCACTTTAACCACTTGCCGACCGCCGATCGGCATTTGACGGCGGCAAAGTGGTTCGTTCCCGCAAAACGCCGTCATACGACGGCGGCTGCGGGAACAAGTTTAGTGAGCGCGCGCGCCGCCGGAGGCGCACCCGCGCGCTCACTGTGTTCGGGGAGGGCCAAGGAGCGGGTGCGGCGGCTTCGATTGCCGCCGGCTACCCGCGATGGCCCCCCCGGAGCGAAGGAGCGGAGGTCCGTGCATGTAAACACGGACCTCCGCTCTGTGTGAGGGGGAAGGGCTGTGATCACAGCCTTCCTGTACGTGAAGGCTGTGACCACTTCCCTTCCCCAGATAGTGCAGTCCCCCTACAGTTAGAACTCGCCCAGGGAACATAGTTAACCCTTAGAGCGCCCCCTGCAGGTTAACCCCTTCACTGCCAATGGCATTTACAGAGTAATCAGTGCATTTTTATAGCACTGATCGCTGTATAAATGCCAATGGTCCCAAAAAAGTGTCAAAATGGTCCGACATGTCCGCTGAAATATCGCAGTACCGCAAAAAATCGCAGATCGCCGCCATTACTAATAAAAAATAAAAAAAAATAAAAACCCCAAAAATGAATTCTCATCATCCCTAAACGCGACCACTTTTGCGCAAACCAATCAATAAACGCCGATTGCGATTTTTTTTATCGCAAATATGAGGAAGAATATAAATCAGCCAAAAGCGGTGAAAAAAAATGTTTTTTTATATTTTTTTTTTGGATTTGTATTTTAGGAAAAAGTAAGAAATTTGGGTTTTTTTGCAAAATTGTTGCTCTTCTTTTGTTTATAGCGGAAATGACGCAGCGGTGATCAAATACCACCAAAAGAAAGCTCTATTTGTGGGAAAAAAAGGACGCAAATTTCGTTTGGGTACAACATCGCACGACCGCACAATTGTCAGTTAAAGCGACACAGCGCCGAATCGCAAAAAGGGCTCCGGTCCTAAAGCTGAAGTGGTTAAGAAGGGTTTAAGCTTCGAAAAAGAGTTTTTACTGCCCAAGAGACTGTAGAATAGTGATATACCTTTCATACTGCCAGTTGGGTTGGTTAGGTAGATAAGGGTTTCTTATCAAACAGTATGACAGCCGGATGTAATTAAAGTATTCCTTTTTGGATAAGTTGTATGTTCGGGTGAGTGTCATAAGGGGTTTAATGGAGTCTTGCTCATATAGGTCTGATATGTGTGAAATACCCTTTAGCTTCCATGAGTGTACTGGAAATCCTGGGATCAGGAAGGACATTACTGTGAATGGCACAGGCATTATTTTGGGAGATGTTCCTTTAATAATTTTGTTCTTGCATATATTGAAGGTTTCAACCGATGCACATATAGAGGGGGAATGTTGTGTTTTATTTGCTCTGAGGTGCGGTTTGCTAAATAGCCATGCCACTAGATCATTGCCTGGTATTTGGAGGGCTTCCATATCCCGCCATGGGCTGGTTATTGTGGCTATGAACCAGGGTTTGATTTGAGCCAGAATGGCAGTGTGATAATAGTCTTTTATGAGGGGGTATCCTGCACCGCCTGTTGTTCTATGTTTAGACAAGTTGACTATTGAGCTTCTAGCTCTGGATGTTTGCCAGATATATTTACCTATTATTGTCTGAATTTTGGTAAAGAAGGAAGTTGGGACTGGTATAGGTAGAGATCTAAAAATGTATAGGATTTGGGGGAGCACCAACATTTTAAATGCAGAGAGTCTGCCGAACCATGAGATATACGGTTTGAGAATGTTGTTGAGGTCTGCTGGGAGTCTATGGAGGAGTGGTATGTAATTCTCCTGAAAGAGAGAGGAAGTGTCTTTTGTTAGTTTAATTCCTAAATATGAGATTAAGCTCACCGCCCAGGTGTATGGGAATTGAGCTTCCAGTACTTCTTGTTGAGTTTTGGGAATCCCCATGGGCAAAATAACTGATTTGGTAGCGTTTACTTTATAGTAAGATACTTTGCTAAAGGAATCTAGTATTTTCACCACCGAAGCCAGGGAAGTTACGGGTTGGGTAAGGCTGAGAATGACGTCGTCCGCAAAGAGATTTATTCTGTGGTCTTGGTGGCCCAGTAGCACTCCAGAAATGTTTGGGGCTGATCTGATTTCTTCGGCTAGCGGTTCCATCATCAAATTGAAGATTAGTGGGGATAGGGGGCAGCCCTGTCTTGTGCCGTTTGTAATTTTGAAGGGGGTGGAGAGCATGGATGAACAGAGGACCTGGGCTGAGGGGTTAGAGTATAATGCTAGAATTGCGGACAGGATGTGGCCTTGGAAACCAAATTTTTGTAAAGTTGCTCTTAGGTACCCCTAGTGGACCCTGTTGAATGCCTTCTCTGCATCCAATGATAGGAGCAGAGAAGGCATTCTCGTTATTCCTACCTGGTGTATGATGTTGATCATTCTACGGGCTGCGTCCGATGACTGGCGGCCTTTGGTGAAACCCGATTGGTCGGAGTGGATTAAGTTGGGGAGTAGGTTGAATAGTCTAGAGGCTATAATTTTCGCAAACAATTTTGTATAATGGTTGAGAAGGGATATTGGGCGAAAATTTTGAGGGGTATTAGGATCCTTCCCCGGCTTCGGCAAAGTGACTATCGTTGCTTTCAACATTTCATCTGGAAGCGAGGCTGAGGAGGCAGCAGTATTGAACATCTGGGTTAGGTGCCCTGATAAGAGATGTTTATATGGTTTGTAGTATTCCCCTACGAACCCATCCGGTCCAGGCGCTTTATTATTTGGCAGAGAGTCAATGGCACATTCTATTTCACAGGGAGCATTAAGGCTATCTAGTTGGTCGTTTGTCAAGTGCGGGAGGTTTACTGAGTCTAGGAAAGTTTTAATGGTGCTTTCTGTTGGTTGGGAGGTGTCTTGGTCATTTTTCAAGTTATATAAGTTGTGGTAGAATGTACTAAATGCATTCGCGATTTCTTGCGGGTCAGTGATTTTGTGTTTTGTTATTGGATGAATCAGGTAGGGAATGTGGGTTTTAAGGTAACGGCCTCTAATCTGTGATGCCAGTAATTTTCCTGGCTTGTTGCCATGGACATAGAAATTCATTTTGAAGTCCTCAATTAGGAGGGATCTCAGCTGTGTTCTTAAGTTTAAGATTTTTGTTTTAAGGGTTTCGGATGGGGATCGTATGTTGTCAAGGTCACATTTTTGCATTTCTGCCAAGATTGCCTCAACCTGCTGCCTCCTTTGCCTCTTATGTCTAGATCCCTGTTGAATGCACAATCCTCGTATTACTGCTTTGTGTGCTGCCCACACTACATGGGGATCTGGCACAGAGTCTGTGTTAGCGATGAAAAAATATTTGAGCTATAGTGGATCTTAATGGTTCCATTTGAAGTAATCGTGTATTCATCCTCCAGATGAAGGGAGTCAAGGACTTTGGATGATCTTCAATCGTAATTGTGATGGGAGAATGATCGGACCACGACACTGAGATAATAGATGGCGCAGACACCTTTTGTAGTGTCCACTGGTCCAGCAGGAAGAAGTCAATGCGAGAGTACGTGTTATGTCTAGGTGACAGGAAAGTGAAGTCCTTATCGCTGGCATGTTGGCAACGCCAAATATCATGCAATTGGGCTTTGTAGATCCATGGGTTAAGAGCGGCTTTCCCTCTGGTAGAGATGGACGTGGAATCGATCTGAGGGTCCGGGGGTATGTTAAAGTCTCCACACCATATTGTCGCTCCATGTTGAACTTTGAGGACTTTTTGGTGGAGCCTCCGAATGAATCGCAGCTGGTGTGCGTTGGGTGCATATAGTGAAACAATGGTGTAAACCGCTTGATTTATGCTTCCTATCACTATAAGATAACGGCTTTCAGGGTCTTGGATACATTTTTGTAGCTGAAAGTTTAGTGAGTAGTGTTGAGCAAACCCGGACTGTAAAGTTCGGGTCCGTACCGAACTTTGGGGTGTCCGGGACCCGAACCCGGACTTTTCAAAAAAGTTCGGGTTCGGGTCCGGGATTCTGGTAATTTTACTAAAAGTTCTGAAAATTGATGTAAAAAAGTCCAGGAAGGGGGCGCATGCGCGGACTCCGCCAAGATGGCTGCTTGGCTTTAGAGCTCCGCTCCGCCGCCGCACATTTCTCCGCCTAATAGCTGATCGGAGCCCCGGAGCACTTAGCAGACGAGCCGCGCAGCTCAGGGAGCAGCAGCGCAACCCACTGATGTCCGCCAGCTCCGCGAGGAAGGATGTCTCCCGTCTCCTAGACGAGGCCTCATCCCGGCCGGAGCCGGCCAAAATGGCGGCCGCAACCACCACTCCATGCGGCACACAAGGAGAGGCTGGGGAAGAGATGCACACCATCACCAACAACTCCAAGCTGGATCCCCACACCAGGAACCCGCTGGAAGGTAGGGGGCTTTACCCACCACAAGGAGAGTTCTCTCCAGCGCCATCAGAATCGCTCCTCAGGAGCCCCATAGGCCTATATAGCCTGTCACCTCAGAGCAATGCTCTGACTACTCCGGACATTACTATACAGAAACTACATGCTGCTTCCCCTCCGCCTTCAGAGTTATCTGCCTTAATGTCTGCATTTTCAGAGATGCTAGCAAAGGGCCTGGCTCAAAACGCAGCCCAAATTACAGCAACCATACCGGCCGACCTACAACTTATAGGCAGTAGAATAGAGATCATTGAGAAGAAACAAGATCAGGCTGTGGCTAAGATTAACCAAAATGCTGACAGGATCCAAGACCTCCAAGACCAACTAGAAGCTGCCATATCAAAGATTGATGATCTTGAAAATCGTTCAAGGCGTCTGAATTTCCGCATTAGGGGCTTACCAGAAACAGTCAAAGACATCAACTCAGCAGATAAGATGACGGATATTCAACATCCAGCCGGCCATACCAACGACATTAAACCCGACGCAAAACTCGGTCCGGGAAACGATCGTAGAGACTTTTACGTCTGTAATTCCGTCTATTGAGACTTCCGCCTCCCCTTCGTCGTACATCAAAGACATATCATTACAGGCCTCATCAGTCTCGTAACGAGACTCCACTGTCCGATATATCCGGATACCCCGAGGACTCCTCGCTAAGACTACCGCGACCTCTCTTGAGAGGAACACCACCCATTTCGGGGGATGGAAGGTCGCCCAAGGACCACACCCCTAGGTCGAACCTCAACAACC
>BLSH010378328.1:630843-645187 GCA_018402905.1 Glandirana rugosa | reverse complement strand
CCATACTGACCAAAGTTGGAGCCCTTCTTATCACATTCAATAACCATCACAAAGAGTCACCGATTTCACCTCAAGATTTTTGGATATAGCACATTGGATCCCTGTTACACTTTATGGACACTTTGTCACTTTATTATTGTTTTTATTGATAACCTCACTTTTATGTGTGTAAGCATATTAATTTATTATCTTATGCCTATTTATTTAATCTATACAAATTGTTTTCACTTGAATGATCACTATTTATTGCATCATATGTCTGGTTTAATATCACCACTTGCCATCATATGATATCTTTTCAGTTTAGCGCCACCACACACAATATACTTACTCTTACGATTTAGTTTGGTCGATACAGGTGGCCGCTTACTGCCCCCCATCCTCACTCAGGGCATAGCGCAGAAAAACCCCCCATACAATACCAATACAACGACCCCCAACCTTTCTTACAGCCTATAAAAATATATGTAGGGAATTTCTATGGTCCGGGAAACCTGCACGGGTAGGATGGGAGAAACTAGTCCTCCCAAAAAGCAAAGGAGGCATTGGCCTCCCAGATTTGCAGCGTTACCATTGGGCCACCCAGCTGGCTCGAGTGGTGGACTGGAAGGTACACTTGACGTGTAAAAGTTGAGTTCAGCTAGAAAACTCCCTTGTCAAAGGAGAGATAGGAGATGTCCCCTGGCTCCCCAAGGCTAATCTAGATCCTGATCTATTCGCACATCCTCTAATTGGGGCAACCCTCCAAATTTTTGACAAGGCATGCAAGGCGTATAAAGTCTCTCATAAACAATGACCAATCACCACGATAAGGGGCAATCCAGATTTCCCCCCGGGACTCTCGGGTCACTTTCTGGCTGAGGAATGGCCTCACAAACAGATCTATGCTAAAAAAAATGCACAATAAATTTAGACAACAAAAGGATCTAGCGGAGACATCTAACAACACAACATTCCCCCTCTGGAGTTACATCCAACTAAAACACTTTCTGGACAACCCGGCCCACAGACAAAATTACTCTCACTGTGTTTGAAGCACTCTGATCTAGAAAGACTCCCCAAAGTCACGTGATTTCTATGATCTGCCCCTGTCTGTTCCCGGAAAAAACTCCAGTTTTAGATCCGGACCATGCGTTTTGGGAAAAGGTCCTAGATACAGAAATCGAAGAAGATAGCTGGGAGCATATCCATTTTTACATTCACAAGGGATCCCTTAATGTACAAAATCAAGAAAATGGCTACAAAATCAAAACCAGGTGGTATAGGACTCCCGACCTGCTCCACAAGATATATCCATGATCTCACAAAAATGATTTCCGCCCTTCCCTTGGAATTCACACCCGCTCAATACCTTCTGCATGATTCTAAGATTCCGAAGAAGACTTGCCGTAAATCGGTTGCCCTACATTTGATCAATGCAGCTAGAAGGTCTCTCCCGGCAAACTGGAGGGACACCCCCCCCATGGAAGGAGTGGGTTAACCGAGTTGACCAAATTGGTATTATGGAAGAGTTAATCAGTGTAGCGCAAGACAAAATTTCCACGTATACACAGATCTGGGCGGAATGGCATTCTTTTAGGAAATCCCAGACCTGCAAAGATCTGATAAGGGTGGACACCTGCCTGCCCACAGAGATCTGCAAACTATCACGAGTAGAGTTGAGCGAACCCGAACTGTAGAGTTCGGGTCTGTACCGAACTTTCGGGTGTCCATGTCCCGAACCCGAACGTTTGAGAAAAAGTCCGGGTTCGGGTTCTGGGTTCTGGTATTTTATCAGGCATGTTGAATAGCTGCAGGGCAGCCAATCAACAAGCGTTTCACTGGTTTTCCCTAGAAGCCATCACAGCCATGCCTACTAATGGCATGGCTGTGATTGGCCAGTGCATCATGTGACCCAGCCTCTATATGAGGCTGGAGTCACAGTGCTGCATGTCACATGATCTCAGGTTAGTGTAGGGAGAGGATGCTGCCGGCACTGTGAGGGACAGATTGTGAGGGACAGATTGCAGATCTAATAACTAGGTAGAGATTACTACTACTGCTGTGAGGGACAGATTGCAGTGATAATAACTAGGTAGAGATTACTACTACTGCTTTGAGGGACAGATTGCTGATCTAATAACATCTCATCCTGCATTACAGAACGATCTGATTACAGAACGATCTCTCATCCTGCATTACAGAACGATCTGGTTACAGAATGTTCTGATACTGGACTAGGTAGAGATTGCTACTGCTTTGAGGGACAGATTACAGATCTAATAACATCTCCCATTTTTCTCCCTATTGCAGCCCTCTAGCACTTTCCAGGACTTTTTTACAGCCGTTTTTGTGCCTAAAAGTTCGGGTCCCCATTGACTTCAATGGGGTTCGGGGTCTGGGGTCAAGTTCGGGTAACGTTCAGTACGGAACCCGCCGAACCCGAACATCCAGGTGTTCGCTCAACTTTAATCACGAGCACAACCAGGTGCGAAGGATCATAGGTAACTTCCCTCGAACCACTACTTGAGATGGGTGGAGAGATCAGTGGCAACCAGACCTCTCACTTTTTCATTTTATAGTTCACCTTAACTGCTAAAATGTTTGTTCCCCCTTTTTTTTTTCTTTCTTCTCTTCTCTTCTCCCTTTCCCCCCTCCTTCTCCCTCCCCCTTCCTTTATCTTTTTATCGGTTTTACTATTATCTTGGTACCCACCTAAACAACATTGTGGGAGAGATGAGTGGGAGGCGTGGGACGCGAGTCAGCCCCCCCACGTCACTCTCCCCCTTCTTTCTCTTTTCTTTCCTTACTTTATCCAGCTATACCGGAACGTTATATGTGAGTTACCATCCTTTCCCATCCCACAGTCTGCACAAATAATAGAGGAAATACACCTGGGGTGGGAAATGGAGCTAGCAACCTTAGTTGGGACTTAGAAGCATGATAAATTTAAAAACCACAGTTAGCTAATACCATGGGGCTCGCTTATGGATGTCTTATTGGAATGGAAGTGATGGAATATATACCATGATTGTATCCCACTAATAATTGATCATTTTCAAGATGTACTGTGAAATGAACCATATGTATGTACTGTTATGCACATTTTACTCAATAAAAATGTTATTGGAACAAAAAAAAAGTTTGTGGGAGGTGGCAAAGCCCTGGAATATTTTCAAAGTATTTCTAATCAATGGGTGAGCTTTTAATGTACAGAGATATTCTGTCCATGGGGCCCATGGTAAGACGTGTAGGGGAGTGTCCGCCATGTCAGACTCCAATTGTACCCAGTCTTTATATGTGCCATGACAGTGCTAATCAATGACTCTAGTCAGGTGAGTAGCAGACCCATACCTCCTTGTGCCTTGGGTTTAGTGATTAACCACTCCCCAACCGACTCCTGTATGGCAGGTTGGCAGCCCTGCAGGTATTGCCATATATTTATGGGGATTCACGCAGCCGCAGTTGCGGGCCGGTGCATTCCCATGCCCTTCACATGGTGCCACAGGTCGGGTGGACTCGATGTCCGCTGGCGACCCACGATCGCCTAATACAGAGGCAGAACATCAGAGAGGGCAGGTCACGCTCTTACGTCACCTGGGTTTTTTTCTTTTTTGACACTTTTTGGTGAATTAGTAGGGGTACGATGTACCCGATACTAATTCACATAGGGGGTGGGATCTGGGGGCTTCCAGATTCCGATAAGCCCAACACCCGCAGACCCACACAGTCACAGCCCAGGGTTGTGGGGAAGAGGCTCTTGTCCCCATCAGCAAGGCGCTTTGGGGTAGGGGCGCAGAGCCCCCCCCCTGCCCCAAAGCACCTACACTCCCCATGTTGAGGGCATGTAGCCTGGTACAGTTCAGGAGGGGGTACTCGCTTGTCCCCCCCATCCTGACCCTACGCACATTTTTTCAGTGATTTTTTTCTATATTACTGGTAGCCGGCAATACATTACAGCCGCGAGTGGTTTTAAATGACAATTTTTCCTGTACAAATGTCATTTGGCTCTGGCACTGTTCTAAACATTACAGAGGTGCACCCTTTTACGGGCAGACTAAGGGGACCCGCCAGGCACATTATTTAAAATAATATTTCATTTTTATTGTTTCACTTTAAGCATTATTAAAAATCACTGGATTGGTTTAAAAAAAAATGTTTGCATTGATACATGTCCCCTAGGGCAGGACCCGGGTCCCCATACACTTTTTATGCCAATAACTTGCATATAAGCCTTTAAAATGAGCACTTTTGATTTTTCATCTTCGGGTCCCCCAGACTTTAAAAGTGTTTGAATGTTCACACAAATGTTTTGCCTGTTCGTATGTTCTGGTGCGAATCAAAGCGGGGGGTGTTTGGCCCATCCCTAGTGTGGAGCGTAAAACCCACTTATTCAGGTCCTATCAGCTGTGTGAGCAGGGGTCTTAGGCGGTTTGCCAAGATCTTTGCCAGTAATTTTAAATCCAAATTCAATAGGGATATAGGTCTATACCTCGCACAGAGGGGTCCTTACTGGGCTTCGGCAATACTGTTATATGAGCTTGGAGAAAAGATGTTGCTACCTCTCCTGTCTCAGAGATTGAGTTCAATACCTTTTTAAGGGGAGATTTTAGAATGTCTATGTATGTTTTGTAATAAGGGGATGAGAAGCCATCTGGGCCTGGACTCGTCCCTGGTTTTAAGTCTTTGATTGCTAATAGGAGTTTGTCTTCCTGAATGGGTCTCTCTAGTAGAGTGACATCTTTAGAATCTAGTTTAGGTAATTGTAGTTCTATTTCCCGTTAAACCTTGAGGTTTGTGTTGAGGAGGTAGGTTGGGCAGCTATTTGTTTGTTAGTGTATTCCATATTGCCTGCTTTGTTTCTTATGCATCGAATATTAAAGGAAAGTTTAGGGTAATGTAGGGCTTGTGCGGGATATTTGGCACTTTTATCACTCTGTTCGTAATAGACAACTTTTTTGAAAAACAGAATTCGCTTTGCTTTAGATTCCAGTAGAAACCGTAGATTCCAGAAGTTCAGAGGCGGACTGAACAGATAGAGACCGTTTGTGTAAAGCCTCCAAGTGGGCAATTTTTTAAAGAGAGATCTGTGATCTGCTGTTCTCTTTCCCTCTTCCGTCTTGTTCCTAATTTGATTAACTCACCCCTGATTATACACTTGTGGGTCTCCCGTACATTCATCCGAGAGGTGTCTGCAGCATTGTTTTCTCTAAAGAAATGTGTAAGTCTTTCAGAGATCTATGTAAGATCAGACAGCATTAAGGCATTCAGATGGCATTGGAAAGATTTTGGTTGAGTGTTGGATAGATCCATCCCAATAAATACATCACGGAATGATCAGATAGTGCCTGTATACACAATGGCAGCTCAAGGAATCCAATGTGTCTGTGTCAGTGTCAATTCCTCCAAGCTAAACAAAAATTCAACAAAATTACATTGTCTAACAATTTGTATTAAAAGCAGAGCAAGGGTCTCATTTGCATAACATTTAAAAATATATGTGGGATATACACTCATCGGCACCACTTTATTAGGTGCTCCTGTTCAATTGCTTGGCAACACAAATTGCTAATCAGCCAATCACATGGCAGTGACTCAATGTATTTAGGCATCTAGACGTGGTGAAGATGACTTGCTGAAGTTCAAACCAAGTATCAGAATGGGGAAGAAAGGGGATTTAAGCAACTTTGAACGTGGCATGGTTGTTGGTGCCAGGCTGGTCTGAGTATTTCAAAAACTGCTGATCTACTGGAATTTTCACACACAACCATCTCTAGGTTTTACAGAGAAAGGTCCGAAAAAGAGAAAATATCCAGTGAGTGGAAGTTGTGTGGACAAAAATGGCTTGTTGATGTCAGAGGTCAGAGGAGAATGGGCAGATTGGTTTGAGATGATAGAAAGGCAAGAGTAACTCAAATAACTACTTGTTACAACCAAGGTATGCATAATACCATCTCTGGATGCACGACACGCGAACCTTGAAACAGATGGGCTACAGCAGCAGCTGCAGACCACACTGAATGCCAGTCCTGTCAGCTAAGAACAGGAACTGAGGCTGCAAATCACACAGGCTCACCAAAATTGGGCAATAGAACATTGGAAATAAGTTTCCTGGTCTGATGAGTCTCGATTTCCACTGCGACATTCAGATGGTAGGGTCAGAGTTTGGCGTAAACAACATGAAAGCATGGATCCATCTTGTCTTGTATCAACAGTTCAGGCTGATAATGGTAGTGTAATGGTGTGAGGAATATTTTCTTGGCACACTATGGGCCCCTTAGTACCAATTGAGCATCACTTAAATGCCACGGTCTATCTATGTATTGTTGCTGACCATATTCATCCCGTTATGACTACAGGTTACCCATCTTCTGCTGGCTACTTCTAGCAGGATAATGCACCATGTCACAAAGTCAAATCACCTCAAACTGTTTTCTTGAACATGACAATAAGGTCACTGTACTCCAATGGCCTCCACAGTCACCAGATCTCAATCCAACAGAGCACCTTTGGGATGTGGTGGAAGGAGAGATTCACATCATGGATGTGCAGCCAACAAATCAACAGCAACTGCGTGATGCTATCATGTCACTATGGACCAAAATCTCTGAAAATGTTTCCAACATCTTGTTGAATCTATGCCAGGAAAAATTAGGCAATGCTGAAGGCAAAAGGGGGTCCAACCGGGTACTAGCAAGGTGAACATAATAAAGTGGCCGATGAGTTTATGTGGAAGCTACACTGTGCAGTTCTAAATGCAATCTTTGAGAATCTCCATGATGAAGCATATATAGCAAAGGGTAAATGTAAAAGGATAATTAATGGATTAATTAATTTTTATTTTGCTGGGAACTTTAATGTGCTGAGAAAATGTTTGTTTTGTTTGTGCACAAGAAGATCGGGGTTGTCTGTCCCAATCTTTTTTAGCAAGTGAAAGGGAGAGACATGGGAGTCTGACAGACCCCCCATATCTCCATTAAAAAAAAACTGTCATTACTGTGATATAGGGGACTTATCAGCCCCTGTGAAAGTAGCAAAAAAGTAAAAAAAATAACATAAAGTAATTAAAAATAAAGAACCCCATTCCCATGCCTTATGACACATTAAACATTCCTGTGCACACCAGAGTTAGAATATTAATTTTAGCTGGGTCATTTCTGTTTGTATTGCAACTCCAATTTATAATTAGGGGTATCTTTATTTTTGCCACTTTGCAAGCACACATTATTTTTAGCCTGGAGATACTTTTTATTATTAAACCGACATAGTCTCAACTTTTTGAAATCTGTTTAATGGCCATGCTGTACAATAACATCTGCAAAAGGGTTGGGCAGAACGGTTCAGACCAGTTCGGCGAACACATACATTTGCAGGGCACTCGGTAGGATGTTCGCCCGCCGAGTGCTCCACAATGCACTGAGCGCTGCACGGTGCATTATAGGACCCTAATTGAATGAAGCAATGCACCTGACCATTTGTCAGGTGCAAGACTTTGCCAATTAGAGCACAGAGCGCTGTCAGAGCCCTGATTGGACAAGGTGATGATAACTTTGTCCAATCATGGCTCAGTGCTCATAGTCCCACCATGCACTATAAAAAGTTCATTCCCACAGGAACCTTTTGCACTGTGTTGTTGGAGTGGAGATAGATAGAGCAGGGCTCAGTTTACTACTAGCAAGTTTGTGTGTTCACTTATTGTGGCTCTGAGTGTAGAGTGTAAGTGTAGTGCTAGTATATTGGGTCAATATAGTGTGAGTATGGTGTGTCAGTATAGTGTGAGTATAGCCTTTGAGTATAGTAAGAGTATGTGTCAGTGTAGTGTGTCAGTGTAGTGTAGTGTTTAACACATCATTACATAACATTTATTGCTATATACAGTGCTACTGTATCTACCCCCCCTTTTTTTTTTGCTGCATGTTTTTATTTTTGTCTTTTTTTGTCCCCTGCCTGTCCCCCTTTTTTTTCAGGTTTTCTGACTGTGATGGTGGTGTTCCCCCTTTTTTATTTTTTTATATTTTAAAGTTTATACATTTCCGTCAGCGTCACTCCCCAATTGATTCCTTCATTCAGTCCTTCATTTCATTCAATAAAGTGCATCTAATCACACATTTCCCAGTTTCTATTAAATTTGGGTAATACGCCCCCCATCATGTCTGAGAGGCCAACAAGGAGAGGCAGAAGTTCCCATACCACTATGAGGGGGCCTGCAGCGTTGTGGATGGAAGGTGGATGTGGTCTGTCCTCAGGCAGGGCACATTTGTCTCTGTTTAGTGATGCTGCCCATGCTATCCAGCCACAGCATGCAGAGGAGGTGGTTGACTGGCTTACTAAACCATCCTCATCCTCCTCATCCTCTATGACCCAAGCTGACACTAGTGTACAGTCTACCGCAGCTGCCAGAGTGGCTTATTCTGCCTCCTTGTCCACAGCTTATCCTGCCATAACCTCAGCATCATGCATGGAGGAGTCAGCTGAATTATTTGAACACAGCGTCAGCCACTAGCTTGAACAGACATTACTTGATTCTGATGTTGGTTCTGAGATAGATGAAGGGAGTAACATGAGCCTACAGAGAGGGGAGAACACTGAAAAACATCAAATTGACAGTCATGTTCCCCCAGCTGCGGAGTGTTGCCAAGTTGATTCCAGTGATGATGAGGATGGAGGGGATGATGATGATGAGGTCAATGACACAACTTGGGTGCTGGACAGAGCAGAGAAGGAAAGTGAGGGGGAGAAACAACCCCAACAAGGCAGGATGTCCTCCAGAGGCAGCCATCATGGAAGAGTATAGAGTAGAGAGCAGCCACCCTATTCCATCAGATTGTGGAGCTGTTATCTCCTGGCCCACTTCCCACAGCTCAGCTGTATGGGCCTTTTTTAGCACATGTGCAGCCGATCGCACTGTTGCAATTTGCAATCTCTGCCTCAAGCAGATCAAGGGTGGCAAAAACACCAGCCGTTTGCGTACCACATGCTTGACAAGGCATTTAACCTTCCACCACTCAGCCTGTTGCCAAGAGCACCTGAAAGTCACACACAAGGGACACAATTCTCCTTCTCACTCCTCACCTTTCATGTCTACCCCCGCTATATCTCATGACCTCTCAGCAGCCTCCACTGACAGGGATGATGGTATAGAAAATGGTTACAGGTCCTTGCACCACATCTGCCAGCACCACACCACCAGCTGTAGAGTATAGCAGGAAAATTTCTCTGCTCAAGCTGCTGCAGTACAAAAATGAATACACTCCCTGCCACCCACATGCCCAGAGTCTAAATTCAAGCTTGTCAAAATTGCTGGCTTTACAACTCCTGCCATTCCGCTTGGCGGATTCTGCCCCCTTGCAGAATGTGCTGTACCACAATGGCAGGTTCCCAGTCACTATTTCTTTTCACGTAAGGCCATTCCAGCTCTTTACCATCATGTGGAAGGAAATGTTTTGGCATCGTTGGGCAAGGCAGTCAGCAGCCAAGTCCACATTACTGCTGACAGGTGCTCCAACAAGCATGGTCAGGGACAATATATTTTGTTCACAGCACTCTGGGAAACTCTGCTTGCAACTATGAAGGATGCAGGACAGGGCTCAGTGCTGAAGCTTGTTTTGCCATCATGTCTACATACAGCTGGTGGTGATGATCGGAGATCTGTCAGCTCCACCCTCTCCTCCTCCATGCCTTCCTCTGCTGAATTGTCCTATGAACCACTAGTAACCCCTAAGCGTTCAAGGGGCTATTCAACAAGTCAGGCTAAAAGATGACAGGCAGTACTTCAGCTGGTCTGTCTAGGGGAAAGGAGCCACACTGGAGCAAAGATTCTTTCAGCTCTGCAGGGGCAGGCCTAGAGGTGGTTCATGCCATGGCAGCTTGAGCTAGGAATAGTGGTGTGCAATAATGGCACTAACCTTCTGTCTGCCCTTTGACAGGGAAATTTGACACTTGTACCATGCCTGAAACATGTTCTCAATTTAGTGGTGCAGCATTTCTTAAACAGGTACCCAGGGTTGTAAGATCTTCTAAGGCAAGCCAGAAGAGTCTGTAGCCATTTCAGACTGTCATACACAGCCATTGTTCGGTTGGCTGAAATTCAGTGGGAATTCCACTTGCCTTTAAACTACCTTATTTGAGACATGCCTACCAGGTGGAACTCAACTTTGGCAATGCTGCAGTGGCTGCACATGCAGAGGGTCATCAATGAGTACCGGTGTGAGTATGGCACAAGGACAGACTCAGGGCAGACTGGCTTTTTTTCTGTACTGTTGCCATTTGAGGAGGCAACAAGAATGGTGAGCCGTGACAATACATGCATCACTGACACAATCCCTCTTGTTTTCCTGCTGGAGCATACTCTGCATGGCATTATGGACAGGGCACTTAAGGCAGAGCAGCGGGAGGAAGAGGAGGTCTTCCTTTTCTCTCAAGGCCCGCTTTATGCAGACATCATTCTTGCGACACCACAGAACAAAGAGGAGAGGTAGGGGGAGGATGATTCTGGCAGTTTTGGAGGCATTGAAGCTATACGTCAAACCTTAACGTGATTGTAAAGGCTTGTTTTTTTTTGTTTTTTTTTCTTGTTTAAGGTTTTTATTGACGCGCCTGGTTATGAGCACACTCGGGCTAGACCAGAGGTTGATGTAAGGTTATGGTCATCTAGGATGTGAAGCCGACATGACGATAATTGGGGACCATGTTGATACTTGGGGTTATGTCGGATTTGGGGTCCGGTCTCTGTCTGCTCGGAGGGCTTTTAACATTGGAGAACAACCGGGGATGTACAAAAAGGGATGCAGAGGAATGAGGAGAGTGGTTGTAACATGTCAAGGTAGCTATACTTGATTGTACACATTAAGTTGGGTTTCCTGATAGAAGGAGGAAGGAGAGAAATAAAGGAAAACATAGAGGGAGGGTAGAGTGAGAGTAGTAACAGGGGGAGTAGAGGTGAGTGGACTGGTGGCATGGAGACGACGAGTCATAGCGGAGCTAGGTGATTGGCTCGTTAGCATGGCAGTAGTAGTGTGTCGTCAAAGTCAGGGGGCAGGTGGTGTTTAATCCATGGGCGCCATTTGGTTTCAAATCTATGTACTTTGTTGGTTTCAATGGCCAACATTTTTGTTGTTTTTTTTTTTTTTAAATAACAAACATATTATACTTACCTCCTCTGTACAGTTGGATTTACACAGAGCAGCCAGGATCCTCTTCTTCTTGGTTCCCTCTTCTGCTCTCCTGGCCCCTCCCTCTGGTGAGTACCCCTTCAGCCAGCAGCTCTCTATGGAGACACAGAGTCAGAGCCCCGTATCCATTCAGGCATGGAACCCCGCTCCCTCTCTCTCCTGATTGGCTGACTGATTTTTAATGACACCCGCGGGAGACAATGGTGCTGCGGCTGTGTCTCAGCCAATGAGCAGTGGACATCGCTGCAGAGAGAAGGGGCTCAGGTAAGTAATTAGGGGGTGCTGGGGGAGCTGATATACAAAAAATATTTTTATCATAGCATGCATTAACACCTTCTGCCTTTACAACTCCTTTAAGAGATGGTTTTCAGTCCCCAGAAAACTTGGGAGTAAAACATGGCTGGGAGGAGACAGTTCCAGATACTTTAATCCTCAGTGACCCCGAGGACTCTGCTTCTCATGCCTCCTCAAACTTGCAGTGCATGGGCTCCCTTATTCTTCAAAGCCTGCGAAAGGACCCGAGAATTTGTGGCATCAAGGAGAAGGATCATCGTTGGTTGGCAATAGAGTTGAGTGAACTTCTAGAAGTCCGGGTTCTGCTGGTTCGGCCGAACTTCGGGACAAAGTCCGGGTTCGGGTTCGGACAGAACCCGAACTTTGTCCCGGACCCCGAACCCCATTGAAATCAATGGAGACCCGGACTTTTAGGCACAAAAAAATGTTGTAAAATAGTCCTGGAAGGTCCTAGAGGTCTGCAAAAGGAAGGAAATGTGGGTAAGGGTGGGACAAGTGACCTACAAAGAAATGGGGACAGGGAAATAACTTTAAATATTTTTAAAAAAATAAAAGCATAAAAAATGCAAAAATGGAGATCATCTTCAAAATGGGTCTGAAAAGTATTAATTAACATTAGAGGCCATAGAACTGTTCTAAAATCATCTTCAAACTGTGTCAAAAAAGTATAAATAAGCCGGGAGTACCCATATCACTGTTCTGCAAAATGTGTGTGTCACTTTAAATGAAACCGGGAATCAGTGCACATCTCTTCTGCACAATTATTTCAAGTCTGTGTGTCACTTTAAATCAAACCGTCAATCATTGCACATCTGTTATTCACACTTCTTTTTAAAGTCTGTGTCACATTAAATGAAACCGTCAATCATTGCACATCTGTTATTCACACTTCTTTTTAAAGTCTGTGTATCACTTTAAATGAAACCGTCAATCATTGCACATCTGTTATTCACACTTCTTTTTATAGTCTGTGTCACTTTTATTATTGCCGCTAATGATTGCACATCTGCTATTCACACACATCTGTTCTGCACCAGAACAGATGTTCTTCACACATTACATCTGTTCTGCACACATCTGAAAATAGTTTAGAACACTTTACCTAAAACCGGGGAGGAGCCATACACCTGTTCTTCAAACATCTGGAATCTGTGTGTGAAAATACAGCATAGAGAAGAGCATCCATATGGTTTCGCTCTTCACACACAGTTTGCAGATGTTTTCAGAACAGTGATATCATATCAGTGATATAATTTCACTGTTCTGAAAACATCTGCAAACTGTGTGTGAAGAGCAAAACCATATGCATGCTCTTCTCTATGCTGTATTTTCAAACACACTATCCAGATGTTTGAAGAGCATGTGTATGGTTCCGCACCCGGTTTTAGGTAAAGTGTTCTATTCTATTTCCAGATGTATGAAGAACAGATGTAATGTGTGAAGAACATCTTTTCTAGGCAAAGAAAAGATGTTGTGTGTGAATAACAGATGTGCAATCATTAGCGGCAATAAGAAAAGTGACACAGAATAAAAATAAGTTATCTTCACACTTCTTTTTAGTCTGTGTCACTTTTCTAATTGCCGCTAATTT
Organism: Glandirana rugosa; assembly: GCA_018402905.1. Lineage (NCBI taxonomy): Eukaryota > Metazoa > Chordata > Amphibia > Anura > Ranidae > Glandirana > Glandirana rugosa. Next base: position 632,152 of record BLSH010378328.1, on the reverse strand, counting down.
TTTGAAAAGTCCGGGTCCGGGTCCCGGACACCCCAAAGTTCAGTACGGACCCGAACTTTACAGTCTGGGTTTGCTCAACTCTAGTTGGCAACCCTCCTTGACCAACGTGCTTTCTGAACGGACATTCAGTACTGCCGGACACAGATACAAGAGAACGTCTGTCCACAGACTCCGTTGACTGTCTGACATTTGTCAAAATGAATCAGTCCAGGATTAGCAGCAGCTATCAAGCCCCTGATGCCGATTTCGCTGTTTGACAGGTGTATCAAATTTAATTTTTTTACAGCAAGGCCAATTCTTGCTTTCATCAAGGATACATCTAGAAGGTATAAGATAGAGGTTGATCAGACTCAAGCGGTAGGTGCGTTTTCAGTAAGTGCGCCAGTCCAAATCAACATTTTTAAAGGCATGGCAGCCCATTTTTATTAAAAGAAATGAAAAATTCAAATAAAACAGTAATCTTCCCTAGCAATGGGTTCCAACATCATTGCATAAACATGCTTCAGCCTTGTGACTTCTATCCAAAGTCTGCAAAAGAGACACCAGACTTTATCTAAAAAAATGTTAATTTTGGCCTAAGTATACTATAATTTGACTTATTCACATAAGGCTTGCTCACTGTGGTGCAAAATGTTGCTATTTCCATCCAAAGTCTGCCAAAGAGACACCAGAATTTATCCAAATAATCTCTAATCTTTTCCCGAGTGCTCTAAATTGTGGCCTCATCATATAGACTGGCTCCCCAAGCTGTATTTTACAAATTAAAGAAAGCTTACAGGGAAAATAAATGTAAATGTAATGTGAGTTTTGCTGCAGCAGGTTCTATACATGGTAAAGATGTGCAGGCAGTCTAAAGCTGGATACACACCAGGCAATTTTCTGTAGATTTTTTCCTTCAGTTTTACCAAAACCATATAATATGAGGTCAAACTTTAGGAGTTTCAATTTGTATGTAATCAGGCAGGCCCTTGCCCTACATTGTTTTGGTAAATCTGAAGGAAATCTGACAACAAAAGTTGGATAGTGTGTATGGGGTCTAAGGGGACCCCCAGGCACTATAAAATCACTGCTTGCTCCTTTAAAAACAATCTTTTTTTAAAAAAAATTGCATTGGTACATGTCCCCCAGGGCAGTAACCTGGCCCCCATGTACTATTTATGGCCAATAACTTACATATAAGCCTTCAAAATGTTTTTTTAAATTCCCAAAGTCCCATAGACTTTGATGGGGTTTGAAGTTTTGGTCCGAACTTTTGCAATGTTCGAAAGTTTTGGCATGAACCAAACCGGGATGGGGAGGGGGGTGTTTG
>BLSH010378328.1:609632-628709 GCA_018402905.1 Glandirana rugosa | reverse complement strand
GAAAACCTGAAGTTATACATTCCCAGGTCTTCTATTCATGACTCCTTACATAGTAACAATAACTCCTAAGATGCAATGAGTAAAAACGAATTTCTACACAGTTAAAGTTATAAGGCAGGACCGATGCGCCTCGGGTAATTCCCTATGCCACAGTTTGATCCCGATAGGGGTGGCGGGGGAGAGACCCGGAGTGACGAGTCCGAGGTATTTATGTGTATGTGTATTTTTACCAGCATTATAATGCACAGGAGAAGTTCAGCGAGTCTGTTATCCACTAATAGAAGTGGAGTTGATTGCGATATTTAAAATAATAATGTGCTATGTCTAGTTGATATAAAAGTAATTCCCTATGTATCGGAGAAGACAACATGTATGTATAACACTGCATTGCTAAAGGTTTGTATTATACTTTCTAAAACCAATAAAGAACTAAAGTTAAAAAAAAAAAAAAAAAAAAAAAAAAAAAAAAAAAAAAAAAAAAAAAAAGAAAGAGTCGCTGTTCGAGAAGGATGGCAAAAAGAGCAATGAGCAGGAATGCCAGCACCTTTTCTCACAGAAGAACCCCAAAAGGACTATTATGACCTGGAAACAGAGACTACCCAGGATTATGAGACACCGAAAGTGGAGATGCTTGCACGCTTGAGCGTCACAATTGCAGTCCGGGCTCAATGGGTGCATAGCTGGTCTTACAGTAATGATGATCCACCCCTCTCACAAATGTTTGATTTGATACACATCATCAAGAAATGGCTGCAGCCAGAGACTTTGTCGGGCCCTAAGATTGAGGAGCGCTTGGTCATTGACCACTATTTATGGGCACTGCCTGCCACTTTGAGGACGTGGGTCAGCCATGGGGACACTAAAACTGTAAACCAGCTGGTGGACTTGGTGGAGATATATACTGCTGCTGAAGGGTTGTTTAACCCATTTCTCTAGAGGTGAAAAATTTCCCAGAAGATCTGGTAAATTACAAGACTGTGCCCACAGATAATGAGACTATGGGCTCAGGACCTGGAAACTGGCCAAGTAGGTCAGGAAGGTCTCTAAGGCCATTTAGAGGACAGGGTAGAGAACACAAAGAATGTTATCGCTGACATGCGTTAGGACATATAGCTTCTAACTGTCCCCTAAGTGATGAACCAATGCAATGTGATAAGGCTTACTTGAAAAAACGAATGTCTCTTTTTGCACAGGTGGTGTCTACTGCAGCATGTCAGGCATGCATGGAAAAATAAATGTGTGTGATTTCAGTTGATGGAAAGCCAGTCACGGCTTTGCTAGATTCTGTTAGTGTAGTGACATTAGTCAAAGGTGATTGTGTAAATCCTGCAAAGTTACACCCTAGCACCATTGGGGTTATTTGCATACATGGTGACACACGTGACTACCAGACAGCTGTGGTTGAGATTGATACCCCTTGGGGAATAGTGACACATTCATTGGGGGTGGTACCCTCACTGCTGCATGAAGCCCTAGTGGGGAGAGCTTTTCCCCACTTTTGGAGTTTAAGGAAAAACAAAAGGAGGACAGAGCTCCCCAGCATAACATGGGAACTCACAACAGACCCTTTTGTGTGCCAAATTGAAAGGAAAACTGTTGGCGTGTCCAAGGAAGAGGAAGATATTTTTCCTTTTTCTGTAATGGCTGTGGAGCAGGAGGAGCCGGAATCCAGCCCCCAGCTAGAGGTTAATGAACAAGAAGTTATCTCTGACTCTAATAGTGAGAGTGGACAGAATGTGGTGCTTGACAAAAGGCAAAAAAGATGATTTTTGTACGAACAACTAATAGACGCCACACTCAATATAGCCAGAGAAAACATTAAAATGGTAGATGGGGAACCTGTTGAACCTAATATAGGGGTGTCTTTTCCCTGCAATGGCTCCTAAAAATAACTTGTTGTATCAGGTGGTAAAGCAAGGGGAGGAGGAGGTAGAGCAGCTAGTGGTTCCCAAACCCTATCGCCGAATGGTATTAGATTTAGGCCATGGTCATATGATGGGTGGACATCTGGGTATAGAGAAAACTAAGGAGAGGATAACCCAAAGATTCTTTTGGCCCGGGTTATATGCAGATATCAAAGAATATTGTGAGTCATGCCCGAGTGTCAGTATTCTGCGCCATCGCCCCATTTTTGCAGTCCACTGGTACCGTTACCAATAATTGAAGTGCTGTTTGAAAGAATTTGCATGGATCTGATGGGACCAGTAGTAAAGTCTGCCCAGGGCCATGAGCACATACTGGTAATAATGGACTATGCCACACGATATCCTGAAGCCATTCCCCTACGTAACACCTCAGCTAAAACTATTGCTAAAGAGCTTGTCCAGGTATTTAGTCATGTGGGTATTCCAAAAGAGATATTAATGGATCAAGGCACCCCATTTATATCCCGGGTCACTAAAGAATTGTGTAGGTTGTTCAAAATACCCCATCTCCGTACCTCTGTCTACCACCCACAAACTGATGGTCTTGTCGAGAGGTTCAACAAAACACTCAAAAGCATGTTAAAAAATGTGGTGGACAAAGATGGGAGAAATTGGGATCTCTTGCTGCCATACCTCATGTTTGCCATACAAGAGGCATCTACAGGCTACTCCCCTTTTGAACTACTGTATGGTAGACATCCCATGGGATTGCTAGATATTGCAAAAGAAACATGGGAGGGAGTGACCATGACTTATAGAAGCATCATCGAGCATATCTCACTGATGCAAGATAGAATCACTGCTGTTATGCCACTGGTACAGGAACATATGGAGCAAGCCCAGGAGGCTCAGAGAAGGGTTTATAATTGGGGTGCCAGAACCCAGCTCTTCAACTCTGGTGATAGAGTGCTGGTACTAGTCCCTACAGTTGAGAGTAAATTCCTAGCAAAGTGGCAAGGTCCCTTTGAAATTATGGAAAGAGTAGGGGAAGTAAACTACAACGTTTACTAGCCAGGGAAAAGGAAACCAGAGCAAATATATCACATTACTCTCTTGAAACCTTGGAAGGACAGAGAGACTTTACTGGCAATGCCAACCCCCCAAAGGGGCATACCCCCTGTGACTTCGGAAGTGCCCATAACTGAAACCTTGTCAGTGGCAAAACAGAAGGACGTTAAAGAATTTGTGAGTAAGAATAGAGACTTTTTCTCTCACCTGCCCGGACTGCCCACAGTTATACAGCATGACATAATTACGGAATCAGGTGTCCGCGTAAACGTAAAGCCCTATAGAATACCCGAGGCTAGGCTGAAAGCAGTTGCAAATCAAATAAAGGACATGTTAGAGCTGGATGTAATAGAGGAATCCCACAGTGACTGGTCCAGTCCCATAGTATTGGTCCCAAAACCAGATGGAACTGTAAGGTTTTGTAATGATTTCAGAAAGTTGAACAGCGTGTCCAAATTCAATGCGTTCCCAATGCCTTGGGTCGACAAGCTTGTTGACAGGTTGGGTAGTGCCCGGTACATAATTACGTTAGACCTGACTAAAGGTTATTGGCAGATACCCCTAACGGAGTCTGTGAAAGAGAAAGCTGCGTTTTCTACCCCCGAAGGGTCCTTCCAGTATAAGCGGATGCCTTTTGGCTTGCATGGTGCTCCTGCCTCATTCCAGAGGATGATGGATAAGTCCTTAAGACCACATTGCCAATACGCAGCCGCCTATTTGGACAACATAGTCATCCACAGCCTAGATTGGGAATCCCATTTGCCCCGGGTACAAGTAGTAGTAGATTCTCTTAAGAAAACAGGACTCACTGCTAACCACAGAAAGTGTGCCATAGGCTTGGAGGAGGCCAAATACCTTGGCTACATTATTCGTCGGGGACAGTTTAAAAGTGACCCCAACCTATAAATAAAAAGTAAGTTTGCGCATTTCTTGGGATCACAGGATACTAAAGGCATTTTATTACCAGTTTTGCCACCATTTCCACCATTGCAGCCCCACTGACAAATTTGACGAAGCATATAGTGTTGATCATGATCAAGCGGAATCCGGAGGCATAAAAGGCATTATAAAAATGTTGAAGCAAGCCCTTTGTGTACAACCTGTGCATGTGACCCCAGATTTCACAAAGGAATTTGTGGTACAGAAGAATGCCTCTGATGTGGGATTGGGTGCTGTACTGTCCTAAGTCAGAGACAGGGAGGAGCACACAGTGGTCTACCTTAGCAGAAAGCTCAACAGACATGAGACAAACTATGCCATTGTTGAGAAGGAATGTTTAGCCATCAAATGGGCCTTAGATTCTCTGAAATATTACCTATTGGGGAGACCATTCAAATTAGTCACTGACCATGCCTTCTTAAATGGATTTGTGATAACTTAGGAGAAAAACAGTCAGGTGACAAGGTGGTCCCTTGCTCTGCAAGCATTCAAATTCACATTGGAGCATAGAGTGGGGAAACTCTAGAATAATGCAGATGCCCTTTCCCATGTCCACTGTCTGGTTGGGACAGCTGCTCAGCCGCAGGGGCTTGAGCAGAGGGGGGGGGGCATGTGACGTTATACGAGGCAAGGTGATCGGTGGACGATATGTGTCACCTTGCATGCGTTTATTGGCAGTGGACTAAGGAGAAATCTGGTCTGTATTTTACCGGCCACCTTGGCAGGATTGGTTCCGGACCAGATTTTGTGGTCCACTGGAGTCCACCATCAGGTGGTTTAAATAATCAGGAGAGCAGAGTTTTGCTCTGGCCTGTGACTCAGGAGCCATCAGCCTGAGAGAGCTCACGTATGGAAGTTTGCTTATGGACTGAGACAAAAAGGTTTGCACTGTCTATGTTTTGTGAGTGTCTGGGAGAAGCCCTGAACCGCTCAGTTAGGAAAAACTGAAATGTTTAGTTAGTGCCTGGATGGATTTATTTTCTGTTTTGTTTATTTGATTTCTACATCCATGAAAGTTAATGGCATCTCAGTCTTAGTCCGTAAGCTTCAATATTGAGTTGACCCACCCTTTGCAGCTATAACAGCTTCAACTCTTCTGGGAAGGCTTCCCACAAGGTTTAACCACTTGACCACTGGGCACTTAAACCCCCTTCCTAACAGACCAATTTTCAGCTTTCAGTGCTCTCACATTTTGAATGACAATTACTCAGTCATTACTCAGTCATACTACACTGTCATACTACACTGCTGCACATCTCGTATCTTCACAGCATATGGTTTTTTTATGGCTTTTATGGTCAGTAAAAACCAATACCGGGTGAGCTGCTCCTTCCAGGAGGTACAGCCATTCCTCCAAAGCCGACTTGATGGCCAGCAATTCCCTATCACCGACATCATAGTTCCAGCAAGATGGTGCACCACCACATTAGTGGATTGGTCGTTGTGGGCCAGTTGAATGGCCCCCAAGGTCTCCTAATCTGACCCCCTTAGACTTTTACCTTTGGGGTCATCTGAAGACAATTGTCTATGCTGTGAAGATACGAGATGTGCAGCACCTGAAACTATGGATACTGGAAGCCTGTGCTAGCATTTCTCCTGCGGTGTTGCTATCAGTGTGTGAAGAGTGGGAGAAGAGGAGTCAACAGGAAGGGGCCATCCCCAAACTGTTCCCATAAAGTTGGAAGCATGAAATTGTTGAAAATGTCTTGGTATGCTGATGCCTTAAGAGTTCCCTTCACTGGAACTAAGGGGCCAAGCCCAACCCCTGAAAAACAACCTCACACACTAATCCCCCCACCACCAAATGATTTAGACCAGTTCTCAAAGCAAGGTCCATAAAGACATGGATGAGCGAGTTTGGGGTAGAGAAACTTGACTGGCCTGCACAGAAATCCTGACCCCAACTCGATAGAACACATAGGCACACTCCTAAACCTTGTGGACAGCCTTCCCAGAAGAGTGGACGCTGTTATAGCTGCAAAGGGTGGGCCAACTCAATATTGAACCCTATGGACTAAGACTGGGATGCCATTAATGTTCATGTGCATATAAAGGCAGATGTCCCAATACTTTTGACAATACAATGTATGTTTTTGAATATTAATATGTCATATACTGATGTTATTTAGTTAGATTGACTGACCCCTTATTACTTTACAGCATCCTTTCTGTGGTACAGGATATATGTTTTGAATTATTATTCAGTAAACTAAATTAAGTTAAGCTAACTTAAGTTAGTTTAGGGCACAAATCCCAGCAGTATCAGTCCATAATAAGTGACTGATCTACAAATAAAATAATAGTATTCTTTTGTCACAAGGATCGTTGTCACATGATTAATGACCACATAGAAAACCTGATATTGAAACCATTCAAATGGATTAGAAAGGGGTTTGTCCTATAATGGTTATCCTCAAGGCATTTTCTCTTTCCTTGGTACAATTTTCTGAGGTGAATTGCTTTCAAGGGCAGCAGTAACAGAAGGCTTCTGAAGGTTACTGCTTGCATTTATGACAAATATTTCCATCAGCATAGTAAGGTTTGCAAATGAATCAGTGGCTGCCAATATCTACCCTATTTTCTACATGCCTAATGCCGTGCAGATTCCTCATGTTCCCTGAGACTGGCAGTCTCATGATGGAGCAACAGAGCAAAAGAGGTTCCTCTACTGGGCCACCACCAGGTGGGAGCAGAAATTAAATGAGATCCTGCACATGGATTATGTACCTCTTAACTATTGCAGCCATTAATACATGGACTATATCTGTTATTGCTGAAAGCCAACTATTGCAGTAAATCAATTTTTGGTTTTCAACACAACATTCTCTTGTGAAAACACCATGCACAGAGCAAAAGCTGACTTTATTTCTTGGGAAGGTAAGGTAACAGATTACATTTTCTTTAATTTGTGCAAACACCAGGTAGAGGGATAAAGTAGACTCTATGCTCCTAGAATGTTAACACATTAGAGGAATTTGCTGATGGATGGATAAGGTGTGCTTTAAGGAAGTATATTTTATTAGTACTACTAGAAAAAGGATCTGGTGTCACAAATATACTAGACTTCAGTGTAGAAGACCAATCAGAACATATGGAAAATGATTCAGCGGATTTAGAAAGGATAAATGAGTGTGTACAAAACTGATTCTGAGCTTACAGATGGAAAAGGCATATCTGACCATGAAATTACACATTCAGCATATGTGGAAAGTTAGTAACATGTTACACCTGCCTGCCCCACACGATACCCCCTGTGACAGCAGATAGGGGTTCTTTTCCCTGCACTCACTGTCAAAATTTAACAGCAGTGGCTTCTCTCACACAGCTGCATCATTCATTCACAGGAATCTGAAGGCTTGTAGCTCTCAATGAACTGCAAGGGCGCTTCTGAGCGCTCTTGCAGTTCACTGACACTTCCAACAGCATTCAAGCAGAAAACGCATACAGAGGATCATGCAGAAAGCTGTATGCAGTGTCTGCAGGAGCCTGCTATTGCACCCCAAATCTGCTGAATGCAAATGCTATGCTCTGCAGGCTCCAGAGAAAAAAGTAATTAATGCACATTTTTTTTTACCTGTAAATGTATTATTTTTTTAAGGGTGACCTTGGCTTTATATTGCAGACTTTGCAGGTGTGGAAGACATAACAGAGCAGAATATTACAGATGTGTCAGTTGCAGTGCTTGAACAAGACATATTGTTAGCTCATATCCGAACATGGAATACTAGGTTAGTTAGATTCAGTAGGGGTCACATGCTCATGCTTCCCTGTATTACCACCTACAGGTTCCTCTAAGCCTGTTTGGTCACCTGGCTACTAACAGACTAAAGCCACAATGGTCGTACAACTAGATTGTTGTACGATCATCCGATCATTACAACAGTCGTCATACAACGGTTGTACAACAGAAGTTGGATGAGCAGACTAGAAAACTTTGGTTGTACAACAAGCGGTTGTACAACTGTTGTACTGTGTGTACAGAGAAGTTGGTCCAACAAAGTTGTACATGCAAAAAAGGCATGCTTAGAATTCAGGAACGCCCAGAAGTGTCCGTTCTGGGAAACCTACATTCCTAATTCACAAATCACATGCACTTGAACTTCCTCTTTATACGCTCGTATAACGTCACTACATTAGGCTTACTTGTACAATCGCTTAGTGCATGTCAGTATGCAAGACACATCAGCCAACGTGTGTACGAGGCTTTACTTGACATCATAGTATGTGCAGGATTAGAAATAGTACAATGTTTTTTCAGGCATGGTGTTTGCTGACCAGGAGTAGATCTTGTTACCGCCATTTCTTTTTGATGGCCTATAATCACTCTTGTGAAGCTATTATTTTTTTTTTGACTTATTGGAAACACATAACATACTATTAATTGAAATGCTAAAAAATGTATGTGTACAACTATAGAAGCAAATGTTTGGAAATCTTGCATGCACCATACATACTAAGGGGAGTGCAACTGGGGGAATCCATAATGGAGAAGGAACTGGGGGTTTTGGTAGATCATAAGCTTAATAATAACATGCAATGCCAAGCTGTGGTTTTCTAAGTCCTTTCTTGTATTAAGAGAAGTATGGACTCCAGAGAGAGAGATATCATTTTGCCCCAGTACAAATATTAGTAAGACCTCATCTTGAATATGCAGTTCAATTTTGGGCACCAGTTCTCAAAAAGGATATCGGGGAACTGGAGAAAGTGCAGAGAAGGGCAACCAAACTTATAAGAGGCATGAAGGAGATCAGCTATGAGGAAAGATTAGGGGAACTGAATTCATTCTCTCTTGAGAAGAGGTGATTAAGGGGGGATATGATCAACATGTACAAATGCATACGTGGTCCATATGGTGAACTTGGTGTTGAGTTGTTCACTTTAAGATCATCACAGAGCACAAGGGGGCACTCTTTACGCCTTGAGGAAAAAAGATTTCATCTCCGAATACAGAAAGGTTTCTTCACAGTAAGAGCTGTGAAAATGTGGAATAGACTCCCTCCAGAGGTGTTTCTGGCCAGCTCAGTAAATTGCTTTAAAAAAGGCCTGGATTATTTTCTTAACCACTTCAGCCACTTCAGGAAAGATTTACCCCTGCCTGACCAGAGCACTTTTTGCGATTCAGCACTGCGTCGCTTTAACTGACAATTGCGTGGTTGTGCGACTTGTACCCAAACAAAATTGTCGTCCTTTTTTTCGCATAAATAGAACATTCTTTTGGTGGTATTTGATCAACTCTGCGGTTTTTATTTTTTGCGTTATAAACAAAAAAAGAGTGACAATTTTGCTAAAATACATATCCAAAAAATATAAAAAAATGAATTTATTCATCAGTTTAGGCCAAAATGTATTCTTCTTCATATTTTGGGTAAATAAAATCGTAAAAAGCGTTTATTGATTGGTTTGCACAAAAGTTATAGTGTCTCTAACTATGAGAATTGATTTATGGCGTTTTTATTACTATTTTTTTTTTTTAATGGTAGTGGAAGCGATCTGCGATTTTTTTCAGGACTGTGATATTGCGGTGGACAGATCTGACACTTTTGACACTTTTATGGGACCAATGACAATTATATAGCGATCAGATCTAAAAATAGCCACTAATTACTGTGTAAATGTCACTGGCAAGGAAACAGTTAAGCTGTAGGGGGGGATCAAGGGGTTAAATGTGTTCCCTCACTGTGTTCTAACTGTGTGTGGGCTGGGCTGGCAGGGGCATGACAGATCTAACTGATCCCGATTACAGGGATCAGTAGATCTCTGAAATGTCCCCTGACAGAACGGAAAAGCGCCATGTTTACATTGGCGGTTCCCCATTCTGCATGCAGCTTTGCTAATCGCCGTGTATATATGCCGATTTGTGAAATGCTGCCACAGTGCAGCAGTAAATGTATGTGGCGCGGTTGGCAAGTGGTTATTAATGTACATATTATAACTGGCTACTAACATTTATAGGTAAAGTTGATCCAGGAAAAATCTGATTGCCTCTCGGGGGATCAGAAATGAATTTTTTTCCCTCACTATATCAAATTGGATTATGCTTTGCTGGGGTTTTTCACCTTCCTCTGGATCAACTGTGGGTGAAGGATTGTATATATGGGATTGTATGATTATATATATATATATATATATATATATATATATATATATATATATATATATATTTTTTTTTTTATTGGTTGAACTAGATGGACTTGTGTCTTTTTTCAACCTGACTAGCTATGTAACTATGTGTAGTAACTTACCTGAAACTACACCTCAAGACTGCCAGTTAGCAAAGAACTTTTCTCCATGTTGTGGTCAGCTTGCTGTCTGTTGACCTGGTCATGGCACTTGGGTTTGGGGGGACCAACTTGTAAGAAAACAAAGAAAGTACAATATGTAACATCAAACAATTTTAAAACAGTAATAAACCCAAAAACAAACATTTATTATATTGTAGTTTACCAGATGTAATGGCTGAATTAATTTTCTTTTTTAGCCTTTATTTACTCTACTTTCATCTTGTGATCCAGCCAGCAAATTTGTTGTTTCTCAACAGCGCACGCTCCCCAGCAGAATGTATTAGTTTACATGTCAAAAAACTGTAAAAATCCCGCGCTCACCAAAGGAAATAAATATGCCAAATAAATATGATTGAGAGAGTAAAATGTAAACCATATAAATATCAAATATTAAAAATTGTTAAAATATTGAAAAAGTGGCAGCACGCATAAACAACAGATCCAGATTGTTCAAAAATTGTAGAAACTCATATGCAGCGCCTGAATTACGGAGAGCCTTTATGTGTATAGCAGAGATAAATATAGTTCAACCATATAACAGTATATCTCTCTAGTGATTCCAATAGATAAGTAGATGGGGGCTTACCAGATGGTAGAGGTATAAACGCGGTTGTTTATAAATCTCAGACGGATAGCTGCTCATCAGATCCGTGGAACCGTTCTTAGAATTCCTGGGGGGACCTCTGGTGTTGATGGAGGACCTCTGGTGTCAGAAGGAGGGGGATGAACCGTTGTTAGAATTCCTGGGGGGACCTCTGGTGTTGATGCAGGACCTCTGGTGCCAGAAGGAAGGGGATGATCACGGGGGACTGTGATGGCTTTGTGTCTTTGCAGGAGGAGGAACCCGTCTCCGACTTCTCTCGACTCACATCCAAGGACAATCCAATTCGCCAAGTGTGTATCAGGATAAGAGATAAAAACATTGTGTGTGATACCGTTTGGACAAGGGTTTATTAATAAATACAGGATTAAAAATACTCACATATTCCAAATAAAACAAGAGCTCAAAAATAAGGCAGGAGATGGAGGAAACCGACGCGTTTCGGCACAACAGGCCGTCATCTGGGGTTAGTTTACATGTATGAGACAAGCCATTTAACACAGACAGGGGTGCTTAAAATGATCACCTTTTATTTATTAATGTAAAACCTTTATCCAAAAAGGAAAAAACTGTTTGCCGATCATAACTGTTTGATTGTAAAGTGTGAGCTGGAGTTTGGCTTCAATTTATTAGTGTATTTAAATCTGCTAATACATTTAACACTCCCCTCCTTCTCGGGCTGACAATGCTGCTGTCTGCTGTGCCTCTTGTTCTCATTCCTTCAGAGGTGGGTCTCACTAATACAAGAGATGTGTTACTGGCCAGATCACTAGGTGAAAACAGAAGGGGAAAAGTCCAAGAAAAGAAAACTAACATCTAATGATTGGTAAGCTTCAATATTTTCCATTTTTGTTTTGGGGTTTTATACTGGTTTAAGGCTTCATAACATGTTTAGTCTTCAATCAAGAAAAAATACTATACTTACCTGTTCACATTGTCTACTTTTGAATTGCAGAAAATCAATCTTGACTGATCTTGACTGCAATAGCTGACCAGTGGATGGCATAAGAAATGGGAAACTGCTGCTGAAGGAAATCACTGTGTTGCATCTTGCTTGATGTATGTTGACTTTGTTATGGCATCTGGAATGAGGCAATGCTGATGGAGAACATTTCTGTGTTACATTTTGCTTGTTGACCATGGCTTGGGGACAGCTCTCTTAATAGATGGAAGGGCTGCTGCCCTTGCTGGGGGCATCACTGTATTGAGGTTTTTTTTTTATACCTAGAAAAAATATATACATTGTGGGGGTTAGCTGGAAATCACCTTTCCTGGGGAAAAGGCAGTCAGACTGGTAGGTCTTTTCTTAAAGAGGAAGTAAATCCAGATGGGGGTTTACTTTCCTCTACATGCCCCTGTAATTATGCCCATTATGTGCCACTTACCTGCAAATGAAGCCTGCGATATCCAGCGCTGTCCCCTGTGCTGGCGGCATCCATCTTCTGCCCCTCTTCCTTCCGGGGCCACGACTCCGGCGTTGCATGGCACGGAGGCCGTTTCTTCACTGCGCATGTGCCGACATGACATCGGCACAGCAAATACACTGTATATCTCCTGAACCGTACAGGTTTAGGAGATATGAAGGGCACCTACAGGTAAGCCTTATCATAGGCTTACCTGTAGGATAAAGTGGTTGTCACAAGTTGATAACCACTTTAAAATTCTGATTTGTAGTAAGTTTTATTTAAAAAGGTTGCAAACAAAACAAGACCAGCAAAACAGATAATAAATCCTTGCCATCCAGGTACTGACTAAACAGGACAGATGCCTCTTTCACAAGTGAAATGCTTCTCCCAGTCACCAACAATAAAACAACCATTTTGCAGACCTTTCCTTTCTCTTACAGAGCATTTTTTTTACATGTAGCTCTCTCTCAGATTTCTTCCTGAGTCCGTGGCCAGAGCCCCCTATTGCTCCAGGCCTTACTTCTTTATTTCACCTTCTGCTGGTTAAAAGTGTGAAGAAAAATCCGGCTCGGATTCCAGACTGCCAAGGTGGCCAGGAAAATGTGGACAGGATTCCAACTTTCCCACATATGAAGGTATGCAAAGTGAAGCATACAGTCCATCAACCACCTCACCTTTCATTATGTCGCAACATGCATACCCTAGCTATAACATTAGCAAAAATGTATTTATTTTTTTTTTTACTTTATTGAACTGGCAATATTGCAAATATTAGTTAAACTTTTTTGAAGCCAGCAGGTGGAACTTTATGCTTCTTTGGGTTGTGCTACCTAATAACACATGCAGCCAGGATCATGAGTCACCTTGATCTGTCCACACATGCCTTGTCGTGACCTTGTTGGCGATGGTACTGGGACGGGAGGGACGCCGAGGTGTCCTTTTCTTGAATGCTTCCTATTACCTGCCTGGGCTTAAAGTATTGCCTTTGTTGTATTTGTTCCCCATATGCATTCTTATGCTTAATGTATTTTTTTCCCTTTTTTATATATACATTTGTAGACTGGTTCTATTCTTTTTACTGTCCTAATACATGTACTTTTTTTGCACTGGATATACCTATTGTAAATCTCAATAAAAACTTTATTATATATAAAAAAACATATTCAGCAAGGAGGTGGAACTTTCAGACTTTTCATTTTCACAGACATGACACTATTGCACGGCCTGGCTCTGTGAGCGAAAAAAGGACATTCAAGAATGAATACTCTATACAGTGTAAGTAAGTGACCCTAAAACAAATGTTACTATTGTCAACAAAATATTTTGACATACTGTATATTGTCTGAGAATAGTATCACCCACAAAAAAAATAGCATTTTAGTGTGCCCCAAAATATTGTTTTAAATGTGTTGTTTACTCAAGCAATCAAATGACTTGAGGCTTTTCTAATTCACCTCATAAAGCTGATGGCCTTCCAATTTCAAAATCACAGCATTTTATCAGTTAAGAAATGAGTGACTGACTACCAGGTTCCCAGCATAAATGATACCATTCTTATTGTGCCCCAGGATTTAGTGGTTTCATTTTTAGTGAGTCAGTTCTCCAGATTGATTTTGTTTTTCTGCTCCTCTAGTTTGCTTGACATTCAGAAGGCCAATACTTCGGAATGATGTGGCCTGGGGGAGAAACAATTGGCACAAAGAAGCAGGCATGACATTCATAGAAAATGACAGATATAATTTCAGAAAAAAGGAGACAGACCCTCCTAGGTACTTTTTATTATTTTTTGGCCCCACACTCAGGCCCACAAAGGGGTTCCCCTGTCAGCCTGTGAGCCACCCTGTCAGCGCAATACAATCCACATGCTGATGAAGGGTAGAAATGGCCTTCCAGGAAATATAATGAAGACTGCATACCTGCCACTGTGGTGTAGCTCAGGCCATAAAGACACAGAATAAGCGAGAATGAGAGCAGCTGCAAAGCCAGCAGTTTTCCCAAGCTGTCATTAAAATGCTAGGCATAGAGGGGTGATTTGGGGACATTTTTTTTCTACACCAGCAGCTTTGGAAGAGACACCTGCCTTGCAAATGATGCTGCTGGAGATGGTAGTTTGTGTGTAGGAGAATTCTGAAGAGGTTAAAGAATTCATTCCTAAGCAAGGTCCTGTAACCCCTCTTCCCAACTTGTTGTGTCATATCGCAAGCCTCTAAAACCCATGGTGAAACTTCTCTCCCTGTCACTAAAGACTGCAGATATTGTGGTTAATGCCTGCAATCATGTGGAGAGGGTGGAATATGGAAAGTGAAATACATGGAGGGTGAGGAGTGTGGACGCCTGTTGCTGCCAACTTGTCTCACTGAGGTGTTGATTTCACCAAGTTGTAGATTTCCTCATGCATGTGATACCCTAGTGACTGTTGCTTTATTCATGGCTGAAATACCTCAGGTAGAGACTACAGACCAGAACAGTACTGATGGCAGAATACACATTTAAAAAGGCCCATATTGCAGATCTCTGTGAGTTGGCTCTGGGTACAGCAGTGGTCTGTACCAGTGGGGCAGCTATGTTAAATGTCCTTGCCCTGAACAAAATTTTCTTTCACTGCTGTTCTGCCTCTCCATCAGTATGTTCCTCATCTCCAAACAGTGGCAGCCACAGATGGTCTGCCATCTCAATATCCATCCTCTGCTGATCAATGAACTTTGCAGTAAACTCCAGCTTCCCATCACTGCCTCTTGTTGTTCCCTGTCTGATGTTCTTTCCATTAATCATCCCAGTACTATCTACCTCATCCTCAATATTTGACGCAAGGAATGCTTGCACATGATCAAGATCATCCTCCTGCATAAAATCACTGATCATGTGAATATGCAATTCTACCGACTCCTCGTTGCCAGTTTAACTACTTCCTGCATGCCATATAGACAAATAACGGCAGGCAGGATGCTCTGTTGTTCCTGGATGACATTATATGATGTCACCACAGTCTCACCATGCTTGTACACCCATGGTGCAGAATTTGCAGCTGCACAGTGTCACTGGACATCACAGCTGATCTCATGTAAACAAGGAAATGCTGGTGACCTTCTCTCTTCGCCTCACACTGACAGGGTGTGAGGAGAAGAGAGATTATCAGTGGCATCTCCTCACAGGGGAGACCTGTACAGATTATCAGTGCCCTGATTATCATTGCAGCCCCAACATTGCCCAGCTGTGATGCCAATCTGTGCCCATCAGTAGTGCCAATCTGTGCCCATCATTGAGGCCAATTTGTGTCCATCAGTGAGGCCAGTCTGTGCCCATCAGTGATGCAAGCCAGCGCTGCCTTTCAGTGCCCATCAGTGCCTGATCATCAGCACCACCACTGCTTATCTGTGCCACCTTTAATTGCCCATAAATGGTGCCTATTAGTGCCCATCAGTGCCATCTATCAGTGCTCATCAGTGTCACCTATCAGTGGCCATCAGTGCCGCCTATCAGTGCTGCATGTCAATGCCGTCTATCAGTGCTGCATATTAGTGCCTCCTAATCAGTGCCATCTCATCCGTGCCCTTCAGTGCCATCTCATCAGTGCCCCCATCAGTGCAGGCTCATCAGTGCACATCAGTGAAGGAGAAAAATTACTTATTTACAAAAGTCTTTAACAGAACCTAACAACTCCGGGGGGGGGCATCGTGGGTGGCCGGCGGAGATCGACCCCGCCGCACCCGCTCCCTGGCCCTCCCCGGACACAGTGAGTGCACGGGCGTGCCTCCGGCGGCGCGTGCGCGCTCACTGTGCGCGATCTGGCGGCCGCCGTCATATGACGGCGATTCGCCTTACAGAGCCACTTTGCCGCCGTCAAATGCCGATCGGCAGTCGGCAAGTGGTTAAATACCACAAAAAGAAAACTCTACGTGTGTGAAAAAATTATAAAAACTTAATTTAGGTACAGCATTGCATGACTGCGCAATTGTCATTCAAAGTGTGACAGTGCTGAAAGCTGAAAATTAGCCTGGGAAGGAAGAGGGTAAAAGTGCCCTGTATTGAAGTGATTAAAGGGCTGTTGAGGGATTGACAGAAATGAGGAGGAAAGAGTGGAAGTAGCTTTTGCAGAAAACTCACTGGTCTGCATCTGGGAGGAGAAGAGGAATGCTTTCTCAGCCACTTAATTGCCTCCTGTGCATATTGTGGCTGTATAGTATGTCCATTCTTAGACAGAAAAGACAGTTGGGTCCTGCTTGTTGATGGGGGGCCCAACCATCACTTTGTCTTCCAGAACCTGCTTGCTCCACTACTACCTTGGCATGCAGTACATCTGCCTTTCTCTTTAGTACTGCCTGCAAGGGGGAACCAACAGCTAAATAGTAACTGCAGTCCTTGTTGACACACACATAAACGCAGACCTAAAAAGGACTGTTGATTCTCTGAATTGTGAATAAAGGAGGGGTACTCAAGAATATATATCCCTTCACAATGCCTTCCATAGTAATTTAGTGCACTTAGTAGAATAAAGCACTGTATAGCTACCAGGGCTGCCAAAAAGGGGGTACTACTGGTCCTCCTGTACAGAACCACCTGGGCCAGCAGGGCGGCCCAGGCAGCAGGGGAAATTAGATGTGGGCAGTGAGGTGTATCAGTGGGGGGGGGGGCAATTACTGGAGCCCATCGCCTGTATGGCTTTTCTGCAGCAGCTGAAAGCCAGTGGGGGGGGGGGGAAGCTGGCTTTCAGCTGCTCTAGAGAAAGCCATGCAGGGAATGACCCCCCCCCTTATGTGCCAATCACCCTCCCTTTGCACCATCCTCTTCCCCCTGCCCTTCTGTCTCTCCCACTGCAGGGGGATGTTTCTGGATAGAGAATGTGGGGAAAGGGGTCAGTAAATATGTCACATTTACCAGTCCCCTCCTTTCATGAATGAACACAATGAGTGATTGGTACTCATCACTCACTGTTCATAACTGCTTCAGTGTGTGAATGAACAGGAGCCTTGGTATAGTGTGCTTTCTATTCATTCACTGTCCAGTGCAGCTCAAAAGGGAGACATCAGGGGTCACCAGAGATCCCCCCCACAACATTGTGAAAAAAATAATAAAACATAATAATAACATGTAAAAAATAATAATCAAATTGCAAAAAAATAGTAAAGAATGTAAAAATAAATTTAAAAAATAAGGGCTCATTTACACAAGTTTTCTGGCCCATACAGTGTGAATTAGCAGTTTGTTTGCATAGTTGGAGCTGCCTGTTATTCTATGAGGATGCATCAGCTGTATGGACACAGCCACAGGTCCTATGTACACTGTATTTGCGGCCATACACCTGTATTCACATGCCTGTCAAATTAGGACCCGTGGCTCTGTTGATACAGCTGCTGCATCCTCACAGAGCAACAAATTATGCCTACACAGAGTCCCAAAGACATAAAAAAACACTGATTCATATTGTAGAGGTCACAGCCCCCTTGAAAATAAGCTCCAAGAACTCATTCATACACAGAAATGTATTTATTACCGCAATATAGTTTTTCTTTTATATTTAGCAGGAATTTTTAATGTTAGATTGTGCCTCTGTCCACTTTAGTGTATTTTTTGTGAAAATATAATTTTGATATTTTGCTGGGGGCAGGCGCCTATGATTTCTAACAGCAGCACAGACAGCAACTAACTCTCCTTTCACGGACTGTGAGCTCTCCTTAATCTGCCACAACACATGCTAGCAAATGGCTGCCAGGAAACTACAATTTTAAATGGAGGTGGCTAGCAAATTACTCGCCATTTTAAGCCATATGACCTAAGTTCAATGGTCATGCAGTGCAATAGAGTTATAAAGAAATCAGCCTGGAAAGATTCAGCATACATTTGCAAGAACCACAAACATAAAATGCACTGGATCGACCAGGAAAAAAACTGTCAGGTGGAAAGACCAATGGCATGCGCTGAAATAATTTTTTGGTAGTCTTACAATGATGGAGGGAATACATGTATACAAATAAAACATAAAACACTTCCTGTAAAAAGTGCCACAATTCTTGCAATGAAAACAATGTTTGACTTTAAAATGTACTTTTTATATATGTTGCTTTGCAAGACCCCCAACAAATACTGATTGTAACAGTAGTAATCTAAACTCTCTGACACTTCAGCCAAAACTGTTTATTGAAGGGGTAACTCCACTTCGTGGGGAAAAAAAAATAGCAAGTAAAGAAAAAAAAAATACAAGTCAGATTTCAGGCATCCCCTGCATTAAAAATGTCATTTTTGGTGAGATACTCCCAGTAGGAAATCACATCTAAAGGGATGCTGGCCCATCAGCTTTCCTCATTAGAGCCCTGCAGGTGCACAGCTGATTGATAATTATGAAACCACTCCCATTAGACTCACTTTGGACAAAAGTAAAAAACAAAAAAGGTTCCAAGCTCAACTTGCGGACCAGTCTGCCACCAAGCCAAATTTACCTGTCTAACAGTCCAGCGTTTAAAAGACAGGGGATTGGTTACACACATTTGCAAGTGTATGTGTAAGCTGCAGGCCACGACAAGGCTCCCTGTATACTGCAGACCTAGCTCTATATATAAGAGGCTTCACAGTGGAAGCACATACAATTGAATGGATAGATGAAGGACAGGTGACTGGAGGAGCCCAACCCTCCTTAACGGTACATGACCAGACACCCAGGCGTGGCCCCATGGCGGCTGCGGCGCTGGTATGGTACCAAAAGTAGTGACTACACAAAAAACAAGGTCACTGTCCCCCATCTATAACTGGCCACTACAGCAAGGAGCTCTCTAACATACACGAAGGTGACACTTCGGAGAATATATATCTCGATCCAGACGTCATATGTCCCTCGGAACAGCACCGGACGTCGAATGTGTATGTGAACGTTTACACACATTGGTTAGGGGACAGAAAATTTGCGACCTGACAATCTGTCCATT
>BLSH010378328.1:560214-575227 GCA_018402905.1 Glandirana rugosa | reverse complement strand
ATCTGTCCTCAGAGCAACAGCACAGACAGCAGTAGTAAAGTAATCTATCTCAGGATGCAGGATCAGGTCTTAAAATGTCTCAAATCTGTCCCTCAAGCTTTCAGCTTCCTTTCCCTACACTAACCCAAGGAGCATGTGACTGCAGCACTGTGACTCCAGCTTATAAAGAGGCTGGGTCACATGATGCACTGGCCAATCACAGCCATGCCATTAGTAGGCATGGCTGTGATGGCTTCTAAGGGCAAACCAGTGAAACGCTTGTTGATTGGCTGCCCTGCAGCTTCTCAACACGTGGAGTAAAATAGCAGAACCCCGGACCGAACCCGAACGATTTTTGAAATGTCCGGGTCCGGGTCCGTGCCACGGACACCCGAAAGTTCGGTACGGACCCGAATGTTACAGTCCGGGTTCGCTCAACACTATCCACATGACCAACAACGTACAAGTTTAATTTGGAGATCTTTGGGATAACTGATCATAGCCAAAGCCTTGGACATTTATTATTTTTAGGTTTACTCTTCACAGATATATATATACATATATATATACTGATGCATTCTTTAATTTGTAAAGAGTGTGTGTTCCTGATGAACAGGTGTGAGCACTTGAGGCATACATGAAGAGACAGAATCCATTACACTGGTTGGTGTGTACTTTACTGGGTGGCTGTAGGTGTGCTAGCAAACATAGCTAGGTTATATAAGGCCCTTGCAGTTGGAGTGATTGTTTGGCCAGAGAAGGGGTCAGAATCTTTGTTTGCAGGGCTTATATTGGTTTACAAATAGATATGTTTTTTTTTATTATTTTTTTGGGGGGAGGGGGAGGTGTGCATAATGCCCAACCCACACCCCACTAAGGCTGTGGTTTGATGAATGCTTTATGTGTTTGCTGGTATAGTTTGACATCAAGGCCCTCAAAAGTGTGTTCAGACTGACCATGTGTTTGTTTGTGAGCTTCAGCAGACCTTTATCTTGTTCTAGTTACTTCTAAATCTCACATGTTAGACTTTAAACTCCTACTGTTAATCTAGTTTTTGTAATGGTTTAGATGAAAAGGAAACTTCCTGCTAATTACAAACATAAGTGTGTGTTTGTTGATTTTGTTTGTGCACTGCCTTTTTGTATTTTATTTTTTATTTTGTATTAATTTTTTTCTGTTTTTGCTTATGATAACCCTGCAATTATTATTTAGGGGCTTGGGGCAAAGAGTTCTTGCCAAAAAGGTTTGCCATGGTTGTTATTAGCTTGATTTGTATCCCTGCTTTTCTAAAGGGATTTTTAATGTGTCTAATTCTTAGTGTCCCCTTGTAAGCTCTTTTGAGCAGTGCACTTCTAACTATATTTTCAAATGCTGGATCATCATTTCTATGCCTTTTATTTTTTATTTTTTTGCCCAAGTACATTAATGGAACAAATGTTTATACTACTGTTGCAATAAAAAGTTGATTCTTTTTTGCTTTATGTTTATTTTTGCAGACTATTAATACATATTTTCTAAGTGCAAACCATTCATAACCCTTCAAATCTGTATTAAATCTAGTTGCATACAAAAGTATTTGGTTGTGCACACTTGCAAGTCCTTGAGTAGAAAGTGTAATGACGGGAGGTGGAAGAAAAACAACAACAACAAAAAAAATGGAAAAAAAATCCCTACTCCAATGCTGAATTTAAGGGCCCTATTAATTCTATTGTGAACTGGTAAACCATAAAATATGTCAACTAATTGTGAATTCCCTCTAAACATGAAATAAAGAAAAAATACCAACCAATTTAAAAAAAAATGGTCCCCCCCAAAATCCATACCAGACCCTTATCCGAGCATGCAGCCTGGCAGGTCAGGATAGAGGGGGACGAGTGAGCGCCCCCCCGTACCATACCAGGCCACAAGCCCTCAACATGGGGGCATGGGTGCTTTGGGGCAGGGGGCTCTGTGCCCCCCACCCCAAAGCACCTTGTCCCCATGTTATTGGTTATAAGGGCCTCCTGGCCAGTGGTTGTTGGGGTCTGCTGGTGGTGGGCTTATTGGAATCTGGAAACCCCCAGATCCTGGCCTCCCATGTGTACTCCTACCCATTCACCCAAAAAAGTGTCAAAACAGCAAGAGACAGTTTTTGACAATTCTTTTATTAAAATTGAAAAAAGTGTCCGGCAATGTACATCCATCGTCAATCACGTCACCTGACGGACCCGAAAAATGGAAAAAACTAAAAATGCTCTGCCTCAATGGGAGGGCTCTCACCAACTGCTGTCTCTTCGCTTTTACAGCTCTAATATTGGCAAGGGGGAGGCCACCCAGTGATGTAACATCAGAAGGGGTGGGTCATCCAGTTATGTCACTGGGTGGCCCCGCCCTTGCCTATATAACAGCTGTCAAAGTGAAGAGACAGCAGTCGACAGGAGCCCTCTCAATTGAGGTGGAGCGTTTTTATTTTTTTCTCATTTTCTCAGATTCTGATAAGCCTTTTGGCATGGGGTCCCACTTAAAATCCATACCAAATGGGCCTGGTATGGACTGGGGGAGACCCCATGCTATTTTTAATTTTTTTTTTTTACATCTATATTGCCGGGAGCTGGCAATACATTACAGCTGCAAGCACATTTAAATGCCATTTTGTCATTTAGAAACGTCATTATTGCTGCGGCATGCAGACTAAGGGGACCCCAGGCATGATATTTATATGATTATTTCATTTTTATTGTTTTACTTTAAACATCATTAAAATCACTGCTCCTTTAAAAACGATTGTTTGAAAACCTTTTTTTTGCATTGATACATGTCCCCCAGGGCAGTACCCGGGTCCCCATACACTTTTTATGTCAATAACGTGCATATAAGCCTTTAAAATTAGTTTTTTTGATTTTTTATGTTCCTGTCCCATAGACTTTAATAGCATTCGCAGCTTTGCTAAAACATAGTTGAATGCTTAATAGCCAATGCCACATCAGCATGAGCATGGTTGTTTCTATAATATTAATGCCTCAAATGTAAAACATTATTGTATAGAATTAAACAAATCAAACACTAGTAAATGTATTTTCTATGTATGATTGTGCTCAGCCCAATAGCCCTTCTGGTCTGCGCTCCTACCTTGAAAGACTCATGGGTTCAAATCCCACACAAGGTATCACCTACTGAAAGATCACATTGTACTCAGCAGCATATGCTGAAAATAGGCCATTGTCTATTGGCCAATGCACATCAGTTTGGTTGATTCCATAATGTTACTCTTCAAATGTATGCAATGGTATGTAAGTATTCAACAATATTATGGTGTGGAATTCCAGAAATCACACACTAGTTAACGTGTAGTTTACATATTTTTGTTTTTTTATTTTAATTTGCTTGTGCACTGGAAAAATCAACACAGCTGCCTTAGGTGGTTTGGCCGGGATTTGAACTCATAACGTGAGTGCTTTGTAGACATCAGTGCACGGCACCAAGCCATTGTTCTAAGAACGTTGAAACCTGCATAATAGTGTAGTATGGTTAAAGAATGAACAAAAATAATTGCTGCTTTATAGTCACATAAAAAACGAAATTAACATGAAAAAAACAGATATGTAACTGTAAATGTTCAATACATGTAACTTTACAGAATAGCAGACATTACTCTGTAATACTCATTCATAACTGCATTCATTAGCAAAAGAAGAAAACAAACTAGGAATACTAATTGGAACATACATAAATAGATGCTCATGAGGTAGAGCACATCTCACATAAAAATGTTTTATTTACATACATGTGATCATGGCTGCAGTGCAGTTCCATATAATAAACATGGTAACAATTGGCACTTGCAAATCCATGGAAATGCAGATTAGCGCCGATTCAGAATTTACAAAGGCATGTTCTCCGCTAATAGCGCTCTTTTTCATTCCCACGTTCGCCTAGTTGAAGTCCTAATTGGCTTAATCGGGTGCTATTAAATGTAGAGCAACCATTACTTCCCGGTTTTATTAGTAAATCAACCCCTATGTGTACTCTCCTTCAATGATCATACTCACCATAACTGAAACCTGGCTTCAAAATTTTGACTCAGCTTCTCATGCTGCCCTCTCCCATGGTGGCCTCCACTGGACTCACTCGCCCAGATTCAATGGGCAGAAAGGAGGTGGAGTTGGATTCCTTCTATCCTCGCAAAGCACCTTCCAAGTCATTCCTATCCCACCCTTTCTATCCCTCCCTTATTTCGAGATGCACTGTATTCATCTGTATTCTCCCATTTCTCTGAGGATTGCAGCAATCTATCAGCCTCCTGGACCAGTATCACATTTTTTTGATGATTTCACTGCCTGGCTACCCTACTTTCTCTCCTCTGAAATGCCCACTATCATTCTTGGTGACTTCAACATCCCCGTTAATGTTAACAGCCCAGCTACAGCTCAACTTCTCAACTTAACCTCATCTTTTGACCTAACCCAATGGACACACACTTCCACTCACTCCAATGGTAATATCCTTGACCTTGTATTCTCCCATCTCTGCACTCCTGGAAACCTCACCAACACCCCTTTCCTCTCTCTGATCACAAGCTCATAAGTTTCACTGTATCCCTGCCTCCCTCCAACCACCCATCCCTCCAAGTGACAAACAATTTCTTGTAGGAACCTTCGCCACTTTAACCCTTCTCTATTCTGCTACTGACCACCTATATGACATAATCTCTCCCCTGTCTTGTGATGATCTGGCCACTTCTGTCTACAACAGTTCACTCTCATTATCACTAGATGCCCTTGCTCCTCTAACTACACACAGAATCAGGCCCTGACCATTACAACCCTGGCAAGCTGACAACACTAGAAAGATCAAAAGACATTGCTGTGCTCTTGAGCGTCTGTGGCGTAAAACCAAATGCCTGCAGGACTTCACCCTATATAAATCTGCCCTCCTAAGATACAATTCCTGCCTCCATGCTGCCAAACAAGCCTACCTTGTCTCTCTCATTAATACCTTGTCATCCATTCCCCATTGCTTTTCTCAACCTTTAACTTTCTGCTTCGTCCCCCACCCCCCTCTACCCACTAACTCAATCACTGCACAAGAGATTGCCAAGCACTTCAAAGACAAGGTTGATGCAATACGTGAGGACACCGCCACTGTGCGTACATCTTCCCCATCCAACATACTTTGCCTAACAGCACAGTCAACACTCTCCTCTTTTGAACTGGCTACTACTGAAGAGGTTGCAAAACTTCTCTCAGATGCCCACCTAACCAATTGTCCCCTGGATCCTGTTCCCTCACAACTACTACAGTCACCCTCTTATTCTATCCTATGCTCCCTTACTCACATCTTCAATCTCTCCCTCTCCTGTGGCACCTTCCCCACCCCTCTAAAACATGTGCAAATCACTCCCATACTTAAAAAGCCCTCATGAACAACTTAAGACCCATCTCATTGCTCCCATTCACCTCTAAGCTTCTAGAACGCTTAGTCTACAACGTCTTAGCTCCTACCTCAGTGAAAATTACCTTCTTGACCCCCCTACTGTCTGGCTTTCACTCGCAGAACTCCATGGAAACCACCTCAGTAAAACTCACTAACAATTTACTAACTGCCAAAACCAATGACCACTACTCTATACTCATACTCCTTGACCTCACTGCGGCCTTTGATACTGTTGACCTTGGCCTTCAAGATTCTGCTCTAGCCTGGTTCTCCTCCTACCTATCACAGTGCTCCTTCAGTGTTACCTACAACTATGTCTCCTCTTCATTGCCCCTTTCTGTAGGGCTACCCCAAGGCTCTGTTATTGGACCCCTTCTCTTCTCTATCTACATCTCCTCCCTTGGTCACTTGATAACTGCCTTCCAATACCACTTATATGCCAATGACACCCAAATCTATCTGTCTACTCCTCGCCTCACTCATTCAGTCTCCTCTCGCATTACTAACCTGCTAACTGACATATCAGCATGGATGTCACACCACTTCCTTAAACTAAATCTCCCTAAAACCAACCTAGTAGTATCCCCCCCGCCCTTGTCCCCACCATGACTTTTCCATCAAAATCTATAATGCAGCCATCAATCCCTCCCCTCATGCCAGGGTAATAGGTGTAATCCTAGACTCTGACCTGTTCTTTTAGCCCCAAATTCAATCTCTGTCGAAAGCTTGTAGACTTAACCTCCATAAAATCTCTAAAATATGCCCCTTTCTAACAAATGAAACCACCAAGCTCCTCATTCACTCCCTTGCTATCTCTCACCTTGACTATTGCAACTCCCTTCTCATTGGACTACCTCTCCATAGGCTATCCCCTTTTCAGTCTATCATGAATGCTGCTGCCAGACTTATCCACCTTACCAACTGCTCAGTGTCTGCCACCACTTTCCATTAATCCCTACATTGGCTCCCGATTGTCCAGCAAATAAAATTCAAAATACTAACCACAACATACAAAGCCGTCCACAACTTTGCCCCAAGCTACATCACCAATCTTGTCTCCAAATATCACCCAAACCATCCTCACCGCTCCTCTCAAGACCTGCTACTCTCAAGCTCCCTTGTCACCTCTTCCCATGCTCATCTCCAGGATTTCTCCAGAGCCTCTCCCTTCCTCTGGAACTCTCTACCTCAACCTGTCTGGCTATCTCCTACTCTAGCTGCCTTCAGGCGATCCCTGAAAACACTTCTCTTCAGGGAAGTCTATCACACCTCCAACTAATCTTTTACCATTTCCATCAGCTCACTCCCCACAATTACAACCTATTGTACCACCTGCCACCGCCCCCCTATTAGATTGTAAGCTCTTCTGAGCAGGGCCCTCTTAATCCTTTTGTATTCTATTGTATTGTACCTGTATTTTCCCCTTTTTAAAGCGCTGCGTAAACTGTTGGCGCTATATAAGTCCTGTATAATATTAATAATAATAATTATCAGACATGTCCTGATATGCCCCTGCTGCACAGCCATTCGCTGGGAAACACGGGTAGTGCTGCTGCTTCTCCTCCCCCAGGTCTTATGCACCTCGAAACAGAGGATCACTTATAAAAAAGGAAAAATATGTTTTGCCTTTCATTTCTATTTGAAACGGAATGGGTTGTTTTACAAGGTGATTGTTTACAATAACTTTAATTTCTAAAAAGATTTATCAATGCCAAATGTATTTCGAAAACACACAAATGGCTGGTTAAACATAGTGTCCTATATGCACATGCATATGTGATAACCAAAAAAAAGTTAAAACACAAGCCTTATGGAAAAACAAGTGTTGTTGTGGAACCATCACTGCTGAGAAGTTCTGTAATAGCAACAGACGTCAGTGACAAGCTTCTAGATAAATCCCTACGTGCCCAGTATAGAAGATCACGAGTACAGAAGCTTGTTTATTATTTCATTGTAAGCAGTTATGGCAGAAGTATATTGACAAAGAAAACTCTTTTTCCCTCAGGATTTTTTGGAAATTGTTTTCTACCTGACTGGTCACTACTGTTCCTTTTTCAGCTATTTTTTCTTGTAGCAGATTTTCAATTTATTAGCAGTCCCCACTGTGTTTTTAGATACATTATTAACACCATGTTACTGTCTGGTAACCTTTCCTTCCCGCTTGTAGATTTGTTAGCCAGACATTAAAGTGACCTTTCTGCTCCTTCTGCTTATGAGAAAAATGTAAATATGCATGAATAAAACCAATAGCAATGCCAACGACTTACCTTTGTATAATTTATGGCCATTGCATTTCTTGAAAACAAAGTTGATATATTATCATAGGACCGGCTAACACTCTTTTTTTAAAAACGTGAAATATTTTATTCAATTTTAAAAGGGCCTATTATATAAAACTTGGTTTATGTAAAATAAGAACATACAACATATAAATATACTTTATATGTTAGCATTATAAAATCAAAATCTTATAAAGTATTAATCAAGCAAGGGGGAAGGGTGACATTTGCCTGTATACTGCATATTTCTTGCTGATATTGTTTACTGAAAAAGCTGTATGCAGTGACATAACTATTGTGGGCAAAGAATGGTGATGCCTCTTTCTGTGCAGCACTATAACTAATGTACTTAGTATTTCTGTAATTAAGGGGACTTCTGATAATCCACCAGTAAATGTGCTTAATACTTCAGTTTGGACTTCGGAATGAGCCTAGTCCGAAGGTGGTCAACTTAAAAATTATAGAGGTTCTTAAGTGTGGCCTCTGATACTTCCATAAGGCTGCACAACTGCAGCTCATTTTTCTGCATTAAAGCACATTGCATCAAGCTAGGCAGCCCATTTTAAATGAATGTGCAACAACATTGGAAAATGTTGGTCCTGCTGTATTTTTTATGTGCTCTGAAGAGAAATAAGAACTATCATTGGTGTCAGTGTCAGCAATAGTACCTCCCAGCATTTGTGTTAGTGATTGCAATAATAACTCTCAGCACTGGTGCCAGTGGATGTAATAATAACCCCAGCATTGGTGTCAGTATTTATTGTTTCAAGTCTGATACCAATGGAATAATATGCCTTTATATTTGTATATATAAAATATAGAATATTTGTATATGTCAGCTTACAAAAATAAAGAAATGTTTTAATTTACGTTGATCTCCGCATGAAAATTTTACCAGCCTCTTTATATTTGAAATGTTTGAGTAAATTGGATAAGTTGGGAGTTTGTAATAAAATATTAGAATAAACATTTGTCCAATTTAAACAATTTAAAAAAATATAGGCCCTTTTAAAAACCTTGAATAGCATTATTCTATAGTCCACAATATGAGGAAGAAAGGAAATATGAGACATTTTGTGCTGGTTAATGAAACACCCCAATGTAATTAAATCCAAGGGCAATTCACCTTATAAGATTTTTTTTGTTTTTAATAATGATCCTCCATTGGTGTCAGATACAATAGAGTTAACCCCTCACCCCCGCCCCACATTGGTGGTCAGTGGCAGCCCCCTCAGTATTTACCAGTTTACACACTCCCTTGCTGCTCTTTCCCTGATGACATTAGGCCAAGACTATGCTTTTACAGTCTGGCAGAGATCACTCCAGTACTGGTGTCATTTAAAGTGTTACTAAACCCACAACAGTAAAATCAGTCTGTATGTGCAGTAAAGCATGCTTGTTATACTCAACATGGAACCTAAGGCAATAATCCTCCACACTGTGTAAAAAAGCTGTTTTATCCTGTCTTCTCTTATCCTCCCCTTCTTTTACTATCCTTAATTCATCTTCTGATAGCACATAGCCTCGGAGGTACTTTGCACATGCTCAATTTGATGTGTATTGCTAGAAAGTTTTTTTTTTTTGGTTGATGCATGTGATCAGCACAGGGCCAATGAACACTGTCCAGACAGAGGGCCAGGGGTCATGCAGCCTCATAGGACAGTCACAGGAGAAAACTCCTCCTACAAGCTTTAACCAGTGCTTGGCCGGACACTGATAGTCACAAGACTGCTACTGTATATACTGCTGATGTGAAAAGGTATTTAGCAGTTTATATTTACTAACATAATTGCATTTCCATGTTCTGTGTACTGTGGGAGACCAGATATAGTGAATGCAGGGTTCTGGGTTTAGTAACACTTCAAGTGCCTGGTGAGGGGGCACAGAAAGCATCCCAGCATCCAGCATCCCACCACAACTTTGCAAAGTGCTCAACAAAGGGTCACATAGAGAAAGACAGTGGATTGCATGTAGCCTGCAAGTTGAGCACCCGGGTCCTAGATACACTATGACATTGTTTACTAATGTTTTGGGAACTAATGTTTTGGCTTCAAGCAGGGCAGTGGGAAGGCACTGTATGTGTAATGTAACACAAACTGGGTATGTTTTGGGTAGAGTAAGGAATGAGTAGAACCCCTGTCACGTTTTATATTTCTCTCTTTGTCTCTTTTAAGGATGGGTTAATCTTCCACTGGGGACACCAAGTGTTGGCAGGTGTTAGTGCCCTTTAAGTATTATTCTTACTGTGGTGATCTAATTGGTGGAGATAGTGTCACTTTATATGCTAGCTGTGGGTGGGATGCAGTAAATTTGGGGTATTGGAGCAGGACACCCCTGATTAAGCAAGATGTAGCCCTGTGCAGGGCTGAACTTCCAGGGTAAAGAAAAGAGGACACCTGGAGGCAGATAGAGAGACCTTGCCACCCTGACCTTCAACTGCAGGTCTGTGGCTTGGTTTAGAGTTGCCCCTAGGCCTGGGCCTCCTTTGTGTGTGAGGAAGGACAAACAGTGTAAGTAATACCTAATGCTAAAGTGGCTGTAACATCTTGGGAAGATGGCTTTACTTTTCCGGAGTGTTCAGCACTGTAAACTTTTATCAGTGAGTCTGAATGTGCTGCAATGTGCCTGAAACATAAGAATTGTTCTGGAGTGACGTTTGTGCAGTAAAGCAGTGAAAATGCAATCTTAATGTGCTGCAATGTGCCTGAAACATAAGAATTGTTCTGAAGTGACGTTTGTGCAGTAAAGCAGTGAAAATGCAATTTGTCTGGACACTTGTTTATTTTGGATAATAGGCCTCAGGCCAGGAATATGTGTGTGAGCTGGCTTCAGGTCAGAAGAAGATGACAAAATATGGGGGAGATTCTATAAAAACAGTATGTGGTTGACTGTCCTACCTGAAAAAAGTGTGCATGTATTATTTACATAAAACAAAAATAAATGCACATTTTTTTCAGGTAAAATAATATGGATTTATTATTTTTTGTAATGGACCTGTAAAGCATTGCCCCACGAACAGCAGACCGTGGGTGTAATGCCGCGGTCCTACAGACTGTGTGTGAAGCTGCCTGGCCATAACTTCGATATGGCTAGGCAGTTACACTGGCAAAGCAAGACTTAATGAACTATCACAGCGCTAAACAGAGCCGTGGTAGTTCATTGAGAACTACAAGCCGACAGCCACAAAGGATGTTGTACCTTGTAGTTTTCCCATTCACAGAACACTGTGAATGGATAATGGAGCCCCGCATGGCCACTTTTTTTGCAGATTGTGACAGCTACTGGGGTGGGGGGCGTCTTTAATATTAATTGGACCCTGGGCAAACATTTTCTTGGGCACCACCCCCATACAATTTGGCTCTCCACTTCAACATCCCAAAAAGCAAATAAAGCACATAGACTTATCTCAGAAAACTTTAATAATGTAAACATAAAGAACTGGTTTACACTCACTGAGTGGTTGCTAGAGGTTACTACACATCCCTACTGCTGACTGATTGGCTGCTAAAGGTTACTGCACATCCTTACTACTCACTGATAGGTTGCTGAAGGTTACAGCCTTTTATCCACTTTTATCATCCTTTTATTTACAATACATGCCTGTGGAGAAACAATAACAATATCATACTTACGCACCAAAAACATGTCAGCAGACATGAAATAGGTACCAAACTTACACACCAGAAATAAGCCCGCAAATACCAACTCAGTTATAGAGTCAGTAGCATACTGACAAACGTAGGAACATGTCCGCAGACAAAGAGTCAGTACCATACTGACACACCAGAAACATGTCTGTAGGGCAGTGTACAGAGGTGATTAGAGCGTAGGGCAGTGTACAGGGATCAGTAGGGCAAAGGACAGAGGATCAAGAGAGCACAGTACAGGAGGGTCAGCCTGGTACAGTAAAAGGGGTCAAGAGAGCACAGGGCACAGTGCAGGGAGAGAGGTCAAAGTACGGGGGGCAGGAGGGCACACTCCAGGAGGTCAGGAAGGCACAATATGGGGATTGGGAGGGCACACACTAGGGTGGGTCAGGAGGGCACAGTACGGGGATGGGAGGGCAGTGTATGGGGGTTGGGATGGCACACACTACGAGGGTCGGGAAAGCACAGTAGGGGGGGTGGGAGGGCAAAGTATAGGGTCTTGGAGAGCACAATACAGGGGGCAGGAGGACACAAATCAGGGGGGTCAGGAGGGCACACACCACGGTGGTAGGGAGGGCACATACCAGGGGGGGTCGGGAGGGCACAGTACAGGGATCAGGAGGGCAGACACTGGGTGGTTGGGAGGGCACACACGAGAGGGGTCAGGAGGGCACACACCGGGGGTAGGCAAGGCACACACCAGGGGGTAGGGAGGGCACACACTAGGATGGGTAGGGAGGGCACACACGAGGGGGTGTCAGGAAGGCACACACCAGGGGGTAGTGACAATGCTTTAGTTAATGCTACATGAAAAAGCCATCTTCCCATTTGTCAGCTAACAGCTGGCACTTCTATGCTATACTGCAGTAGCTCAGCAGACTTAGCATAGAGGTGCCTGCAAGCTAAGCCACAAGGAACTGTTAGGTGATTTTACCTCCAGGCACACTTGCTCAGCACCCTCTGATCACAGCTACTGTCACACCACCCGTCTCCAGGTATATATATATATATATATATATATATATACAGTATCTCACAAAAGTGAGTACACCCCTCACATTTTTGTAAATATTTTATTATCTTTTTTCATGTGACAACACTAAAGAAATGCCACTTTGCTACAATGTAAAGTAGTGCTTGTACAGCTTATATAACAGTGTAATTTTGCTGTCCCCTCAAAATAACTCAACGCACAGCCATTAATGTCTAAACCTCTGGCAACAAAAGTGAGTACACCCCTAAGCGAAAATGTACAAATTGGGCCCAAAGTGTCAATATTTTGTGTGGCCACCATTATTTTCAAGCACTGCTTGGGCATGGAGTTCACCAGAGCTTCACAGGTTGCCACTGGAGTCCTCTTACACTCCTCCATGATGACATCACAGAGCTGGTGGATGTTAGAGACCTTGCACTCCTCCACCTTCCGTTTGAGGATGCCACACAGATGCTCAATAGGGTTTAGGTCTGGAGACATGCTTGACCAATCCATCACCTTTATCCTCAGCTTCTTTAGCAAGGCAGTGGTCGTCTTGGTGGTGTGTTTGGGGTCATTATCATGTTGTAATACTGCCCTGCGGCCCAGTCTTTGAAGGGAGGGGTTTGTGCTCTGCTTCAGTATGTCATAGTACATGTGGTATTCATGGTTCCCTCAATGAACTGTAGCTCCCCAGTGCCGGCAGCACTCATGCAGCACCAGACCATGACACTCCCACCACCATGTGGGTCTGGTAAGCAGAAAATTTTATTGTCTTTGAGCACGGTGGTGTCTTCATACTAAAGGGTTCACACACCTTGGGATCTGCATCTGTTTGATTTGGGACTCACAAGACAATTGGATGTGTTTTCAATTCAGCCCATTTACTCTACTGAATTTTATTGGTTTTCACACAGACTTTTTGGAACCTGAGAGAAACTGCTGACATATATTCACTCTCTTGTTGTTTTTTTTCTTTTTTAGTTTACATACACATTTTGTTTGAATTGTATTGTTCATATTTGTTTGATTATACACCCACAGTTTTAATAGACACTTTGTTTATTCCCATGTGTCACAGGTCAATTTAGACCACACACTCGGTTTGAATTTACTTATTGTGTTCACATTAGTGCAACAATATTGTGCAATATATTTAAAACCACTGTGGGTTTTCCCACCTCTTACATATTATCAGCTCACCTTTACATTATCGCTTTTCAGTCCTGCTATTCAGGTTTTTTCAGGTGCAGCAGATTTAATTAATTGAATTGTCAGTGCTTCCCTTCACCTATACATTCAGATTCCCACCACCATGCTTGACTGTAGGCAAGACACACTTGTCTTTGTACTCCTCACCTGGTTGCGGCTTCATACGCTTGGCTTGACACCATCTGAATGAAATAAGTTTATCTTCGTCTCATCAGACCACAGGGGTTCCAGTGATCCACGTCCTTAGTCTGCTTGTTTTCAGCAAACTGTTTGTGGACTTTCTTGTGCTTCATCTTTAGAAGAGGCTTCCTTCTGGAACGACAGCCATACAGACCAATTTGATGCAGTGTGCGACATATGGTCTGAGCACTGACAGGCTGACCCCCCACCCTTTCAACCTTTGCAGCAATGTTGGCAGCACTCATAAGTCTATTTCCCAAGACGACCTCTAGATACTGTATGACGCTGAGCATGTGCACTCAACTTTTTTGGTCTATAATGGCGAGGCCTGTACTGAGTGGAACCTGAATGGTCTTCGCCACTGTGCAGCAGCACAGTTTCAGGGTCTTGGCAATCTTCTTATGGCCTAGGCCATCTTTATGTACAGCAACAATTATTTTTTTTAGATCCTCAGAGAGTTCTTTGCCATGAGGTGCCATGTTGAACTTCCAGTGACCAGTATGAGAGAGTGAGAGCGATAACACCAAATTTAACACACCTACATTCACACCTGAGACCTTGTAACACTGACGAGTCACATGACACGGGGAGGAAAAATGGCTAATTGGACCCAATTTGGACATTTTCACTTAGGGGTGTATTCACTTTTGTTGTCAGCAGTTTAGACATTAATGGCTGTGTGTTGAGTTATTTTAAGGGGGCAGCAAATTTACACTGCTATACAAGCTGTGCACTCACTACTTTACATTGTAGCAAAGTGTAATTTCTTCAGTGTTGTCACATGAAAAGGTATAATAAAATATTTACAAAAATGTGAGGGGTGTACACACTTTTGTGAGATACTGTATATATATTACCAGTGCCAAAGCGCTAATCTCACAAGCAAAGTATAAGTAGGGGAGTGAATGCAGCTGGGGTAACCTTTTTTAATTGATAATCTTTATTACATTTTCCTTTACATTTAGAAATAATTAAACCCCTTCATAAAACAGAGTACTTCATACCCGTCCCACCTGCCCATGCCCCCCCCCCCCGTCCCCTTTGTATTAACACCCTATGTCTAACTCATACTCTGTTATAACTCACAACCCATTAATACACCATCCATACCTCTAGTAGCTGTTTCTTTACCACTCATGGCCTACTGGTAGCTATATAACCTAAGGGGGGTAACCCCTACTATTCAACCAACACCCCCATTTCTTTACAAAATTGTCAAACTTGCCTCTTTTTATAAACACCTTTTTCTCTTTCCATATCTATACCTTTCTCTTTTTCCACAAATATTTTTCTCCGTTCAAACTGTTAAAACATTTCTTTACCCCCACAAC
>BLSH010378328.1:530627-541738 GCA_018402905.1 Glandirana rugosa | reverse complement strand
CAAAGGCCAATTTTTCTGCACCGGTTACTTCTAACAAAAGTCAAAGTGACACCAGAATTTATCCAGAAAATCTCTAATCTTGTTCCCAGTGCACTACAGTGTGGCTTCATCATACACACTGGCTCCCCAGCTGTTGCTGCGTAAAGTAAAGGTAGCTTGCAGGGAAAATGTCATTTTTTGGCTTTATAAATGCAATTATTGCTGCAGCAGATTCTACACATGGTACAGATCTGCCACTTTACAGATAGACTAACGGGACCCCTCAGGCACTATATTGGATGGAATTTTTCATTTTTATGCTTTCACTTTAAAAATAAAAAAATCACTGCTCATTTAAAAATTATGTTTTTTACAAACTTTTTTTTCATTGATACATGTCCCCCAGGGCAGGACCCGGGCCCCTATAACCATTGTATGCCCACTTACTTGCATATAAGTCTTCAAAATGGGCACTTTTGATTGATGACATTCGGGTCCCATAGACTTTAATGAGGTTCGTTATTCGGGTCTGGACTTTCGCAATGTTTGAAGGTTCTGATGCAAACCGAACAAGGGTCCATTCGGCCCATCCCTAATCACGGGGCCCCGAATAGCGAGTTCAAACCGAGTCTATAGAGACCGGTGATTCAGAGAGTATGGCCGACGAGGGGATGTAGTACACATTTGGTGGTCCTGTCCCCGCCTTACAGGGTTCTGGTCCAGGATATTTGGTTTTCTACATTCCCTACTCCATATACCCATACATAGGGAAGCCAAAGCCGCCTTGTTACACTGCTCAATTCAGGACTTGTTCTCCTACCAACAAAAACTGGCTTCTTACCTGTTTATAGCTGCTAAGCGGGTAATAGCCAGAGTTTGGAAGAGACCCTCTGTTCCATTTGACATGGTGAAGAGCACTATAACCAACCTCATGATTAATGAGAAAATGTCAAGTGTTCTTAATGATTCCCACTCTAAATTTCTCAAAGTATGGTCA
This sequence comes from Glandirana rugosa, assembly GCA_018402905.1. Taxonomy (NCBI): domain Eukaryota; kingdom Metazoa; phylum Chordata; class Amphibia; order Anura; family Ranidae; genus Glandirana; species Glandirana rugosa. Next base: position 540,762 of record BLSH010378328.1, on the reverse strand, counting down.
CCATGGTGGTCCTATGCTCTACCCACCTTGCATCCGAGCAGCCTGGGTCTTACCTAAGAACTAACTTGTGACTTCTCCTCTTGCAGGACTTCTCTCTCTCCCCTCCCTCTTATTGCCCTTCCTGATCCTTCTTCTCTGTCTTTTTCACTCTTCCTTCTCTTCTTCAAAGCCGAGACCATGCTCTGCTCATGGCCCTTGGTCTCTTCTGTCCTAGAGTGACCCTGAGTCCTCGGACTGGGGGCATATCTTTTTTTGGGAGGTAGCCACCACTGCTGGACTCCAAGAATTCCTGTTGTACTGTACCTCTCCTTTTCTTGTTGTACCTCCATACAGATGGCTCACCCTGACCTGTGCTGGGGGGGGGGGCTCAATAGAGCAGTACACACATTACCTTTAGCTGTAAACCAGCACATCTGTAACCTGGGTCCCTGTTAGATGGCCCTTAGCGAGCTTTATTGACCTTTGGCTTATTCCACTAGGTCACCCAGTGAAGTGTTATCATTTACAATTTTTTTTTGATCAGACTTTCCTAGCACACACATTTCTGTTATAACTATTGTGCTGTACCCCTGCGTGGGTGAATGTTTGTCAAATGTTATATTTTTTTTACAAAAAAATGATTGTACCGGAAATCATGGGGGCCCATACAGCTTACCTGACAGAGCCCCCCCTCCCCCAGCTGAAAGTGACTGAGCCCCAGCTGCACAGATGAATGAATATTAAGCACTCTGAGGCTATCTGTTCATTCATAAGCTGAAGCACAGTAAACACAGTTTACTATACTTCGGTGATGAATGAACACAGGAGTGATTGCTACCGATCACTCAGTGTATTCATTAAGGAAAGTAAATGACATTCTCCTGTGTGCCCACAGCAGCTGCCGCTGGGAGAGGAGGGAAGTCGGAAGGGCTGCGGGGAAAGGGGCACACAGGGGGGCCCAGACAGCAGATGGAAAGGGACACATGTGCTAGTACCTATCTCCTTGCAGTGCAGCCAGAGGAAGGGAGAGGAAGAAAAGCTGGCAGCGCTGCGGTGGGAGACACAAGAGGATAGATGTTTGCAATAAGACAGTACATTCGGCCCTCCTGCTCAGCAGGTGCCTGGGCCCCCCTTTTGAACTGCTTGTATTGATGGTTTTGTCCTTGTAACCTTTCTTAAGTTTGCTAGTATTCTGAGATGTTTTTCTATATTCTGGGTCCATGCATATTTGGTGGTATCTTATGGCCTGGCTGTGTATGATGATGGCCCAGTTGATGTGCTGGGGCTGGAAGCTGGAACTGTGGAGATAATTGCATCTGTCAGTGGGTTTCCTTTATATTGAAATGTGCAACTTGTCATCCCTGATGGATGATGTGGTGTCTAGGAAATTGACATGTATGCTTAAATAGTCAATTTTTGGTTGATTGATGGGTTTAATGTGTTGATCAATGAGTAAATTTTGTTTTCTTTTTTTTAGATATTCACCTTCTGTCCATATGATGAAAATATAATTGCCCTGCCATGCCTCTTTTTTATCTTACAAGCAGCTCCAGTCCATGTACCAACAACCTTTTTCCGGGGGTACAAAAAACCTCTGCACCAGATTTCTCTGGGGAAACAACAAACCCAGAATTAGCTACTCCCACCTTTCTCTACCCAAGCACAAAGGTGGAATAGGCCTACCAGACATTAAAAACTATCATAATGCCTGTCAACTTACCAGAATAATAGACTGGAACATCCACGATAAATACAAAGATTGGGTCTCTTTGGAGCACTCTTTCTCCCCACTACCGCTCCATTCCCTCCCCTGGATATTTCAGAAACATATCCCAACCGATATCCGACTCCGTCCCCTTATTGGCCCAACTCTCAGAGGCTTCCAAGAGACATACAAAGTGACCTCTCAGTCTTCAACTCCTGATCCTCTCACCCCTTTTGTGCAAACCCCGACTTTCCCAGAGGGGCACACAATACATTTTTAAATGACAACTGGCCACACAATAATGGCTACAACCCACCTTCTCTGTGAACATGGCAAATCTCTAAAATATGATAAACTGCCGTCAAAAAGTGTCAGCCCCCCCATTTCTCCTTGAAACTACACATTATTGTAACACTATATCCAGGACCTAGATAGGAAGTTTGGGATCTCCGGACCTCTATTTCCCTTCGAGAACCTTTGTCATATGCAAACACCCCAACACCACCTACTCTCTACGACGCATTCCCTTCTATCCATGAATATCCCACCCAACACAGAATGGACATGCTTTGACTGGGAAAAAGACCTTTCAATATCCCTATCCCCAGAAGACTGGGAACAAACCACCGGGAACATAAACAAGGGTTTCGTAAATGTCACCACACAGGAGAATGGCTATAACATCCTGACCAGATGGAACCGGACCCCCACCATCATCAACAAATTCAATCCGAGCATCTCAGATACCTGCTGGAGATGCAAATGGGAGAAAGGGAAACTCTCCTGCACAAATTCTGGGACTGTCCCTTCATCCAAAATCATTGGCTAGAGGTCCACCGTATTATCACTAAGGTGACCATGCTCTTGAATTTTCCCCAGCACAATTCCTTCTACATTACTCCACCTCCTCTAGTACCAGATACTTCAAATCTCTCACCATGCATATGTTAAATGCCGCTAAGCAATGCATCCCAACCCACTGGGGTACCCCACAACCCTCCCCAAGCAAAGAATTGCTGACCAGAATAGCCAAGATAGCAGAAATGGAACGCCTTATACATATAGCTCACGATACAGCCACAAAATTTTCCTCCAAATGGGCCTGCTGGACCCACTTCCAGACAACGACAGACTACCACAACATCATTGCATCTAACACATCACAGGGAACCACCCCATGTACTACTTCAACTTAAACTATCCAAAGAACGATCTTAAACTACATCCACGTATCCACCCATGGAACAATATATTTCCAGGAAAAACCTTCTACCAACAATACCTAAATTAAAGTACCTATTTTTCCTCTAACCCCCTCCCACTCCCGTGGAGGGAGAGAGAGATGGTAACCCACCCTTTCTGCCTCCTTCCCTCACCCCCTACCCCCTACCCAACTCCCACCACACACTCTCCACCCCACCCTACCCAACCCTGGGCAAACTCCAGATAGACAGAATCTTTGACCACCTATCAGACGACTATTTAGTATTAGGAATGACCCTATCATTGACGTTCCAATTATGCTGGAAGAATATAACACCTAGACTCCCCCCTACTACACTGCAAGGTATGAGCTAACATAGACCCCCACCTTACACACCCCAATGACAAAACCAAAGTCCCTTGACTTGACCACCACAAACCATATATCGATGGACCCACAAATCAACCAAGAACCTAAGACAACTACAATAGGACAATCAGCTTTTCGACTCACTCTACCTCTAAACTCCCACACCTAAGTAACCATATATCAAAATTTTCTTAACATACTGTACACTGGGATCCTGATATGTCGAAGGACAACCTCCCTCCTGCTTAGAGTCTCTATCTGGACATTGTATTAATCCTACAGCAGATCGCACTGTCTTAATCACTAACTTTTCTATTAATTGATCTGTATTTTCTGATTCTGTGTTAAAATGTATTGTACTGAAATTACTTTTTTTCCCAATAAAATCTTTATGGAAAAAAAAAAGAAAATGTTATCAATATAGTGGTAGTATCAACATGGCTTTTGTTGTGTGCTGTTAAAGAATTTGCTCTCCAGGCCAGTATTTTATCACAGATATGTGAAAGTTTATGTTTTTGGGGTTGTATTCGATATGCATAAAGAGAGATCACACAAATACTTATAAGTATAACATTTAATTAAGTAATTATAGATGCAGATAACAAATGTAATAATATTAGAAAATATAACAAGAATACCTAACTAAAGTTTCTGTCTCAGCACAGAGCCCCGCCCACTTTTGCGGCGTGCCACAGATAACCGTGCACGCATAACGCAGCTCTGAGACGAGACTGAATATTCCAACTTATAGCTGTAGTTTATACATTACTTGAATGTAAGGAAATGGTCAACTCTCATTGAAGCAAAAATATGACCTTTTAAGTAGAGTTAAGCGAACCCAAACGGTAAAGTTCGGGTTCGTCCCGAACTTTGGGGTGTCCGTGACCCGGACCCAAACCCGGACATTTGAAAAAAGTTTGGGTTCCAGTTCTGGGTTCGGGTATTTGATCACGCATGTTGAATAGCTGCAGGGCAGCCAATCAACAAGCGTTTCACTGGTTTGCCCTTAGAAGCCATCACAGCCATGCCTACTAATGGCATGGCTATGATTGGCCAGTGCATCATGTGACCCAGCCTCTTTATAAGCTGGAGTCACTTAGTGCTGCATGTCACATGCTCTCTGGGTAGTGTAGGGAGAGGATGCTGCCGGTGCTGTGAGGAACAGATTGCAGATAGATAGATAGGTAGAGATTACTACTACTACTGCTTTTAGGGACAGATTGCAGATCTCATCCTGCATTACAGAATGATCTGACTGGACTAGGTAGAGTCTACTGCTTAGAGGGACAGATTATTGTTCAAAAATCATCTTCTAGTTCTATAGGGTCAGGTTCCTGCTGTTGTTGTAAGGGGCAGATTATTGTTCTAAAATAATTTTGCAGCCCTCTGGCACTTTCCAGGACTTTTTTAGTCATTTTTGTGCTGAAAAGTTCGGGTCCCCATTGACTTCAATGGAGTTCGGGGTAAAGTTCGGGTCAAGTTCGGTACCGAACCCAGACTTTTTCCCGAAGTTCGGCCGAACCCACCGAACATCCAGGTGTTCACTCAACTCTACTTTTAAGGACTTGGTCAGTTTGCAATGACATTCCTTTGGTATGAAGTCAGCTAAGGTAACCAGGATGACCAGGATATTTGAGGCTTTCTTAGATATTTTGAGACAACTTTAAGGAAATATGAAATTTCCCCATCAGCCAGACATAAATAATTTTGCATATTTGAGTGCCATTTTACTTCCCATAGCAGTACCCATACACTGAAGATAGATATCATGATTGAAAATGAAATAATTGTATGTTAGAATGAATTCAATGAGTTGTGTAACATCCTCAGCACTATATTGGTTGTTTGGTGAGGATGATTAAAATCAGTGACATGTTGCAATCCCATCCTTGTGAGTGATGTTAGTGTACAGATATTCTACATCCATAGTGGCTAGAAGTGTGTTTTGTGGTAAATGTTGTATATTGTTGATTTTGGTCAGAAATCAGTTGTATCTTAAAGGAAACTAGCAGTATTTGTGACTAATGGTTTTAACACTTTTTCTACAAGGCTTTTGATTTGTTCAGTAAGTGTGTTCATATCTGTTATGATGGGTCTGGCAGGATTTCCTGGCTTCTGGTTCTTGAGCAGCATGTAGAAGTTCCAAATTTCTGGATTATTCGGAATTGCACTGATGAGTTCAGAATGTAGGTGGGTTGTTAATAATTGAATGAGACCATTTAATTGTTGAGTAAAAGCCTTGGACGGATCATAATTCTGGTTTTTTTTATAATAAATAGCAATTGTCAGTTACCTCTGGCCCTCTTGTATGTATTTGATGGGGATGGCCTGATTATTGTGTAAATTGTGTATAACCTTTCATTCCAGTGGTGAAAGATTTATGAAATTTTAATTTTCTGGGTGGATATCAGCAACGTAACTTGGAGCCTGAAGCCTTTAATATTGGTGTCTATATTGGGGTTACGTCTTTGCAGAGGTGTGAAGTTGTTGCTCTTTTTAGTTTTGTCACATTCTATTGTCATAGGATTTCTTTCATTTCTGTGAAAATATTCTTTGAGCCTTAGGGGTTGATTTACTAAGGCTTGAAAGTGCAAAATTTGGTGCAGCTCCACAAAGAAACCAATTAGCATCAAGGTTTTATTGTCAAAGCTTGATTGAACAAGCTGAGGCTAGAACCTGATTGGCTAGCATGCACAGCTGCACCGTTTTTTGCACTCCCCAGTTTTAGTAAATCAACCCCAAAGGGTTGATTTACTAAAACTGGAGAGCAGTGTTAATTTTGGCATTGAATTTCGATTTCGATTTAGTCATAGTCTTTTGACTAAAATGCCATTTTAGTTTTAGTACATCTTCAATTGTTTTAGTTTTAGCTGTATTTAGTCTACTAAAATCCGCAGTACATTTTAGTCAACTAACATGTCCTACAGTTTAGTTGACTAAAATCTCCAATACATTTTAGTCAACTGAAATTTTAGTTGACTAAAATTGAATGGGTTTAGTTAAATTGTAATGCATTATTTAAGCATTTCTCTAGAATTTACAAACTCATTATATACTCCTGGAGTATTTCGAATGACAATTACTCAGTCATGCAACACTGTGCCCATATGAAATTGCTGTCCTTTTTTCACACAAATGGAGCTTTTCTTTTGGTGGTATTTAATCACCACTGAGTTTTTTATTTTTTTGCATTATAAATGAAAAAAGACCAAAGTTTGTAAAAAAATGCATTTTCTTTGTTTCTGTTAAACACTTTTGCAAATAGGTAATTTTTCTTCATAAATTTTGGCCGAAATTTATACTGCTACATACATTTGGTTATAATAACCAAAATTTGTGTATATTATTTGGTCTTTGTGAAAGTTATAGAATCCACAAGCTATGGTGCTAATCATTGAAAATTGATCACACCTGATGTACTGACATCCTATCACATTTCTGGAGGCCCTGAAATGTCAGGAAAGTACAATATCCCCCAAATGAGTAGACATTCCAAAGTATTTAGTTAGAGGCATGGTGAGTTTTCTGAAGTTGTAATTTTTTCCCACAACTCTTTGCAAAATGAAGATTTTTTTCTTTTATTTCACAAAATTGTCATAATAAAAAAAATATTTCTCATACACAGCATATGCATACTTGAAACTACACCCCAAAATACATTCTGCTACTCCTCCACATGTGTGAGACTTTTACACTGCCTGGGCACATACAGAGGCCCAACATGCAGGGAGCACCATCAGGTGTTCTAAGAGCATAAATTACACATATCTTTTCTTGACTAACTCTTAGACTTTGGAAGACCCTGAAGCACCAGGACAATGGAAACTCCCAAAAAGTACCCCATTTTGGAAAGCAAACACCCCAATGTATATTCTATGAAGCATGTAATTTTTTCCACAAGTTTTTGGAAAATGTGGAAAGAAAATGAAAACACATTTTTTTTTACACAGTTGTCAATTTATAAGTTATTTCTAACACATAGCATGTACATAGCAAATATAACACCCCAAAATGCATTCTGCTACTCCTCCTGAGTATGGCGATACCACATGTGTCAAGCTTTTCCACAGCCTGGCCACATACAGAGGCCAAACATGCAGGGAGCATGTAGTCAAATCTAATTTGACTACCTATTACACTTTTGTGATGCACTGTAGTGGCACTGATGGGCACTTATGTGGCATGGATGTGGCACAGATAAGCACTTATGTAGCATGAATGTGTTATGGATGAGAACTGATTTGGCATGGATGAGTACTGATGTGGCATGGGTGTGGCACAGGTGAGTACTGATGTGGCATGGATGTGGCACAGATGAGTACTAATGTGGCATGGGTGTGGCATGGATGAGTACTGATGTGGCATGGATGTGGCATGGATAAGCACTGATGTGGCATGGATGTGGCATGGATGAGCACTAATGTGACATGGATGTGGCCCAGATGAGCACTGATGTGGCCTGGATATGGCATGAATGAGCACTGATGCAGCATGGATGTGGCACAAATGAGTACTGATGTGGTATGGATGTGGCACAGATGAGCACTGATGTGGCATGGACATGACATGGATGAGCACTGGTGTGGCATGGATGTGGCACAGATGAGCACTGATATTGCACGGATGAGCACTGATGTTGCATGGATGATCACTGATGTGGCAAAGATGATCAGTGATGTGGCACGGATGAGCACTGATGTAGCACAGATGAGCTATGGATGAGCACGAATGAGCCATGGATGGGGATGGAGGAGCCATGGATGGGGATGGATGAGCATGAATGAGCCATGGATGGGGATGGATGAGCATGAATGAGCAATTGATGGGGATGGTTGAGCAATGGATGAGGAATGGATGAGCATGAATGAGCCATGGATGGGAATGGATGAGACATGAATGGGGATGGATGGGCCATGGATGTGGATGGATGAGCCATGAATAGGGATGGATGAGCCATAGATGGGGATGGATGAGCCATGAATGGGGATGGATGAACCATGAATAGTGATGGATGAGCATGAATGAGGATGGATGAGCATGAATGAGGATGGATTGATGAGCCATGAATGGGCACAGATCAGCGCTGTGGGAACTTCAGATCCAGCCCACAGTACTGCTGCACCCACTCCCTCCTCTCCTCGCACACTGTACCGATCAGTGTGAGGAGAGGGGAGGAGCTGAACCAGATATGCTCCAGTTTGTTGACAACTGGTAACTCTGTCATTAGATGGGGCGATCACGTGGTAAAGGGCCTCTGTCATTGGTTCTTTACCCTCATCCATGATGGACATGGTCTGAAAGACCCAACGGTCACAGATATATCCGGTTGTGCACAGATACAGATTTAGCTGCTCTGGATGGTCTGAGGAGGCCTGTAATGCTGCACAGTGGTCTGGGCGGTGGTCTGAGGAGACCTGTAATGATGCACAGTGCTCTGGACATGGACAGTCTGAGGAAGAGACCCGCAATGCATTGCACACAGTGCTCTAGATGGTCTATGGAGGCTTGTAATGCACACCATGTTCTGGGCGGTGGTCAAAGGAGGCCTGTAATGCACAGTGCTCTGGAACGATGGTCTGAGAGGCCTGTAATGCTGCACAGTTCTCTGGATGGTGGTCTATAATGCACAGTGCTCTGGGACGGTGGTCTGAAAGGCCTGTAATGCTGCACAGGGCCCTGGATGGTGTCTAAAGCAAGGCCTGTAATGCACAGTGCTCTGGATGACTGGATGGATGAAGCTGCTGCAAGCAAAGCTAACAAAGTGTTGGCATGCATCAAGAAAGGGATGAACTTCAGGGATAAAACAATAATTCTCCAACTATACAAGTCTCTGGTGAGGCCACACCTGGAGTATGCCGTCCAGTTCTGGGCATCAGTCCTCAGGAGGGATGTCCTGGTATTGGAAAGGGTTCAGTGAAGGGCCACAAAGCTAATTAAGGGATTGGAGGACCTTAGTTATGGGGAAAGGTTACAAGCACTAAACTTATTCTCTCTGGAGAAAAGACGCTTGAGAGGGGATATGATTTTAATGTACAAATACTGTACTGTTGACCCCACTACAGGGACAAAACTATTCAGCGGAAGGGAGTACACAAAGACACGCGGCCGTTCACTAAGAATAGAGGAAAGGTGGTTTAACCTTAAAATGCGTAGAGGTTTCTTTACGGTAAGAGCAGTGAGAATGTGGAATTCTCTTCCACAAGCAGTGGTCTCTGCCGGGAGTATAGATACATTCAAAAAACTACTAGATGCACACCTAAGGGACCAAAGCATTGAGGGATATACAATGTAATACTGACATGAAAGCACACACATAGGTTGGACTTGATGGACTTGTGTCTTTTTTCAACCTCACTAACTATGTAACTATGTAACGCTCTAATGCTTAAGGCTAAAGCCACCTAAATGCATTTGCAAAGCATAGCTTTAGGCACATCTTTTAAGCTGCTTTTTACCTGTCAGGAACAAAAACATTCAAAAGAACTGGGCAAAGGCTCGGTGTGCATGAGGCCTTAAAGCATCTAGAGAGGTTAGGGATTGCTCATTTAAAGCTATTTTATTTCTCATTATCAATATGTAAATCATGTTATGTGCTTAATCTGGGCACATGTGCACTTTATTGCAGATGTGGAAATACTATGGCATCACTGTGCCATCTGTACAAAATCTGCTGCTAAAATAGTTAGAACAGTTTTTTTTTTTTTTGGAAAATTGTTCAAATAATGGTTGTTTTTATTTTCATATATGTTATTATAATTTTTAAGTTGTAGATAAACCTCGGAGAGATCTACGAAATTCCGGAGTACGTGTGGCTCGGAAACGGGTCAAGAAAACTTACAAAAACAAGGACTGTCCATTTTTCGTCGAATTTTCTACAC
>BLSH010378328.1:480787-508044 GCA_018402905.1 Glandirana rugosa | reverse complement strand
TTTGTGGTTAAATATACATGCCTTCTCCCATTGTTTTTCTGTGATTTGTATATTTAAGTCTTTTTCCCATATGTGTTTATACTTATCAGTCGAATCGGGTTTGGGTCCGGAGATCCATTTGTATGCCATGGAAGTGGCTCCTCTAGTTGGTGTTTTTTCTAATGTTGTAAGAGGTCTTGTCATTAGTTTTTTGTGCTTGTTGTTCTGGATGAAGTCGCAGATCTGAATATATGTCCAATAGTTTAGATTGTCTTTTGTTAAGGTTTTATTAAGGATGGGGAATGGTAAGATGTTATTTTTATCAATACAGTCTATGGCTAGTAAGGGTTTGAGGTTGTTGGAGTGAAGCCGACTTATATAATCCATTCCCGGCGGGAATTTGGGGTTGCCAGCAATCGGTGTTACAAAGACCAATTTTTCTGCACCTGTTTGACAGGTGCATATCATTGCAATTTTTTTTACAGAAAGGCCAATTCTTGCCTTCATGAAGAGCAGCTCTACAGGGTTATGGTGTGAAGGCACCAATGACACCCAACAACCAATTTTTCCGCATCCGTTACTTCTATCCAAAGTCAAAGTGATATCCAAAAAATCTCTAATCTTGTTCCCAGTACATTGTAGCCTCAGCATACACACTGGTTCCCCAGCTGTTGCTGAGCAAAATAAAGGCAGCTTGCAGGGAAAATGGGCTTTATAAATGCAGTTACCGCTGAAGCAGTTTCTAGACATGGTACAGATCTGCCACTTTACAGGTAGACTAAGGGGACCCCCAGGCACTATATTGAAAGGAATTTTTCATGTTTATGCTTTCACTTTAAAAATAAAAAAATCACTACTCATTTAAAAATGAAGTTTTTCACAAACGTTTTACTTATTGATACATGTCGCCCAGGGCAAGACCCGGACCCCTATAACCATTGTATGCCCAATTACTTGCATATAAGCCTTCAAAATGGGCACTTGATTTTTGACGTTCAGGTCCCATTGCCTTTAATGGGGTTCGTTATTTGGGTCCAAACTTTTGTGGTGTTCGAAAGTTCTGGTGCAAAGCGAACAGGGGTCCGTTTGGCCCATCTCCACACTGCAGCAGTTCCTCCTCTGTACAGCTCCGAGCTCTCCTGGTGGCCACAAAACTCTCCAACAGCTCCAGAGCCTGTGACCAATGGGTTTGCTTGTCCTTTCAGCCAATCGGGACATGGGTCTCATGACCCGCTTCCTGATTGGCCAGGAAAAGAATCAGTGTGACAATAGTGAATATTCATTCGCTATTGTCACACAACTGGGTGAGCTCAGGGCGCAGTGCTCTGCACCCCAAGCCCACTCTTTTTTGAAGCCTATTAGAGCCTCTGGCTCTAATCATGTGCTTCAGAAAAAAACCTCCATTGGAATCCATGTGTCCAGTGCCCTGCATGTAGATTAGGGGGCTGGATGCATGGATAGGGGACGGTGCCCGTACACCCCTAATGGACGGACCACCACTGGTCAAAAAACAAACCAAAAAACAAAAGTGTGTCACCAGTAGAATGTTACCATCCCCTGAATATATTTTTATAAGCTTGCACAGTAGGGATGCCACCTTTTCTTAAAGCCAATCCTGAACACTTTAGCGGCACACAACAATTTTTTTTTGTAGTATGCAGAAGAAAATTAAAAACAAAGATGGCAACCCTAGGTGTCCCCATCAGAGTCCCCCTACATCAGGTGCCCCCATCAGAGCCCCCCTTACATCAGGTGCCCCTCCATCATGGTCTCCTTGCTGGGTGATGTGTTCTGCCAGCATCCTAGTCCTCTGGTCTGCCCACTGAGTGCTGTGTTCTGCCTACATTCTAGTCCTTTGGTCTCCTTGCTGGGTGCTGTGTTATGCCCACATCCTAGTCCTCTGGTTTCCTTGCTGGGTCCTGTGCTCTGCCCACATGCTAGTCCTCTGGTCTCCTTGCTGGGTGTTGTGTTCTGCCCACATCCTAGTCCTCTGGTCTCCCTGCTAAGTGCCATGTTCTGCCTACATTCTAGTCCTCTGGTCTCCTTGCTGGGTGCTGTGTTCTGCCCACATCATAGTCCACTGGTCTCCTTGCCGGGTGCTGTGCTCTGCCCACATCCTAGTCCTCTGGTCTCCCTGCTGAGTGCTGTGTTCCGACCACATCCTAGTCCACTGGTCTCCTTGCTGGGTGCTGTGCTCTGCCCACATCCTAGTCCTCTGGTCTCCCTGCTGAGTGCTGTGCTCTGCACACATCCTAGTCCTCTGGTCTCCTTGCTGGGTGCTGTGCTCTGCCCACATCCTAGTCTTCTGGTCAAAATCAGTTTCCAGGTTTTTTGTCAAAGCTTAAGGCCCGGTTCACACTGGTGCGACATACGCTCTGACTTTTGGAGCACATGTTGCATGCCGTGTATAAATCAATGGTTCCCTATGAGAACTGTTTTAACTTGTCCAACATGTGTCAGTCCGACTATGAAAAAGGTTCCTGCACAACTTTGGTCTGACTTTGGCACTATTTCAGCCCATTGATTTGAATGTAAGTCTCATCCAAGTCGGATCATCATCTTAACTGATCTGACTTATGGCATGTGACTTGTGCTCTGAGGATCTTGAAGGGGAACCCCACGCCATTAAAAAAAAAAAAACGGCATGGGGTCCCCCAAGACCATACCAGACCCTTCGGTCTGGTGTAGATTTTAGGGGAACCCTCACGCCAAGATAAAAAAACTCTGCGTGGTCTCCCCAAAAATCCATACCAGACCCTTATCCGAGCATGCAGCCTGGCAGGTCAGGAAAGGGGGGGTGAGCGAGCGAATCCCCTGGACTATACCAGGCCACATGCCCTCAACAAGGTGTGGGTGCTTTGGGTCAGGGGGCTCTGCACCCCATCACCAAAGCCTTCTCCGGACAACCCTGGGTGGTGGTTTTGGAGGTCTGTGGCAGGGGGCTTATCAGACAAGGGGGCCCCCAGGTCCCGCCCCCCATATGTGAATGAGCAGGGGTACATTGTACCCCTACTTATTCACTAAAACAGTGTCAAAAGTAAATAAAAACAGTACACAGGTTTTTGACAGTCCTTTATTAAAAATGAAAAATGTCCCCCGTCATAGCTCCAACATGTCTTCTTTCATAGGTGATGTCTTCTCCCAACAGTTCTTCTCCCCCCTTAGATGTCTTTTTTCTCTAGTTCTTCTTTCTCTGCTGATGTTTTCTTCCTCTGGTCCTTCTGCCAGTCCTTCTCCCTCCACTGATGTCTTCTCCCAATGCTAGCTCCTGTTGTTGTGTTGGCTCCCGCTGTCTGGCCATCCGGTGATGTCATCCAGAGACCCCATCCCTTTGGGGCATCACCACTCCATCATACCCCGGGTGTCACGGGGGTCTACACCCGATGGCTATATAAGAAATGGCGGAGTGGGAGCCGACCCAACAGCAGGAGCTAGCATTGGGAGGAGACATCAGCTGAAGGGAGAAGAACTGGCAGAAGAACCAGAGGAAAAAGACATCAGCGGAGGAAGAAGAACTGGAGGGAGAAGACCGAAGGGAGAAGATATCACTGGAGAAAGAAGACACATTGGAGCCGTGTGTACTGTTTTTATTTATTTTTGACACTTTTTTAAGTGAATGAGTAGTGGTGAGTACTCATTCACATGGGGGGTGGGATCTGGGGGCCCCCTTGTTAAAGGGGGCTTCCAGATTCCGATAAGTCCCCTGCCCACAGACCCCCACAACCACCCCCCAGGGCTGTTGGGAAGAGGCCCTTGTCCCCATCAACATAAGGGCAAGGTGCTTTGGGGTGGGGGGCATGTTGAGGAGAAGGGGCACTCGCTAGTTTCCCCCCTTTCCTGACCTGCCGGGCTGTGTGCTCAGATAAGGGTCTGGTATGGATTTTGAGGGGCTCACAGCGTTTTTATTTTTTTTGGTGTGGGGTCTCCCCTCAAAATCCATACCAGACCAAAGGGTCTAGTATGGTCTAGGGGGGGACTCCACGCCATTTTTTTTTATTTTGACATGGGGTTCCCCCCTCAAGGTTCATACCAGACTCAAAGAGCCTGGTATGGCCAGATCAAAGTCTGATTCCATTCATTGAAGTTGCATAGAAGTCGAACATGAAGTCGTCCGACTTCTATATCAAGGCAATGTGAACCCAGCCTCACTGAACAAGCTGAAGTTAGAAACTGTTTAGCTACCTTGCACAGCTGCATCAGATTTTTCACTCTCCAGTTTTAGTAAATCAACCCCTGTGTGTTCTCCCAGTAGGGATGGCTCCCCTATCTATTTGACCAAGGGTTTCAGCAAAGAAAATTGCTCCATCTATGGTAGGCTTTAGTGTTTCCATGTCCAATCTCAATGCATGGTTGTAAGGGAAAACAGATAGGAAACTATGAATGATGCGATAAGGTATATTCTATGTATCACGGAACATTCTTTGTAGTAATGGAACAAGAGAGATAACTGTGATTGGAGCAACATTTTCATTATGTGTTTGTGAGCTGTAGGGAGAAGTGTATATATCAAGGATAATTTAATTGAAAGAGGCTCAGACGAATACAGTTTTTGGGTCAATGCTTTTATTTGTAAAATGTCTTTTTAAGAACAAATATGTTTCTAATATGGTTATGATGTAACAATAATGATGGGATGATATACATTTAACATTCAGTGGAATGTTTATAAATCAGTTAATCTGATTGTAGCACTGCCCCCTTTGGGGTTGCTTAGAATTGCATGTTCCTCTGCTCCACCTTGACCCTGTGAACTTTGCAGCCTTCCTGACACTCTAGGTTCAGACATGTTGTGTATACCTTTAAATAACACACTGACACAAGGTATAAGGATTAGCTCTCTTTCGTTTTACTTACTCAAGAGGAGAGTCTTGTAACAGGGTATTAGTCAGCCAAATCCAGGATAAAGAGCCAAGACTCCATAGAAAAAGTCCCCCAAAGCAATTAAATGACAATTGGCAATGACAGAAATATAATATCAAGGCATACAAAAAAACGGACAGTAAATGAATGGATTTCAAAAGGGCTACTGGTTGCTGAATATAATACCACTGCTAAAGGGGAACCCCAGACCAGCCTATTATACCTTTAATCCTAATGAGAGATGAAGTAATATAGTGGCTAGTGGTATGTCCCTTTAAATGGAGATGGAATTAGCAGAGTTCAAAATGCAAGGCCTTGCAGTTATCTTCACTGGCAAGTTGGAGCTCAAAGAACAAGACTTCTAAATGTGGCACAGTGATATGCAGTCAAGGCAAAGCAGCCGAGACTGACCAGTGGCAATCCTTAAGGTAATTAGGGATAAGATGTCTGTAAACAGTGTCCTGTGGAGTATGATAGTGACTGGTACTGGATTTGTGGGTCTCACCAATCTGGAGACAGTGTAGGAACTTACTGAAGAGCGATCCAAGTTGATTCTTCCTTCTGCAGAACGGGCTGAGATGACAGACTGGCTGCTGGAACAGTGAATCGTCCGGTCCTGCTGGTTTGAACGATGCTGTGGTGGTGCCCCTCATGTAGCTTGTGGTTTTAGACCCACATGGGTCGGAGCTAGGAGTGCCTTGATGCCGCATGGTAGGCCGCAGTCCTCTCACACAGCGGCAAAGGGGATGTTTACGTGATGAGATCAGAGAAGCAAGAGGGCTTGGGCCTGGCCTGCTGACCCCTTTATAGCTTCTCACAGAGTTCTTTCCTTGGGGCAGATGGCCTGCTGGGAGATGTAGGAGAGGGTAAGTCTGCAGTGCCAGATAACTGTAGTCCGCTGTCTGCTACATGAAATTATCAAAAATTTACTGCAGGTGAATCTTCCAGATGCATATGTTTTAAATGACGGTAATTAGGTCACAACCAGTGAATGTTTAGGGAAAGTCATATTCCCTGTTTTTTAAACCTGCCCCTAAAGCCTCGTACACATGATGCGAGGGTCGTACGGCTGGATGTCCAAAATTGTATGTCGGCTGTTGTGTCTCGCATACTGACAAGCACTAAGCGATCGTACGACCAAGCCTAACACGGTGACGTGTTACGAGCGTATAAAGAGGAAGTTCAGGTGAATGTGATTTGTGAGTTAGGATTGTAGGTTTACACGAACGGACACTTCCGAGCGTTCCTGACTTCTGTGAATGCGTATTTTGCACATACAACTTGTTGGACCAACTTCTCTGTACACACGGTACAACAGTCATACGACCGCTTGTTGTACAACCAAAATTTTCTAGCCTGCTCATTCAACTCCTGTTGTGCGACCGTCACACGTTCTAATCGTGCATTCTAAACCATTTTCATACGACCGTTGCACCGTGTGTACGGGGCTTAAGTCTTCAGACTACCATTAATTGCACTGTCAGTAAATGAGCTTAGTAAATGAGGTAATACCCAATCCCATGCAAGAAAAATAAATAACAGCATTTTTGCCTACGTGTGTGTTATCTGTAAAACTTTTTCAAATACTGTCCTTTGTACATTGACTTTAGCTGGCAATGCACTAGTATATTTTTGTACATATGCTTGCATGCAAATTCTAATCATTACATTTGATCACTGATGAATGAATGATGAATGTCGTTCAAATGTACTTCAAAATTTTGTTTGCATATAGCATATGATTTTAGAATAAATGTAAATCCCGAAACCAAATTATTCACTGTTAGAAATTCATTAGTTAAAAAAAATTCTATACTGCTCCTTCAAATTTATTTGTCACTGCAGTTGAAAGTGAATGTCAATTTGACCTCACTATTGATTCGAAAATCGAACAAACATTCCTGAAATGACATTTTTTTACCAAAATCCTTCTAGTGTATAACCAGCTTAAGTCAAAAATGGCTCCATGAACATTAAAATGAATTAACTACTTAACGGCAGCTCACTGTCGATTTACTGCGGCAGGGTGGCTCTTTCCCATGAATCGCCATCATTTTGCGTCGGCGTAGGAACAAGCCAATGTGGGTATGCGCACACTGTAGAGCTGGGGAGCCAATTAGCGGGTGGGGTGGACTCAATGCTTGCCAGCTACCCGCGATCGCTCCAGAGAGACACAGACGGGGATCTGCGAGTGTAAACAAAGCAGATCCCCGTTCTGTCCCCAGTAAATGGGAACAGTGATCTCTCTCCTCCTCGAGTCAGCTCAGCCCCATACAGTTAGAAACACCTAGCAGGGAACACATTTAACCCCTTGATCACCATTAGTGTTAACCCTTTCCCTGCCAGTGACATTTATACAGTAATCAGTGGCAATTTTTAGCTCTGATCGCTGTATAAATGTAAGTGGTCCTAAAATAGTGTCAAAAGTGTCCGATCTGTCCACCGTAATGTCACAATCCCGCTAAAATTGCTTATCGCCGCCATTACTAGTAAAAAAATAAAATAAATAAAAACGTTGTAAATCTATTCCCTATTTTGTAGACGCTATAACTTTTGTGCAAACCAATCAATATACCCTTATTGGGATTTTTTTACCAAAAATATGTAAAAGAATATATTGGCCTAAACTGATGAAGAAATTAGTTTTTTACATTTTTTGGGGGATATTTATTATAGCAAAAGTAAAAAATTTTTTTTATTTTTCAAAATTGTCGCTTTTTTTTGTTTAAAGCACAAAAAATAAAAACCGCAGATGTGATAAAATATCACCAGAAAAGCTCTATTTGTGGAAAAAAAGGACGTCAATTTTGTTAGGGTACAGCGTTGCGCGACCGCGCAATTGTCAGTTAAAGCGATGCAGTGCTGTATCGCAAAAAATGACCTGGTCAGGAAAGGGATAAATCCTTCCGGGGCTGAATTGGTTAAAGTTAGAGGGGTGGACTGCTCGGTCAACAGATATCAATTCATTTGTGCTTCCCTAAATTGAAACAAAATATTTACAGACATAGTGTTTATTTGAGAAAAAATCAGTCAGTATGGGCCAACTTCCCTGTGGAATGCTTTGAAGCTGGGCTTCAAACCATACCTAATTGATGCCTTTGAGGCAAAGGGAGTTAAGGCAATAGACTCGATCTATAAAAGTTTTTAAAAATGTCAGCCAATAATATTTCCTCATTGTTAACTTTCAGCAGTATCATGAAAAGGGGACGAATATGTAATTGTACATTGCAGTGCAAAGAGTTCTTCTTTCAAATCTTTTTATAATTTTTCAAAAATGAATGATAGCTCTTGTATTACTATCAAGTAATTTATCTATGTAGAATAAAAAGTGTATTTTCGTACTGTTAAATTACTTCTCTCATGCCCCCTTAATGTCTTACACTCACCCGTACACACTCATGCTATGCCCACATTATGAGGCTCACAGAAAACTAGACAGCTAATGCTGCTGTAAACACTCCTGACCAGTCCCTAACTTTTGGCTCATTTTAATTAATCCCCATGCCTAGGCCACGGATCCTTGTGTATCACATAATCGAGAGCCTTTCTATAGGAACACAGAGGATTTTCCACATAAGGGACCAGCTGTGATATGTATATATATATAGTTGTAGCTCTACAGCTCCTTTTGGCTTCATAGTGTAGATCTGGAGGAGTATATACACAAATGATAATAATATTTTGTGGTGGGAGATGGGGTTGCTGAAAATGAACGGATAACCATTAAAAGGTACTGTTATACTGTAAGTTAAAGTGAAGTTCCACGCAAAAGTGGAACTTCCGCTTTAAGGGAAGGTGATCCCCTGACATGTCACAATTGGCATGTCATTTTTTTGGGGAGGCTGAGGGGACCCTCCCAGGAGCCACTTCCTCTCCTAGCTCCACGGCACAGGAAGGAAGTCCACCTTTCCCTCCTTTCCTTTCGGCGATCTTCTGGGACATGTCACAAAGCGTGACACGGCTTGTGCATGCACAGTGCATGCCTGGCTTTGGAGCCAAAGCTTGGCATCCACACTTGTGATGCCGGCGCTGCACGGAGGAGGGGGAGAAGAGCAAAGCGCCATGTGGTCGCATCACTGGAGCCTGGGACAGGTGAGTGTCTGATTCTTAAAAGTCAGCAGCTACACTTTTTGTAGCTGCTGACATTTAATAGAGTGGAACTCCACTTTAATGTTCACCAAATGGATTTATATCATGTTTAGAAAATGCAGGATTCTGTAACACTGAAAAACTAGTGACGTGATTAAAGTTAAACAAATGTTTGCTAAATATATGTATAGCCCCCCACTGATATACATATAAGCTTTGCAAACCATGCTCCTTTTGCATGACCTGTAAAAATCCTTTCCAACTTCCCTTTGTATTAACAGTGAAATTCTTCATATAGTGACCCAACAATTATAATGCTTCAATGAAACAGGCAGTGCTCTCCTTCAATATGGCATGTCACAATGTTACCTCTGCCATGTCTAAATGAATGTAGAAATGTATATAATGAACACAGTGCCTGTTTGATTTCATTTGCCCTTGAGGGTTTAGCTGAGGCAGAAAATCTGCATGAGCTTTTCAGAGATCTGTTTCATAAATCAACATCAGTGTTTGAGTTTCTGCTTGGTGAATCTGAAAACAAATCTGAAGTGACAAAAGTATGAAGAACACCATAAATGTGAAAATAAATCGACTAGGTAGAAACCAGCCATGTTCGGGGAATAGTCTATTGAGAATATTCAAAAAATATATCAAAAGCTGCAAAGCTTGGAAAAAAGAATTGCACTTTAATTTATTGAACATCATCTTAACAAATGGTTTTGCATCCTGAAAGCTTGTGATGGCTGATAATAAGGCATCTATGACACCCGAGATAGCTGTGGTCTGACTTTTTATTATTATTTTATTTGATGTGTTTCGTAAATAAGAATTTCTCTGATTTACAAAACAGTTACAAGCAGCAAATGCATTTCAAAATGTGTTCTGCGGTTGCAAAGAGTCATGCCATATACATTAAAAACATATCTTATATAGCAAACAGCAGAAATGCTGCTTGCAGTCTCTTTTATTTCTAGGACACTAAATATTTCTTTATGTTTTTAGAAACAAAATATTAGTGTAGAAAAAAAAGATTAACTTTCAAAAGGCATTTGCTGAAAATACAACTGTAGTATTGATATGCTTTATATGATAGGGTAGGGCAGGTTATTTTTTTTATTATAAAGGTTTGAATGAATGTAGGCAGGGTGATGCTAAGCCCACCTTACTGTAGAATTCAAGCTCTGTCTTCTGTACCTGTTAAACCACAACCTATGAATACATACACTGTATTGTCAAAAGTATTGGGACACCTACCTTTGAAAGCACATGAACTTTAATGGCATCACAGTCTTAGTCCATAGGGTTCAATATATATATATATATATATATATATATATATGTTGGCCCACCCTTTGCAGCAATAACAGCTTCAACTCTTCTGGGAAGGCTATCCACGAGGTTTAGGTGTGTGTCTATGGGAATGTTTGACCATTCTTCCAGAAGCGCATTTGTGGGGTCAGACACTGATGTTGGATGAGAAGGCCTGGCTCGCAGTCTCCTCTTAATTCATTCCAAAGATGTTCTATCGGGTTGAGGTCAGGACTCTGTGCAGGCCAGTCAAGTTCCTCCACCCCAAACTTACTCTTCCATGTCTTTATGGACCTTGCTTTGTGCACTGGTGTGCAGTCATGTTGGAACAGAAAGGGGCCATCCCCAAATTGTTCCCACAAATTTGGAAGCATGAACTTGTCCAAAATGTCTTGATATTCTGATGCCTTAATAGTTTCCTTCACTGGAACTAAGGGGCCAAGTCCAACCCCTGTATAACAAACCCACACCCCCGCTCCACCAAATGATTTGGACAAGTGCACAGAAGGTCCATAAAGACATGAATTTGTGTTGGAGGAACTTGACTGACCTGAACAGAGTCCTGTGAGCCAGGCCTTCTCATCCAACATCAGTGCCTGACCTCACAAATGAGCTTCTGGAAGAATGGTCAAAAATTCCCATATTCACACTTCTAAACCTTATGGACAGCCTTCCCAGAAGAGTTGAAGCTGTTATAGCTGCAAAGGATGGGCCAACTTAATATTGAACCCTATGGACTAAGGCTGGGATGCCACTGAAGTTCATGTGCGTGTAAAGGCAGGCATCCCAATACTTTTGACAATATACTGTACATTACATTGTGGTCAGCCTAAAGTTATCTACAGAAAAAGAAGAATGTGTTGTGACAGTGATGTCCTGATTTTCTGAATTATAGTAAATCTTTCCACACATGTATTGACTGAAGATGAGATTGAGGTTCTCAAGAAAGGCCTCAGTTTCTGTCCTCATGAAAACCTTGACACGTTCAATCTTGTCAAGGACCTCCAGTTATTTGTCTGTAAAATACTCCTAAAAAGTCTCTACCAAAAGAACAACACTGACACTCACTAACTAACACCTAAGGAAAGCAATGTATTAGATCAGCTCATCTCCCTCTTGCAGGAAAATTATGATTCTGATCTTATTGACCGAGTGGACCTCTCTAAACTTCTCTCTCTTACAGAGGCTACCATTAGTAGATCATATTGGCTGACCATAGGTGGCTCTCAACTCAAAAAGAAATCTGATCAATTCCCAGCACCCAATTCGAATCCCAACATAGCCCCTTTCCTTAAAATGATAAACAAGGATTTAGACAAATTAAACATTCACATGCCCAGTTCCACCAATATGAATGAAAGACAAAGGCAGGCTCTAAAACAGCTATCTGAAAATCAGTCAATCACTATAAAACCAGCCGACAAAGGAGGGAATATTTTCCTAATGGATAACAGCCAGTATGCAGCCATGTGTAACAAGATCCTAAAAAATAGAGATTGGTATCGCTGCATTACAACAAGTATAGTGGAAAAATATAACAATGAATATTATGAACTAGTTGATGCAGCCTATCCCAAGGGCAGTATCAAGAAAACCTCTTGGGATTACATCAGGATAAAATACCCCAAGGTGTCAACGTTCTATGCCTTACCAAAAGTGCACAAGGATACTGTAAATCCACCCGGCAGACCTATCATCTCTGGGAATGGGGCCTTTAGTGACAACGCCAGTCATTTGGTGGATGAACACTTGCGACCACATGTGATGCGACTTTGGTCATATGTAAAAGATACAATTAATTTCCTAAAAATTATTGACAGCCTTCACGTCTCTGAAGAAGTATATTTGGCCACCACTGAAGTAGAGGCTCTCTATAGTTCTATTCCCCATGATAAGGGAGTGGCTGAAGTTAGGCACACAGTACTCCAGGCGAATGGCACAATTGGGGAATATGACGAGTGCATATTATTCATGTTGGAATTAATTTTGAAGCATAACATTTTTACATTCAATGGCGCCCACTACCTCCAGGTGCAGGGGGTAGTGATGGGGATTTGTTGTGCTCCGTCATATGCCAACCTGTACCTGGGGGAATGGGAGCACATGTTCCTCACTGATGAGACCTTATCAATATATACGGACCATATTCTCATATGGTACCGATATATCGATGACATCTTCATCATTTGAGATGGCCCACTAGATCTGCTACATAAATGCATAGAAAGAATGAATAGGAATGACTTTAATCTTTTTTTCACTATGTCACACAACCAACACTGCATCTCTTTCCTTGATGTAGAGATACACAAGAATGCAAACGGAACTCTAAGCAGCAGCCTGAATAGAAAAGCTACAGCCTGCAACTCGATATTGCACACGTCAAGCTTTCATCCCAGACCATTGGTAAACTCGATACCATATAGTCAATATCTTTGCATCCAATGCAACTGCTCAGAAAACACCTTTCACAGAGAGGCCAATGAGCTCCGGGACAGGCTGCTGCTTAGTGGATACTCCCATACCTCATTTAAAAAAAGCATTCAGGTGAGCCATTGGATATACACGCCATGCTTTACTATACACAAAGAAATCTAAAAAGGATGACAATTCCCTGAGAATCATTACCAAATACTCAAATCAACACCAACAAGTTCCGAATATTATAAGTTTTGGCATATTCTGACAATGGATCCTACGCTTGGGCGTATTGTTCCTGAGGTTCCCCTTTTCACTTTCAAAAAGGCTACATCTCTGAAAGATAGATTAGTGAGCAGTGATTTCAGAGGTGAGTTTGGTAGAGACCCCTACAAATATTAGGATACATGCATGCGGGGGTCGTGCGGCTACTGTAAATTCATATATGTAAATAAAAAGCCCAAGCTTCCCAAGGGCAATATTTTTTTAGCCAATACACTTCGCCAATTGTAGAACACCCAGGGTCGTATACATGCTTATGTGCAACTGCGGGTGTTTCTACATTGGAAAGACAAAGCTAGAATTCTGGCAAAGAGTCTACAGGCATATTAGAAGTATGCAGGTTAACGACTTGGACCTTCCTCTAGGCCATCACACTAAAATAGTGCATCAGATAAGTTTTCCAAAAATTACATTTCTTATTCTGGATTGGGTCCACCCGAGCCCCAGGGGAGGGGACTGAAACAAGGTCCTGGTCCAGCTGGAGCTCCGGTGGATCTATACCCTGAAAGGCTACTTAATGAGGCAGTCTGTTTCAAGCCATTTCTGAAAGGTTTTTCTTCAGGGGGCATGGGGAAATAGCACCCATGCCCCATAACATTCATGTAATCTAACTCCAAAATAAAAATCCCCCCCATGCTGCTTCTTTATGTCCTTTCTAATAAATACATGCTAAGTTTGCCCACAATGTAGAACTACAAATGCCTGTTGTTAATTTGTTTAAATTTCTGTACAACATGGTTCTTTGGATTTCCACATCCCCATAATATGGCTGGCGTTAATGTCTCTCTATATATACTGTATTTGGTGGTTTTACAATCAACTTATGCATTTTCCCTTTTTTTCTCCACTAGATGACCTGGTTATTTTCATGTTTACAACATGATCATCAGGCATGCAGGTGTGTCACTCCTTCGGTGCACCCGGCACGGAAAGCTGCCCATATTCTATGGACGGGTCTGGGGTGTGATGGACGGGCCTCCAATGGGGGCTCTTCTGTCTCACTCTTTTAGCTTCAATGGGCGGCTTCGCCGTCCATATGGAGTCTTCCGTGCCGGTGGGAAACTCACTGAGTGGCGTCACTCCGTCACGCATGTAGATTGGCGATACCTTTCACGCATGCACGGTGAGGAGGCACCACGCACAGACAGTCCAGGAGGCCAATTAGGAATTGGCTGGCACCCTCCTCCCCTCAGATCCTTACAGATGTTATCACTTTCAGCGATCAGCTATGAGGGGCGGAGGGAGATATATGGAAAGAGCACACACTGACCTACTCAGTGCCATTTGACCCTGAGCCTGGTTGCTTGCTGAGCTGCCTCTCTTATGGTAAATAACATACACTGTAAGGTCCTTGTTCTTCTCATGGTGGGTCTGGTGGTGATGTGGTGTCTTCACATTGGGGGGCTGGGAGGTCTCTATCATTGTGATGAGTTTATGCTAGCACTGTAGTACTTTAGCAGAGACCCTTATGTGTCTCTGGTTTTACTTATTGATGGTATATATGCTTTAATGGCGTTCAACTTTATGTATCTTTACATATACCATACTTTTTACTCAACCAGTGCTCCTAATATCCCCACTATGGCAGTACGCAATCCTGATATGAGATGGGATTGAGAATATATTTTTTTGATATGGGTAACTACTATATAGGTCTTCTTACAAATTTCCCCATGGACATAGATGTTGAAGTATCCCCAGAATTGTAATACTCTGCTATATGCCTCTCTCCCATGAGTGATTGCATGTCCAGTTCCTCATATCTACACATATATAGTTGTGGATGGGGCTATACATCATAGCACACTGTTAGATACTCACCTTGTAATTTATTTATCCTCAAAGGTTGGAATTGAACCACCATATCCAGCACATCAGGCCTTCTCATCCAGGCTTTTGGCTTTCTTGCCTGCAGGTACCAATACATAGCCTATTTGGGCTGTTTTTTTTTTTTCAACAGACACATATATTTTGTTGAATTTGATTACTTCCATGATTTTTTTGTCTATAGGCCATTCCCCCGTCTGATCTCAGTGTCCCTGAGGGTATGCATTTTGCATGGGATGGGCCCTATTCCGTGGCCCTCCCTATCTTGTCCAGTTTATACATACTGTGGTATCTGTCAGCAATGCATGGGATGGAAAAGAAATCTGTAGGATGTTTTTTTTTTTAACCTGGCATGGAAACAATGTGTATATACATATACTGGAATGTTTATAAGTATAGCGGTGACTTGCTTCTCTGGGATTTTTCTTTCCCCCTTTCAAATACTGATCATTTTCTTTTTTGTATATAAAACATATTGTATGTTGCTTTATACTGACCTATTGTATTTCAATCTAGATGCATGACTCCTCTCTTACCCTTTGAAGAAGGAGATTTTCTCAGAAACATGTTGGGCTGAGGACTTCAACAACTCGTCTGCTGTATAATATCATCCAGTGTTGTTTTATCATACTGTGCTATGTATTTCCACTATGTCTAATATATATGTTATTTTAATATATAAGAATAAAATCATATATTTTACAAAAATTGCTCTTAGTGCCTAAAAAGTACAACCTCAGGGGTTCATTTTGTTATATTCAATTTAGTGATGTTGGCACATCCATGAGTGGTCAATACTAGAGTTTAGCGGACACCTGGATGTTCGGGTTCGTCGGGTTCAGCCGAACTTCGTGAAAAAGTTTGAGTTCGGCACTGAACTTGACCCGAACTTGACCCCGAACCCCATTGAAGTCAATGGTGACCCGAACTTTTGGGCACAAAAATGGCTCTAAAAAAGTCCTGGAAAGGGCTAGAGCAGGGGTCCTCAAACTATGGCCCTCCAGTTGTTCAGGAACTACAATTCCCATCATGCCTAGTCATGTCTGTGAATGTCAGAGTTTTACAATGCCTCATGGGATATGTAGTTCCGCAACAGCTGGAGGGCCGTAGCTTGAGGATGCCTGGGCTAGAGGGCTGCAAAAGGAAGCAAAATGGGGGTAAGAGTAGGACAAGTGCCCTGCAAACAAATGTGGATAGGGAAATAACTTAAAATCCCATTAAAAAAAATGGAGGAGGAGGTGGATGTGGAGTGGGAACCTAGAGGTTGAGGAGGCGGTGACCATGGCGGTGTAGGTGGAAGTGGCGGTGGAGGAGGGGGAGGTAGCCAACACTGTTTTTTGTTTGTTTTTTTTCTAATTGGGGTAGCCCCCAAAATATTGAGACATATTCAAAAAAAAAAAGTATACCAATGGCTGTGTGAGGCCGGTCTAAATGTCTATTCTGCACAAGGTACAGACAAGTCTTGTGGAATCCATGCCTGGTTCATTTTAATAAACGTTAGCTTGTCCACCTTGACTGTGGACAGGCGGCTGAGCTTGTCTGTGATAACGCCCCCTGCCGTGCTAAACATACTTTCAGACAATACACTGGCTGCAGGGCAGGCCAGCACATGTAAGGCATAAAGGGCAAGCTCAGGTCATGTGCCCAATTTGGAGACCCAGAATGGGGCAGACCCATCAGTCAGTAAGCGTAGGCGTGTGCACACATACTGTTCCACCATGTTGCTGAAATGCTGTCTCCTGCTAAGACGTTGCCTATCAGCTGGAGGTGCTGTTTGTTGTGGCATGCTGCTGACAAAGCTTTTCCACATTTTGGCCATGCTAACCCTGCCTTCTGAGGTGCTGGCGGTGCCACAGCTGCATTGGCGACCTCTTCCTCCTCCTCCTCTGCCTTCGCCTTGTGCTTCCACTGAGGCCCCGGTGTCATTTGGGAATGCCCTCAGCAGCGTGTCTACCAGCGTGCGCTTGTACACGTGCATCTTTCGATCACGCTCCAGTGAGGGAATTAAGGACAGCACGTTGTCCTTGTAATGGGGATCCAGCAGGGTGGCCACCCAGTAATCAGCACAAGTTAAAATGTGGGCAACTCGGCTGTCGTTGGGCAGGCACTGCAGCATGTAGTTGCTCATGTGTGCCAGGCTGCCCAGAGGCAAAGACAAGCTGTCCTCTGTGGGAGGTGTATCATCTGTGTCCTCCGTATCCCCCCAGCCATGCTCCAGTAATGCCCATGAGCTGGGTTGGGTGCCACCCTGCTGTGAACACGGTTCCTCCTCCTCCTCCTCATCCTTGTCCTCCTCATCCTCCAGAACTGTGCCTAGGCTTGAAATTTTTTTACCTGGCCTATGCTGGTGCAGGAACC
The DNA here is from genome assembly GCA_018402905.1 of Glandirana rugosa. NCBI lineage: Eukaryota > Metazoa > Chordata > Amphibia > Anura > Ranidae > Glandirana > Glandirana rugosa. Next base: position 490,923 of record BLSH010378328.1, on the reverse strand, counting down.
CACCCTCTGAGCTACTTGTGAATGACTGGCCTGATAACCATGGAAATGACTCCTCTTCCTCCTCCTCCTGTGCCACATCCTCTTCCATCATGGCCCGAAGTGTTTTTTCAAGGAGACATAGAAGTGGGATAGTAACGCTGAGAACAGCGTCATCAGCACTGGCCATGTTGGTGGAGTACTCGAAACACCACAATATGGTACACAGGTCTCGCATGGAGGCCCACTCGTTGGTGGTGAAGTGGTGCTGTTCCGCAGAGCGACTGACCCGTGCGTGCTGCAGCTGAAACTCCACTATTGCCTGCTGCTACACGCACAGTCTCTCCAGCATGTGCAAGGTGGAGTTCCACCTTGTGGGCACATCACATAGGAGGCAGTGAGCGGGAAGGCCGAAGTTCCGCTGCAGCGCAGACAGGCGAACAGCAGCAGGGTGAGAACGCCGAAAGCACGCACAGACGGCCCACACTTTCTGCAGCAGCTCTGACATATCTGGGTAGTTTTTTAGAAATTTCTGCACCACCAAATTCAACACATGCACCAGGCAAGGGATGTGTGTCAATCTGGCTAGGCCCAGAGCTGCTACGAGATTTCGCCCATTATCGCACACCACCAGGTTTGAGGCTCAGTGGCAACATCCACTTATTGGTCTGTTGTTCAATGCCCATCCACAGCTGCAGCGCAGTGTGGGTTTTATCCCCCAAACATATCAGTTTTAAAACAGCCTGCTGTCGTTTCCCCCTGGATGTGCTGAAGTTGGTGTAAAGGTGTTACGCTGACCAGCTGAGGAGGTGGTAGAGGAGGAGGAAGCGGAGTAGGAGGAGGAGGCAACAGGAGGCAAAGAGAAATGCCCTGCAATCCTTGGTGGCGGAAGGACATGCTCCAAATGTCTAGCCGCCTCGGGCCCACCCACCACTACATTTGCCCAGTGTGCAGTTAGCGAGATATAGCGTCCCTGCCCATGCTTACTGGTCCACGTATCAGTGGTTATGTGGACCTTGCCACAGATGGCGTTGCGCAGTGCACACTTGATCTTGTCCCCAACTTGTTTGTGCAGGGAAGGGATGGCTCACCTGGAAAAGTAGTGGCGACTGGGAACCACGTACTGTGGGACAGACATCGCCATCAGGTTTTTAAAACTGTCCGTGTCCACCAGACAGAATGACAGCATTTCAAAGGCCAGGAATTTTGAAATGCTGGCATTCAGGGCCAGGGATCGTGGGTGGGTAGGGGGGTACTTCCTCTTTCTCTGTTTGGGAGATGGAGAGCTGTAAGCTTCCATGGGACCTTGTGGGAATGCTTGGGGATCGTGGCGGATATGGTGGTGTTGTGGTCACATCGTCTGTTTGCTGGGTGGCAGGTGACACTGCCACTGTAGAGGTGGAGGAAGAAGCCGAGGCAGCAGCAGAAGAGGAAGCAGGAGGAGGCCGAGACCTTTCTTGGATTTTGAGGTGCTTATTCCACTGCAGCTCATGTTTTGCATGTAGATGCCTGGTCATGCAGGTTGTGCTCAGGTTTAGAACATTTATGCCTCACTTCAGGCTCTGATTGCACAGCGTGCAAACCACTCATTTCTTGTCATCATCCCATTGTCTGAAGAACTGCCACGCCAGGGAATTCCTCTGAGCTGCCTTTGGTGTGCTAGGTCCCTGGGTGCGGTGGATAGTAGCAGGCGTACTGTCTAGGGGACGGTCGCTCCGCTTTTGCAACCTGCTTCCTCTTTTGCTGTGCTGGTGCCTCTGTGCGACCACCACCTCTTCCTCCAAACTGCACACGTCACTCGCATGACTTTCATTCCATGTGGGGTCTAGGACCTCATCATCCTCCACATCATCTTCCACCCACCCTTCACCACTGCCCTCCTTGTCAGTCTGCATACTGTGGAAAGCCGCAGCAGTTGGCGCCTGTGTTTTGTCATCAACAGAGATGTGCTGCAGTGGTGTTTTCATGTCCTCATCCTGAAACAGAAGTGGTTGGGCATCGGTGCACTCAATGTCTTCCACTTCTGGGGCAGGGCTATGTGGATGGCCCACGGAAAGCACACAGAGTCATCAAAAAGCAGAAGAGACTGCTGCATGACTTGGGGCTCAGACTACTTGGCTGCTTTACAAGGGGCTGAGGTGAAACACAGATGGCCATGGGGTTCAGGTGCCACCAACTCTGAGCTTTCAACAAGGGACCAGGTGGGAGACAATGTGAAGGAACTGGAGGCATTGTCAGCCACCCAATCTACTATCGCCTGTACTTGTTCTGGCCTCACCATTCGTTGAGCAGCATTCGGGCCAACCATACAATGTTGAAGGTTCTGTCGGCTACTCGCACCTGAGGAAGGTGTTTCACTTGTGAATGTAGCTGGCACAAATCGACCATGTCCTCTCCTTGCAACAGGAACTTCACCAACACCAACAACACCAGCAGCACCACCACGACCACGCCCCTTATTTCACTCTCTCCTCATTCTGGACGCAAATGTACTATGTAGCACTATTTATTAATGATAATTAAAAAAACAGAATAATAAATTATTATTCTTTAAACCAGCAATGTAGATGCACTTTTTATTTTTGTGCAAGAAATGCACCGCTGGCCGCAAATGTAGCATTTAGAATATTTTTTTTTTTTTAAACCAGCAATGTAGACGCACTTTTTATTTTTGCGCAAGAAATGCACAGCAATGTGCAAATGTACTATGTAGCACTATTTATTAATACTAAAAAAAAGAATAATAAATTATTATTCTTTTTTTTTTTAAACAGCAACGTAGACGCACTTTTTATTTTTGTGCAAGAAATGCACCGCTCACACCAGCAGCAGAACCTCTCCCTACACCAGTATGAGATGATTTTAGAATGATAATCTGTCCCTCACAGCACCGACATGAACCTCTCTCTACTCCAGTATGAGATGATTTTAGAACGATAACCTGTCCCTCACAGCACTGACAAGAACCTGTCCCTACTGCAGTATGAGATGATATTAGAACACTAATCTTTCCCTCACAGCACCAGGAGCCTGTCCCTAATGCAGTATAAGATGATATTAGAACGCTAATCTTTCCCTCACAGCACCAGGAACCTGTACCTAATGCAGTATGAGATGATATTAGAATGCTAATCTTTCCCTCACAGCACCAGGAACCTGTACCTAATGCTTTATGAGATGATATTAGAACGCTAATCTTCCCCTCACAGCACCCCCAGGAACCTGTCTCTAATGCAGGATGAGATGATATTAGAACGCTAATCTTTCCCTCACAGCACCAGGAACCTGTGCCTACTCCAATATCAGATTATTTTAGAATGCTAATCTTTCCCTCACAGCACCGCCAGGAACCTGTCTCTAATGCAGGATGAGATGATATTAGAATGCTAATCTCTCGCTCACAGTGGCGGCAGCATCTTCTCCCTACACTAGCCTGAGAGCATGTGACATGCAGCACTACGTGTCTCCAGCTCATATCGAGGCTGGGTCACATGATGCACTGGCCAATCACAGCCATGCCATTAGTAAGCATGGTTGTGATGGCTTCTAAGGGCAAATGAGTGAAACACTTGTTGATTGGCTGCCCTGCAGCTATTCAACAGGCGCAAAATAATACCTGAATACCGAACCTGATCTCAGACTTTTTATTGAAATGTCCAGGATCCGGTACGGGGCACAGACACCCTAAAGTCCGGTACGGACCCAAACTTTACAGTGCGGGTTCGCTCAACTCTAGTCAATAACAATCTCTATGAATTTCTGAAAGATAGCTGAGCTTTTCACTACTAACAAAACATTGTTATTGCAACAAAGAGCAATACCCATCATCTTCATTATCCTCCTTACCAGCATTATGTTTACTGTAAAATACAATTGTGCTTTAAGGTACTTATAGAGAGCCTGTACTGTGGAAGCTGACTAACAGTGTTTTATTCAAGAAGCAGCAGCCAGAGGAAGCCCAATTGCAAATCATAAATCAAGCAAGAGCAGAGATATTCTGAAAAACAGTTAGGCTGGGTTCACACTTATGCAAATTGAATGTGTATTTCATCCAATTCACATGACAGGAGATCTCCAGGTTAGCTGTGGAGCACATTGCACAGAGGTCAATGTGCATCTTTGGCTCCATTTTAGGTCCAAATTCAGGCAAAAATGTCGGCCTTATTCGTCCCTGAAACAGAGAACATTGATGCATCAGACCCCTGCTGTGAGATGCATTTATATTAAGAGTGAACTCAGCTTTAGCTGAACTGTAGCACCAACAGCCATATTCTAGCAGTCAGAGACAACAGAATCCTAGACCTCACAATACAGATAAACAACCATGAGGCTACAGAATGACAATGCTTAAGAACAATCATATGTAAGGAAGGTCAATGCTATTTTTCAAGAGGAAGTCAAAACAAAAGGTAAATTCTGCAGGACAATTAGGGACTATTGAAAGATCACAAACCTTGTCTCTTTAAATTCAGACCTCCTTTACAACATGCTACTTTGTGTCTATAACACAAAAAAATCCCCTGTCTTTTAAACGCTGAACTGTTAGACAGGTGAATTTGGCTTGGTGGCAGACTGGTCGGTAAGTTGAGCTTGGAATTTTTTTTTGTTTTTTGTTTTTTGTCTGTATCTGCCTTTCCATAGCTCCTTGCTGTAGTGGCCAGTTATATGTGGGGGACAGTGACCTTGTTTTTTGTGTTGTAACCACTTTTGGTGCCACACCAGCACCGCAGCCTCCATGGGGCCACGGCTGGGTGTCTGGTCATGTACCTTTAAGGAGGGTTGGGCTCCTCCAGTCACCTGTCCTTCATCTATCCATTTAATTGTATGTGCTTCCACTGTGAAGCCTCTTATACAGAGTTAGGTCTGCAGTATACAGGGAGCCTTGTCGGGGCCTGCAGCTTACGCATACACTTGCAAATGTGTGTAACCAATCTCCTGTCTTTTAAACGCTGAACTGTTAGACAGGTGAATTTGGCTTGGTGGCAGACTGGTCGGTAAGTTGAGCTTGGAATTTTTTTTTTTGTTTTTTGTCTGTTTACTTTGTGTCTATAGAGGCAGAAAATGAATGGGGACACTCTGCAAGCACCCTTCAACCATGTGCAATGAACGCAGTTCAAGCGCGTTAGTATGGGGTTCAAGGGGTTAGAACAGGTAGTGAGGAGGAGATACAACACCTCCTCACTGCCTGTCATAATGCTCTCTCAAAAAGCCATCCAATTGTTATCCTGGCATAGATCCTTAGTAGGGATGAGCCGAACACCCCCCGGTTCGGTTCGCACCAGAACATGCGAACAGACAAAAAGTTCAGGGCGAGCATCCGAACACCATTAAAGTCTATGGGACACAAACATGAAAAATCAAAAGTGCTCATTTTAAAGGCTTATATGCAATGTTATTGCCCTAAAAAGTGTATGGGGACCCGGGTCCTGCCCTAGGGGACATATATCAATGAAAAAAAAAATGTTTTAAATTGATAGTTTTTTCAGGAGCAGTGATTTTAATAATGCTTGAAGTGAAAAAAAAAAGAAACATTCCTTTAAATATTGTGCTTGGGGGGTGTGCTTAGTCTGTGTGTAAAAACTCTGTGAGGTTTAGAACATAGCGAGAGCAAAATGACATTTCCATAGGAAAAATTGTCATTTAAAATCACGGCTGTAATGTATTGCCGGTTCCTGGTAATATACAACAAAATCGCTGAAAATAAGTGCGTGCGGTTCCCCCCCAGTCAAAACCAGGCTCTTCGGATATTAAGGGGAACCCCACGCCAAATTTTTAAAAAAATTGACGTGGGGGTCCCCCTAAAATCCCCCTAAAATCCAAACGAGACTTGTCAAAAACTGCCTATTGTTTTTTTTTTACACGACACTCCTTTTTTGGTTAATGGGTAGGGGTACAATGTACCCCAAACCTATTTACATGTTGGTCAGGATCTGGGGACCCCTTATTAAAGGGGCTTCCAGATTCTGATAAGCCCCCTGCACGCAGACACCCACAACCACCAGCCAGGGTTGAGGGGATGAGACCATTCTCCCCATCAACATGGGGACAAGGTGCTTTGGGGGCAACCTCCCCATGTGGAGGGCATGTGGCTCGGTATGGTTCGAATGGGGTGCTCGCATGCCCCCACCCCCTCCTGTCATGCCAGGGCTGCATGCTCAGATAAGGGTCTGGTTTGGATTTTGGGGGGACCCCGCACCATTTTTTTAAAAAAAAATGGCGCGGGGTTCCCCTTAAAATCCATACCAGACTTGAAGGGCCTGGTTTGGATTCTGGGGGGGGCCTCACGTCATTTTTTAAAAAAAAAATTGGTGTAGGGTTCCCCTTAAATTCCATACCAGACCTGAAGGGTCTGGTTTGGATTTTGGGGGGAGCCGCACTTCTCTTTTTTTTAAATTTTGGTGTGGGCCCTGCTGTTGTAAAATAGTTAAAAATTTGTGATAAATTCCTCCAATCAAACAGGTGGCCAAAAATTGGGCCTTGGTTTTTGGCGGTGCCAGAACACTGTTACCCCTTGCAGTTACTCTTGTTGGACGGAGGAACTGGGCCTGATGTTGTAAATTAGTTTACAAATTTTGAAGAAGCCCCCAGTCAAGCAGGTGGCCAAAAATTGGGTCTTGCTTGTTGGCAGTACCAGAACACTGTAACCCCTTGCGGTTATTCTTGTTGGATGGAGGAACGGGGCCTGATGTTGTAAATTAGTTTACAAATCCTAACGAAAGCCCCCAGTCAAACAGGTGGCCAAAAATTGGGCCTTGCTTGTTGGCGATGCCAGAACACTGTAACCCCTTGCAGTTACTCTTGTTGGACGGAGGAACTGGGCCTGATGTTGCAAACTAGTTTAAAAATTCTGATGAAAGCCCACAGTCAAACAGGTGGCCAAAAGTTGGACCTTGGTTGTTGGCGGTGCCAGAACACTTTAACCCCTTGCAGTTAATCTAGTTGGATAGAGGAACTGGGCCTGAAGTTGTAAATTAGTTTACAAATTCTGACGAAAGCCCCCATTCAAACAGGTGGCCAAAAATTGGGCCTTGGGTGTTGGCGGTGCCAGAACACTGTAACTCCTTGCAGTTATTTTTGTTGGACGCAGGAACGGGACCTGCTGTTGTAAACTAGTTTAACCACTTAAGCCCCGGAGCCCTTTTTTACACTTGTTCACAAGTTAAAATCATTTTTTTGCTAGAAAATTACTTAGAACCCCCAAACATTATATTTTTTTTTCAAACACCCTAAAGAATAAAATGGCGATCGTTGCAATACTATTTGTCACACGGTATTTGCGCAGCGGTCTTTCACGCACAATCTTTTTGGAAAAAAAAACATTTTTTTAAGTTAAAAAATAAGACAACGTAAAGTTAGCTTAATTTTTTTGTATATTGTGAAAGAGGATGTTATGCCGAGTAAATAGATACCATACATGTTAGGGTTGAAAATTGCGCACACTTTCGGAATGGCGACAAATTCAGGTACTTAAAAATCTCCATAGGCGACGCTTTAAAACATTTTTTACGGTTAGAGGTGCAGAGGAGGTCTTTTGCTAGAATTACTGCTCATACTTTGGCAATCGCGACGATATCTCACATGTGTGGTTTGAACACCGTTTTCATATGCGGACGTGACTTACGTAAGTGTTTTCTTTGCTGCGCGAGCTCCCGGTTACTGTGGCGCTTTACATTTTTTAAAATTTATTTTATTATATTTTTCCTCTTAACACTGTAACTTTAAAGCTGATTCCGGCTTGCACAGGGACTCCACACAGTGGCCAGAAGTGTCGGATCGGTGCTCCGGTCTCCTGGTGGGACGGGAGACCGGAGAAGAGCAGCGAACAGTGGTGAGATGGGGGGGTGGCCCCTCCCACTCCCTGGGATAAAGACCAAGTGGCTTCTGACCTGGATCGGCCATTATCACTGGATAGGCAGCTGCCTGCTCTAAAAAATTATACCAGGATGTATGGGGGTATAGTGTGCAGCTACAGGCTATAGAGGACATCCCCCCTTCCTGCCACCCTCCGCCGCTCTTCTCCGGCCTCCCGTCCCACCGGGAGACCAGAGCTCCGATCTGACACTTCTGGTCACTATGTGGAATCCCTGTGGAAGCCGGAATCGGCTTAAATCGGGACTCCTTCGTACATTCCCGTTACTTCCGGTTTACTCGGAGGCTAACAGCGCCGGTTTTAAAAAAATGACAGTATTCAGAATCACCATTTTTGGCGATCTGAATACTCTGAAGTGTAAAGGGGTCTTTTAGACCCCCCCCCCATCCTTCCATAGAGAGTACCTGTCACCATATACAGTATTACGATCACAAGGGATGTTTACATTCCTTGTGATAGCAATAAAAGTGATCAGATTTTTTTTTTTTAAAAAGGAACAGTGTTAAGAGAAAAAATATAATAAAATAAATAATGAAAAAAATATTTCAAGCGCCACCATCCCCGCAAGCTCGTGCAGCAAAGAAAATGCATATGTAAGTCGCGCCCACATGAAAACGGTGTTCAAACCACACATGTGAGGTATCGCCACAATCACCAGAGTGTGAGCAATAATTTTAGCAAAAGACCTCCTCTGCACCTCTAACCTGGTAACCGTTAAAAAAATTTAAAGCGTCGCCTATGGAGATTTTTAAGTACCGGAGTTTGTCACCATTCCACGAGTGTGCGCAATTTTCAACCGTGTCATGTATGGTATCTATTTACTCAGCGTAACATCCTCTTTCACAATATACAACAAATTGGGCTAACTTTACTGGTGTCTTATTTTTTAACTCAAAAAGGTGATTTTTTTTCCAAAAAAGAAAGCTCTTGAAAGACCGCTGCTCAAATACCGTGTGACAAAAAGTATTGCAATGATTGCCATTCTATTCTCTAGGGTGTTTGAAAAAAATATATAATTTTTGGGGGTTCTAAGTCATTTTCTATAAAAAAAACCTGATTTTAACTTGTAAACAACAAATGTAAAAAAGGGCTCTGGGGGTTAAGGGGTTAAAAACTGTATATATTTTAATACACCAAGTCAAGTGTACTATATACCTTATGTACAGTGTACACTGATATATAGTACACAGTACACTGTGCGTATATATATATATATATATATATATATTTATGGTCGTGGCTCTCTGACCGAAGATAGATGTGGATCACAAACACAGACTTACAACATAAATAGACCTGCGGTGTGCCTTGGTTATCCTGTCGGTATGCCAAGTGAAGGGGGCATACCCTATATAAGTAATGGGTGATAATGGAGAAGAATGTGCTGAGAAATGCCCTGAAAAAGGGGGTGGGAGGGAGGGTATCGTGCACTGGGACCGACAAAGAGTATGGAGAGTGAGGTGCTTAAATACCCTCCAGGTTTCTCCCATAAATTCAGGCCAGCCCACTGGCCTTCCTACTTATGGTCGTGGCCCTCTGACCAAAGATAGATGTGGATCACATAAACATGCAACCAGACTTACAACATAAATAGACCTGAGGTGTGCCTTGGTTATCTGGTCGGTTTGCCAAGTGAAGGGGGCAAAAATATGCAGTTTAAGGAAGTAGTCCTTAATTGGTACAATGATCAATGAGCAAGTTTAGCAAAGGCTTGTGCCATCTCCAACTGAGGATTCAGAATGTATCTAGCCAAGCAGCTGGACTTCTATCTGCCTAATTTATTGATCACGTGGTCTGATACTGCATGCTGACATGCTGCTGAAGGGGCTGTGATTAGAGTTGAGCGAACCTCTGGAAGTTCGGGTTCTGCTGGTCCGTCCGAACTTCGGGACAAAGTCCGGGTCCGGGTCCGGACGGAACCCGAACAATCGCACGGACAACTCTATCTTCAGGTCGACGAACCGATCTATGTAAGACTTAGGAGTCAACCTCTACCGTGTTCGGAAACGATTTGAACGAGTAACTAGTAACATGGTTAATTCCTGATGAAGGAATTTGACGTATAAAAACGGGGGAAGTGAACCGTTTGGCTGGTCTATTGGTTCCGTGTGGAGTCCAGATAAATACAACATTCAGACCAACGTACAAATACACTAGGTGTAGATAGAAACCAGTCTCCCGGTGCTGGTATTCATCCTTCCGGTCACCCGACCGGACTTAAATACCCTCTTTGGACCTCCCATAAATTCGTGGAGTGAGAGGTATGAGAAACAGCCAGGGTCACGTGCTA
>BLSH010378328.1:448768-459359 GCA_018402905.1 Glandirana rugosa | reverse complement strand
AAAATCTTGCCCCACCAAGCCAGACTGCAATCTGCTAGGAAATATAGCCAAGATCAGACAGATGGTAGTTATGGGTGACCTAAAAGATAAAAAGAACATGGGGTTCAAAAACACCCGCATAGAAAAATCACCAAAAGTCCAAAAATTACACTGGTGATAAGCTTACCCTAAATAGTACAAAGTAATAGATCACAAATATATCCAGCAGCCTAAACCCGGGGTCATAAATAATAAATGGTTCAAATAAAAAAAAATATAACTTAATAGAGGTCCAAAACCCAGATTGGGCTCTCCCATAAATATACTGCCACTCCATAATGGATGATATGCCCCAGGCTAATTAAGAGAAACCTAGAAAAAAAATGATGGGTAAGCTGGAACCTCAGACCCCCCAACTAGGGGATGACACAGGGATAAAATAAATAAATAAATATAGAAACAACCTCCTGAATGTGTGCAAAATAATAATCCCACAAGAGCAGCCACCGCCTCTTTATACCCCCCATGTAGCAAACTTCCACACCCTGAACCCCATGCCAGAGTGCGGGGCTGTCCCGGTCCTGAGCCTATAGTTACTGCACATGCTCAAGATGGGCAATCGCACATGCGTTGCACCACAACCCTCCAATTGCAACAATCTATTCACAGCACTTGTGTGTAACAATACTATTTAACCACTTGCCAACCGCCGAACGGCATCTGACGGCGACAGAGTGGCTCTCCTGCGCAAAACGCTGTCATATGACGGCGGCTGCCAGATCGCGCACTGTGAGCGTGCGCGCACTGTACTCACTGTGTCCGGGGATGGCCAGGGAGCGGGTGCGGCGGAGTCGATCTCTGCCGGTTACCCGCAATTCCCCTCCCGGAGTGAAAGAACGGAGGTCCATGTAAGTATTCACGGACCTCCGTTCTGTGAGGGGGAAGGGCTGTGATCACAGCCTTCCTCTACATGGAAGCTGTGATCACTTCCCTTCCCCAGTCAGGGCAGCCCAAATACAGTTAGAACACACCCAGGGAACACAGTTAACCCTTAGAGCGCCCCCTGCAGGTTAACCCCTTCACTGCCAATGGCATTTACACAGTAATCATTGCATTTTTATAGCACTGATCGCTGTATAAATGCCAATGGTCCCAAAAAAGTGTCAAAATGTTCCAACATGTCCGCTGAAATATCGCAGTACCGTTAAAATTGCAGATCGCCGCCATTACTAGTAAAAAAATAAAATAAAAACCCCAGAAATGAATTCTCATCATCCGTAAACAGGGCAACTTTTGCGCAAACCAATCAATAAACGCTGATTGATTTTTTTTTATCACAAATATGAGGAAGAATATAAATTAGCCAAAACTGATGAAAAAAAAATGTTTTTTTATATTTTTTTTTTTGGATTTGTATTTTAGCAAAAAGTAAGAAATTTGTTTTTTTTTTCCAAAATTGTCACTCTTCTTTTGTTTATAGCGGCGATCAGAAATGACGCAGCAGTGATCAAATACCACCAAAAGAAAGCTCTATTTGTGGGAAAAAAGGACGCAAATTTTGTTTGGGTACAACGCCGCATGACTGCGCAATTTTCAGTTAAAGCGACGCAGTGCCGAATCGCAAAAAGGGCTCTGGTCAGGAAGGGGGCAAATCCTTCCGGGGCTAAAGTGGTTAAACATGTATATACATAAGTAAAAAAGTGTCCATATATACAGTGATCTTGCGTTGTTGTTTTATCCCCTTCTGACTCTCAAGTCAATCAATAATGCCCATGCAGTGCTTTTATATAGGAGTCTCTGTGTATTTTTTCTTCGAACATCAAACAATACACTGGTGATATTGTGCTCTAATTATCCTCCACCATCAACACAGAGAGAGCTCACCAGAAACACATGACCACCCGCTACAGGTAAATCAATATGTGCTTGTTTATACAGGGTTCTCTCTGCATCATCCACTTCCAGGGTAAACCACTCTGATTATTTTGTACAATATTCCATCCACAGGAAAACTCATACCATATGGAGGCAATCGTTTTAGCTGAGGTATTACGCAAGGGAATGGCTTTTCGATATTGCGTAGCATAGTCCAGTATTACCAGTATGTACTTTACTACTGGACCCACCAGATCCATGCCAATCCTTTCAAAAGGCACTTCAATGATTGGTAATGGTAGCAACGGACTGCGAAAAAGGGGGCGATGGCGCAGAATACTGACACTCTGGGCATGACTCACAATATTCTTTGATATCTGCATATAACCCGGGCCAAAATAATCTCTGGGTTATCCTCTCCCTGGTCTTCTCTATTTCCAGATGTTCCCCCATCATATGACCATGAGCCAAATCTAATACCATCCAGCGATAGGGTTTGGGAACCACCAACTGCTCTACCTCCTCCTCCCTTTTCTTGTTTTACCACCTGATACAGCAAGTTATTTTTAAGAGCCATGTAAAGAAAAGACACCCCTATATTAGGTTCAACAGGTTCCCCATCTACCATTTTAATGTTTTCTCTGGCTCTATTGAGTCTTTTAGTTGTTCCATACAAAAATCATCTTTTCTGACTTCTAAGTCAGGCACCACATTCTGTCCACTCTCACTAATAGAGTCAGAGATTCTTTCTTGTTCATTAACCTCCAGCTGGGGGCTGGATTCCAGCTCCTCCTGGCCCCCAGCCATTACAGAAAAAGGAAAAGGACCTACGCCTCCGTTGGACACACCCACAGTTTCCTTTTCAATTTTGCAATCAAAAGGGTCTGGGGTGAGTTCCAGTGTTTCCCCAGCAGGGGAAGCTCTGGCCTCCTGACTACTTTTGTTTTCCCATAAACTCCAAAAGTGTGGAAAATCTCTCCCCACTAGGACCTAATAAAGCAGTGAGGGTACACTGAATGTGTCACCATGCCCCAAGGGGTATCACTCTCAACCACAGCAGTCTGGTAATCATGTGTGTCACCATGAATGCAAAGGCTGCAATGGCTTGGCGACTCGCTGCCTGTGATTTTCCTCCTGCTGCATGTGGCCTGTGTGATCTGGTGATTTGTTTCCTGCTGAATTGCCGTGGCCTGCAACAGTGCTTTTAATACATTCTCCATCTTGCTAATTGCTCAGGAAGATGGCCGCATCTTCCACCACATGTGGTTTGTTAGCTCAATGGGGATCACCTTCCCTGGAAAAAAGGTGGTTCAAACGGCTCAAAATCCGGCTTGTCGTCAGGTTTATTTAAAAAGGTTGCATGCAGAAATCAAATAAACAAAACAGAAAATAAATCTTTGACATCCAGGCACTAAATAAACATTTCAGTTTTTCCTAACTGAGCGGTGCAGGGCTTCTCCCAGACACCCACAAAACATAGACAGTGCAAACTTTTTTGTCTCAGTCCATAAACAAACTTCCATATGTCAGCTCTCTCAGGCTGATGGCTCCTGAGTCCGAGGCCAGAGCACAACTTTCCTTTCTTCCTGGTTATTTAAACCACCTGAAGGTGGACTATAGTGGACCACAAAATCTGGTCTGAAACCAACCCTACCAAGGTGGTTGTTAAAACCCGGAGTGGTTCCACCTTAGTCCACTCGAAATGAACGCATGCGAGGTGACACATCTATCACCTCACCTCGCATAACGTCACACCCTGTAAAAATGATGGAGATGAGAAAGTGGAAGATTAACAGGTTACTATTTTTTGCATTCTTTGCCTCAATGATAAGAATGCTGTGAAAGGTAAAATTGAATCAAGATTAAATCTGGAAATACAGGCCAAAAAAATGAAAAAGGATTCAGAAAAGAAAAAAATCCTCCTGTATCAGGAGTTCCTATTCTTGATGTTGATTACGGAAGGGGTGCCTAGCATATTCTGTTGGCAGTTGTTATGAGTGTGACGGAATACGTTTTTTCCTAACTTGGACCTGCTCAAGGAACTTTGAACCAGATCACGATTCAATTTATGTCCCAAGCGCTTACTCAAAATTGAGGAAATACCTCTGTGATCAGCTGCAAATGCTAAATCCACTGGAAGTGGACACGGTTTAATCAGGTGCTACTGCAAGAACAAGTGCCAAATTACCAAGTGTGAAAAAGACTATTAAATGCAATTCTAAATATCACTCTAGTCTGACTTGTTGCAACAAATAAGTCAAAGTTGCTCTTTTTCTCTGGTATGTTTCACTTAGTTCTGTACTTTATTTTGGATGCCTTCTTTTGTTCTGATATACGTCTGAAAAAATTCTACTATCAGCTGGGATTGCTCAGTCTGCTGGGAGAGGACAAGGTTTCGTCAAGGGGTTGTGTAAGAACAAGTGCCAATTTACCAAGTGATCTTTTTTAAAAAAAAAAGCTTATTAAGTGCATTTCTTAATGCTATTTCAGTGTTACTTACAGCAACAAATCGATCAAAGCTGCCCTTTTTCTCTAGTATGTTTCACAGTATGTTGTTTTGTATGTCTACTTTTGAGTTGGTATCCATTTTGTAAATAAAATGCCTTCTATAGCTCTTTTTGCATACTTTACCTAGGCAGAATTTGTTGTTGTGCATAATGCCTAGCTATTCTACACAATGAGTAAAGTATATAGCAAAAGGAGGAAAACATGTTATGCTGTCAGTACTCTCTTTTCATACATTACCTAAGGTGGTTGTCATTCTATAGAATGCCTAGGCATACTATAAAACATATTCAAATAACGCAGATATGTTATGTTTTCAGGACGCTCTTTTCATACTTTGCCTAAGCAGTGGTTGTCATTCTATAGAATGCCTAGGAATTCTATATAATGCCTAGGTAAAGATATAACACATTTAAATAACTCAGGCACATTTACCTGAAACACAAAAAATGTACTTGATGGCCGCACTCCTGTACAATAACTTTTATTCTTGATTACATGTACAGCACATAGGTGAACTACATGGAACAGCTGACGCATTTCACACCAGACACGGGTGCTTAGTCATAGCTCCAGGCACGTTACTGTTTGTTTTCAGGACTCTCTTTTCATACTTTGCCTAAACAGTGATTGTCATTCTACAGAATGCCTAGGCATTCTATAGAATGCCTAGAAATAAAACTTAGGCAGATATTTTATACTTTGCCAAAAATGTCAAGCATTGTATACAATGCCATAATGCCATATCACATTCTATAGAATGCTGAATTTCATACTTTGCTGGTAACACATATACAATATGTACAGTATATCCAACTAGCACAAATATTAAGGACAAACCAAAGGGACACCCACCTATAAAAAGAGGCAACCCCAATATTAATCATACAATATGTGCTCCAAAAGGGGGTGGATAGAGGGGGGGGGGCATAAAATCTTGCCCCACCAAGCCAGACTGCAATCTGCTAGGAAATGTAGCCAAGACCAGACAGATTGTATTTATGGGTGACCTAAAAGATAAAAAGAACATGGGGTTCAAAAACACCCGCATAGAAAAATCACCAAAAGTCCAAAAATTACACTGGTGATAAGCTTACCCTAAATAGTACAAAATAATAGATCACAAATATATCCATCAGCCCAAACCCGGGGTCATAAATAATAAGTGGTTCAAATAAAAAAATATATAACTTAATAGAGGTCCAAAACCCAGATTGGGCTCTCCCATAAATATACTGCCACTCCATAATGGATGATATGCCCCAGGCCAACTAAGAGAAACCTAGGAAAAAAATGATGGGTAAGCTGGAACCTCAGACCCCCCAACCAGGGGATGACACAGGGATAAAATAAATAAATATAGAAACAACCTCCTGAATGTGTGCAAAATAATAATCCTACAAGAGCAACCACCACCTCTTTATACCCACCGTGTAGCAAACTTCCACACCCTGATCCCCATGCCAGAGTGTGGGGCTGTCCCGGTCCTGAGCCTATAGTTACTGCACATGCTCAAGATGGGCAATCGCACATGCGTTGCACCACAACCCTCCAATTGCAACAATCTATTCACAGCACTTGTGTGTAACAATACAGGTATATACATAAATAAAAAAGTGTCCATATATACAGTGATCTTGCGTTGTTGTTTTATCCCCTTCTGACTCTCAAGTCAATCAATAATGCCCATGCAGTGCTTTTATGCAGGGGTCTCTCTGTATTTTTTCTTTGAACATCAAACAATACACTGGTGATATTGTGCTCTAATTATCCTCCACCATCAACACAGAGAGAGCTCACCAGAAACACATGACCACCCGCTACAGGTAAATCAATATGTGCTTGTTTATACAGGGTTCTCTCTGCATCATCCACTTCCAGGGTAAACCACTCTGCTTCTTTTGTACAATATTCCATCCACAGGAAAACTCATACCATATGGAGGAAGGAATAAAGGGAAACCACCATAGCACTTTTTAAAAGGCTTTATTTTAAAATAACTTAAAGTACTCACAATGAACAGTGCTTCTCCTAGCACAAAGGCACATTTGTGTTTAGCAGCAACCAGGTACCTGTTCCATAGATTGCATACTGAAAGATCCCATTTTGCTCCCCAGGTGTACACATCACTTCTGGGTGTAGTGAGCACTTTGACGTCACTTCCTGGCCCACCTCGATGCAGCGATTCATCTTTCTGACATTCTCAAGAGGCGCATCAGGAAGTGCTTATTCCTATTACTTTATATACCTAATTTATTAACTCTTTAACGTTATAAATGAATCCTAAAACCTATTACTGCAGTGTAATAGCACCTATGTAATTCCTGCAGTATAATACCACTATGAAACACTTCATTTAAACACTGATGTATAAAATATATAAATATATATATATAAATTATTTATTTACCTCCAATCACATCGCCCAGAGATTGCACATGTATGGGCTACCAATACCATAAAGGTCCATAAAAGTCATGCGCAACCCCCAGTGATGCGTAAATAACCCCTATCTAGGCTCTTGGACAACAAAACATTGTGCAACCTTTAAAGATGCACAATGGTATCCAATTTCAAAACCAATAAAACCATAATATTTACCTCATTAATCTTTAACTTGCCAGGTCCTATGCTCCACTTTTAATCTCAGCTGGCTGCACCATTTTTGCGATTTCTCCATTGCTTTTTTATTTGTTCCTTACAGCTTTTAGAGTTTATAAAAGACTCTCCCCAAACCATATATTTTCTGAAAGCACATGACCTGTAGAATAAATACAAGGCGCTACTAATGTTTATCAAAGCAATATTTACACTGAAAATGCACCAAAATAAATGGCAAGATTTTGTTTTCTCATATGACCTGGGGAAAACCCCTGCGATGCAACGCTATTTGGAAGTCAAACCCATGAATTTCCATGAGAATATTATCCGCTTGCTGAGATTCTACGCAACTCCCAAGGGGTGACCTCAGGGCCTTCCGGTGGATGTTATTGGAATTACAAGTGTGATCTATGCTGGTTTTTAACAGTCTCTGGTAAGCGCATACAATTTTGGTGGAGAATTGTCACTTATTGGTGGTTGGCACTTGTTTCCTGCTAGGTGGAGTTTCCAGTCACCAGTCACATATCTGTCTAACATTCTAACACTTGGACGCTATTTGAAATAAAATTGGGGTGGTTATGGTTTCCCCAAGTTTATTTGTAACTATATATTAATTGCCAATTCCTCTCATTCGTTAAACTACTAAAACTCTGATAACAATAATGATAATAGTATGATAGTAAGATTAGCTTATAACTATATATATAAAAATAATCAATCACTCTACTTCAATAAAGCAAAGATTACATTTATTATAAGGAAAACAGAAATGCTAACCTAAAAACGCTAAGAAAATATCATAGAGCCTATAACATAAATAACATAAGGTGATACTTAGGCTGTCCTCGAAATGTTGTTCTGGCTGGCCTGATGGTAGATGATAAGAGGAGGAGATAGGGGGGTCCTCGGCCTTTTAAACCCATTCATACATCATCCACACACGCGCCCAACACCGGCCTACTTGTGCATTCTGTCCAATGGTGACAAACTTCCTTCCCTTGAGTCTGTCCCTAGGACGCATGCCTGAATTGTCCACTAGAGGCAGTATATGTCCATTTATCACTCACAGCTGACCCATGATCATTTGAGGTCAGCTGGTCCCTTTGATGTCACGTAATCAGGAACTGTTAATTTGCACCTCCCCAGGAGATCTCCTCTGGCTTTCTTTACCATTACACCTCATCGTAGGGGGTGTATGGATATTTCCTGGAAGCATATGGCCCTTCATTCTTGACTCCCTATTACCAACACCCCACTGTGTCAACTTATCCAGATGTCTTCCTTTCCCACACAGTGACTAGACAACTTTGGCCTGCCATATCTGTGACACGCCAGAACTATGATATTAAACCAGGTTGCCATCCAACATATGCTGCTTCGGGCCTGAAGGGCACATACCACCCTTCTTCAGAGACAGCCTCCGTGGCAAAGTCCATTAATGTCGTCACATGTTGTGCTTGATGTGCCACTTTGCCTGAAGGGCACACACCTCCCTTCCTCTGGAACAGCTCCAATGGCACCACCCTTCTTCAGAGACAGCCTCCGTGGCAAAGTCCATTAATGTCTTCACATGTTGTGCTTCATGTGCCGCTTTGCCTGAAGGGCACACACCTCCCTTCCTCTGGAACAGCTCCAATGGCACAGTTCATAAATGTCTTAACATGTTGTGCTTCCCAACATGTGCGGCTTTGTCTGAAGGGCACACACATCCCTTCCTCTGGAACAGCTCCTATGGCACAATCCATAAGTGTCTTAGCATGGGTTTCCCAACATGTGCCGCTTTGCCTCTGGGTGATACACCTACCACCATTCTTCAGCGACAGCATCCATGGCACCATTCTGTGTTATCTCCTTCCTGGTCTCTTCATGAGGGGGTGCAATATAGGCCAGGGGTGTCCATTCACTCACCATTCACCAACACACACTCCGAGCCACGTTTCAACCAGCTTCCAGATACAGAACCTTGAGGAGGGCCTTATTCACCCATATTACTAATCTAATACAGGTATATCAAACTATACTATCACACAAATCAACCCGTTACCATATTATATACACGTACATTCTAATCACCGCCTTAAACATCCCAACCCCAACCTCCTATAACCCTTCATTGTGTATATGGGGCGGGATTAGGCAGGCTTGCTCAATATGGCCTTTCCTACCGCAATTCTGGCATAAGTGCGGTGCACTGTGACCCTGAATTGGCAGTAAAGCCTCCAACTTGTGCAGAGACATCACCGTCAATTCGTCCCACAACTTGCGTAGATAAATGTGAAACTTTTATATAAACATCGGATCACACATGTTTATACTTGAATCAACAACAAAACCACAAAATTCCATCCCTAGTGCCTGGATTTCAGAGACCATGCCCAGGGCATACCATGCACCTCTAGCTACGGTTAGATTCAAGGAACACCCTAGTTCCCTGACTAACATTACATTGGTATTCTTTAGGACAAAGAAACAAACTCCTCTATACTCCTAATACCCAGGTGCTTCCTTCCCAGCAATGATCTCTCCATCCAGAACACAGTGTGAAACATCTTCCCAACATTCCTAGCGGTGTACTGATCCTTCATACACAGAACGTCATGGTCATGCCTCCGACAGAGGGAAATATCAACCTGTCTCAAGCTTCCCTCCTTTCTGATCACATGTGGGTAATTTAGCCTCGGATGCAACAAGGTAGACTCCCCAGTCAGTATGCCCATTGATACCACAGAATATACAGACCGAGTCTGCATTTCTGTGTATGGGATCAACGAGGAAGCCGAACACCTTTCATAATCCAAACTAGCACAGCCCAACCAGGCATTAGACCACCACTTTGGATTAATAAAAACTATGTTTTTCGGCAACATCTTACTGAGCTGTGAAGCTAACTCATAAGGCCACTGTCCCTCATACAGAGACTGCACAATCAGCTTGATGTTGGTTGATAATTCCGCCTGCCCTTGCGTGCACGCCAAAGCCCATGATACATTCTTGCCTTGTACCACCACACTCTCTACCTACCTCTTAAAGTGGTAGATAAAATCTTGAGCCATTTTAACCTGGGTATTTACATTACTTTTGTTGAATGTTATTAACCACTCCAGGTCCGCGCTATTGCCGAAATACGGCTCCAGCGCGGACCTGAAATGCCGGGAGGACGTCCATGTGCATGCTCCCGCGCGCCCCCTGGCGGCAGCGGCGGCGCGCGCCGCACGCTGCGCGAGCGTGCCTGTGGGTCGGGCGGACTCAATGTCCGCCCGAGACCCGCGATCACTTTCAGGAGCCTCAGAACGGGGAACCGCCGTTGTAAACACGGCGGTTCCCCGTTCTTTGACAGGGGACTGCAGGAGGGCCGTAAAGTCCAGGCGCGACCTCGGCATAAAGCCGTTATCGCGCCTGGACCTCACCAATTATTGTAAGTTGTTTTCATTACATTTATGGGTCCAATTTTACCGAGTTCTAAAATAGATGGTGAAATTCTCCATCCATCTCTCACACCACCATGTTCCGTTCTTACATAGTACCCGAAACCGCACGTGCGTTCCCGTCCGCCTTAATAGTTGGTTGTAGTTCGACTAACACGTCAGAGACATACTCCCTGTCACCGGAATACTCAATCGAAGTGTCGAGT
>BLSH010378328.1:420837-433137 GCA_018402905.1 Glandirana rugosa | reverse complement strand
AAAAAACGTTGCGTTTGCAAAGTAGTCTAAATTTACCCCCCCCCCTCTCTTAGGCACAACAACCTTTTCAATGCCCTGAATAGATAAAAGAGAGGTATCTCCCCCCATGATGGTCATTAAAATGACGGGCTATATTAGTGCCATGTTCCTTATTGATGTTGGTAAGATGATCATTTAGATGATCTCTCAGCCTTCTGGTAGTGCGGCCAACATACTGAATTTTGCATGCCCTACATGTAATCAGATAAATGATATATTTGGTGTTACAGTCAATAAAACTATTGATCTTAATTATCTCTTGTTAGAGGTGGATTGAAAATTAACCCCTTTTATGATACTAGGGCAGCAAGGACAGTTATCGGTCCCACACTTAAAATCCCCTGTGAAATCAAGCCAAGTCTTCCTCTTGACATCTGACCCGAAATCACTATGGGACAAAAAGTTACTGAGAGCTGGGGCTCTGTGTGATACTATTTTAAAGCCCTTACCAAGGATTTTGGCATATATATCATCGTCATATAAGACCGGAATATGACGTGCCACAATGTTTCTAATCTTATTGAATTCTAGACTAAAGACAGGTAACTGGATATAGCTATGTTTGTTAACTTTGTCTCTTAGCAAAGTGCTCCTGTTAGAAGCATCAGCAATATCAATGGCTCTTTGAACAGTGCTCCTACCATAACCCCTCTTATAGAGCTTATTGGCCATTTCCTGCTTCTCCATCTGAAAATCATTCTCATTTTTACATATCCTCCGCAATATTAAAAATTGGCCCATGGTTACCCACGTATAACGTGGCGAGGTTGTCCAGAATCACCATGGGGGAATTACCAGAATTGGATTTCCTATAAATATTCGAGGTCACGGGCCCTCTTCTATTGATAGAGTAACATCTAGAAAAGAGATAGAGTTGCCGTTCGCCTGCCCCGTAAATTCCAGGTTCAAGTTATTATTTCTTGTGGAGTGTCCAGATTATCTTTTCACTCACAATTATTTTTCCTTTGATGGGGCTTTCTATCTCCAGAGGTGTGGTGCAGCCATGGGGGCTTGTTTTTCACCCTCTCTCGCCAACCTATACATGGGTTGGTATGAGGGGGTCTGTCTCTTTGGAGATGGAAACCCCTTTCAGTCTTACATCAAGCATTATTATAGATACATCGATGATCTGTTGTTCATATGTACCGGTGCCATGGTTGGTTTAGATGTTTTTCTCACATACCTTAATAATAATAACTTGAACCTGGCATTTACGGGGCAGGCGAACAGCAACTCTATCTCTTTTCTAGATGTTACTCTATCAGTAGAGGAGGGCCGTGTGACTTCTAATATTTATAGGAAACCCAATTCTGGTAATTAACTTCTCCATGCTGATTCCGGACATCCTCGCCACGTTATACGTGGTATACCCATGGGCCAATTTTTAAGATTAACAAACAAAGCTCTATCCAGTTACCTGTCTTTTCTATGGCCTATAGTCTAGAATTCAATATCATTACAATCATTGTGGCACGTCATATTCTGGTCTTATATGACAATGATATATATGCCAAAATCCTTGGTAAGGGCTTTAAAACAGCATCACGCAGAGCCCCAGTTCTCAGTAACTTTTTGTCCCCTAGTGATTTTGGGTCAGATGTCAGGAGGAAGACCATGGAACCTCTAATATTTATAGGAAACCCAATTCTGATAATTCCCTTCTCTATGCTGATTCCAGACATCCTCGCCCCATTATACGTGGCATACCCGTGGGCCAATTTTTAAGATTGAGGAGGATATGTAAAAATGAGGATGATTTTTAGATGGAGAAGCAGGAAATGGCCAATAGGTTCTATGATATGATAGGAGCACTGTTCAAAGAGCCATTGATATTGCTGACGCTTCTAACAGGAGCACTTTGCTCCTGTTAGAAACATAGCTCTATCCAGTTACCTGTCTTTTCTAAGGCCTATAGTCTAGAATTCAATAATATTAGAAATATTGTGGCACGTCATATTCCAGTCTTATATGACAATGATATATTTGCCAAATTCCTTGGTAAGGGCTTTAAAACCGTATCACACAGAGCCCCAGCTCTCAGTAACTTTTTGCCCCATAGTGATTTCAGATCAGATGTCAGGAGGAAGGCTTGATTTCACAGGGGATTTTAAGTGTGGGACCAATAACTGTCCTTGCTGCCCTCGTATTATAAAAGGGGTTCATTTTCAATCCACTTCTAACAAGAGATCCTTTAAGATCAATAGTTTTATTGACTGTAACACCAAATATATAATTTATTTGATTACATGTAGGGCATGCAAAATTCAGTATGTTGGCCGCATTACCAGAAGGCTGAGAGATAGTCTAAATGATCATCTTACCAACATCAATAAGGAACATGGCACTAAGGGAAGTGATCACAGCCTCCATGTAGAGGAAGGCTGTGATCACAGCCCTTCCCCCCTCACAGAACGGAGGTCCGTGTTTACTTACACGGACCTCCGTTCTTTCACTCCGGGGGGGGGTATCGCGGGTGGCCGGCGGAGATCGAATCCGCCGCACCCGCTCCCTGGCCCTCCCCGGACACAGTGAGCGCGTGGGCGCGCCTCCGGCGGCGCGCGGGCGCTCACTGGGCTCGATCTCGCAGCCGCCGTCATATGACGGCGATTTGCGCAATAGAGCCATCTTGTCGCCGTCAATTAACTAATTTTAGAACAGTGATATCATATCACTGTTCTAAAATCATCTAAAAACTCTATATGAAACTATAGCAGAGCGAAACCATATCCCTGTTCTTCTCTATGCTGTAGTTTCACACACAGTTTCCAGATGTTTGCAGAACAGTTTGTCCCGGTTTTAGTTAAAGTGTCACACGCAGTTTCCAGATGTTTGCAGAACAGTAGTTCAGTTTGTCCCGGTTTTAGTTAAAGTGTCACACACAGTTTCCAGATGTTTGCAGAACAGTGATATGGGTTCGCCCGGTTTTAGTTAAAGTGTTACACACAGTTTCCAGATGTTTGCAGAACAGTAGTATGGTTTGTCCCGGTTTTAGTTAAAGTGTTACACACAGTTTCCAGATGTTTGCAGAACAGTAGTATGGTTTCTCCCGGTTTTAGTTAAAGTGTTACACACAGTTTCCAGATGTTTGCAGAACAGTGATATGGGTTCTCCCGGCTTATTTATACTTTTTTGACACAGTTTGAAGATGATTTTAGAACAGTTATATGGCTTCTACTGTTAATTAATACTTTTCAGACACAGTTTGAAGATGGTCCACATCCACCTCCTTTTTTGATTTTTTAATGAAATTATTTTTTTAAAAATGCTTTTAGTTATTTCCCTGTACCCGTTTCTTTGTAGGGCACTTGTCCCACCCTTACCCCCATTTTCCTTCCTTTTGCAGACCTCTAGGACTTTCCTGGACTTTTTTACAGCAATTTTCAGAACTTTTGGTAAAATTACCAGAACCCCGGACCCGAACCGGACTTTTTTTGAAAAGTCCAGGTTCGGGTCTGGGTCCCGTACACCCTAAAGTTCGGTACGGACCCGAACTTTACAGTCAACACTACTGTCAAACCAAAGACAGCCCATTCGACGAATCGCCTCTGAATTTTTTTTTTCGGTCCGTGGGTGTATACGACAGTTACTCTTGTTGGGTGCAGAAATGGGCCCTGCTGTTAAATATAATTTCAAAAATTGTAATTACATGTCCCTGTCAAACAGATGCCAAAAAAATGGGCCATGCGTGTTGGTGGTGCCAGAACACAGTAACCCGTCACAGTTACTCGTCTTCAATGTAGACACAGAGGCTGCTTGCCCTCTTGCCCTTAGTGGCCTGTGAGCTTCTGCCTCTCCTTGTTGGCCTTCCAGACATGATGGGGATTTTTTTTTTTTTTTAACACCGACTGCACTGTATTATAAACTGTACACCATATACTGTATATATAGTCTACCCTGAATGCACTATATATATATATATATATATATATATATATATATATACTAGACTGTATATATACATATTAATACACCGCCTGAAGTGTATTATATACTGTACACCACCGAATGCACTGTATATATAGTCTACACTGAATGCAACGTGTGTGTATATATATATATATATATATACTAGACTGTATATAAATATTAATACACCACCTGAAGTGAATTATATACTGTACACCACCAAATGCAATGTATATACTGTATAGTTTACACTGAATGCAGAATATATATATATATATATATACTGTACATACAGTATCTCACAAAAGTGAGTATACCCCTCACATTTTTGTAAATATTTTATTATATCTTTTTATGTGACAACACTGAAGAAAGGACACTTTGCTTCAATGTAAAGTAGTGAGTGTACAGCTTGTATAACAGTGTACATTTGCTGTCCCCTCAATATAACTCAACACACAGCCATTAATGTCTAAATTTGATTTGATGCAGTGTGCAGCGTATGATCTGAGCCCTCACAGGCTGACCCCCCAACCCTTCAACCTCTGCAGCAATGCTGGAAGCAATCATACATCTATTTTCCAAAGACAACCTCTAGATACAAAGCACATGCACATGCACTCAACCTCTTTGGTTGACCATGGTGAGGCCTGCTCTGAGTGGAACCTGTCCAGTTCAACTGCTGTATGGTCTTGGCTAGAGATGAGCGAACTTCTAGAAGTCCGGGTTCTGCTGGTTCGGCCGAACTTCGGGACAAAGTCCGGGTTCGGGTCCGGACAGAACCCGAACTTTGTCCCAGACCCCGAACCCCATTGAAATCAATGGGGACACAGACTTTTAGGCACAAAAATGGCTGTAAAATAGTCCTGGAAGGTCCTAGAGGTCTGCAAAAGGAAGGAAATGGGGGTAAGGGTGGGACAAGTGCCCTACAAAGAAACGGGGACAGGGAAATAACTTTAAATATTAAAAAAAAAATAAAAACATAAAAAAAGCAAAAATGGAGACCATCTTCAAAATGGGTCTGAAAAGTATTAATTAACGGTAGAGGCCATAGAAATGTTCTAAAATCATCTTCAAACTGTGTCAAAAAAGTATAAATAAGCCGGGAGAACCCATATCACTGTTCTGCAAAATGTGTGTGTCACTTTAAATGAAACCGGGAATAAGTGAACATATGTTCTGCAAACTTATTTAAAGTCTGTGTTTCACTTTAAATGAAACCGGGAATAAGTGCACATCTGTTCTGCAAACTTATTTAAAGTCGGTGTGTCACTTTTAATAAAACCGTGAATAAGTGCACATCTGTTCTGCAAACAGAACATCTGTTCTTCACACAGAACATCTGTTCTTCACACATAACATCTGAGTGCACTGTGATTGGCCAAAGCGTGCAGGTCAGGTGCATGCTTTGGCCAATCATCATACGCCAATGCACTGCGATCTCGCAGTGCATTATGGGGCGTTCCGCGGCACTCGAATTTCCCGCGAAGGCCCTATAATGTTCACTGTTCGGCGAACGAGTACCCAATGTCCGGCTCGAACATCGGGCCCATCCCTATTTCAGAGTATATAGTGCAGTCCATGTAGTATATATAATACAGTTCAGAGCATATAGTGCAGTCTGTGTAGTATATATGTAATACAGTTCAGAATATATAGTGCAGTCCGTGTAGTATATATAATACAGTTCAGAGTATACTTCAAATGAAAGTTAACATCACATTAACAGCAGTGCTCCAGCAAACTTGTTACAAAAAGATTTCATCAAATGAAACTTTGTCTCTTACAACAGACTAATCATTCTATTATTCATTCATCGCTTGAAGTCCACCATAGATGATAAGTCCGTGAATCAGGGTTCAGTTTCACTCCAAGCGTGAGGATAACGCCGACCACCACTAGTGCTGGATTAAACTCTTACCCTGAATACATGTATTAACAACGTGTGGTATTAAGAAAACTTTGGATCCTTCCACATCAACTGCTCGACTTCCACTCTGATCAATGCCAATCAATCAGGGGCGGTTACTGCTGTGTCTTGTGGGTGTTCCTATAACCAGATGACCCTGCCCCCTTCTGTCATCATGTGATGTCATGTGACGTCAGAAGGGACAGGGTCATCTGGTTACGTCAGCTGGTGGCCCCACCCTTGCCTATATATAAGAGCCGTCAAAGCGAAAAGACAGCAGTCGACGGGAGCCCTTCCATGGAGGCAGAGTTTTTTTTTCATTCTTTTCTATTTTTCGAGTCAGTCGGGTGTTGTGATTGACGATGGATGTACGTGACGGCACCATCTCCATGTTGAGGGGAGGTGGCCTGGAATGGTTTTGGGGGGGGGCGCTCGCTCACCCCCTACTATCCTGACCTGTCAGGTTGCTTGCTTGGATAAGGGTCTGGTATGGATTTTGGGGGGGACCCCACGCCAATTTTTATAAAAAGTTTGGTATAGAGTTCACCTTAAAATCCATACCAGACCAGAAGGGCCTGGTATGAACTAGGGGGGCCCTATGCACTTTGTTTTTCTTTTTTTTAACTCAATGAATTTTTATTAGGTTTTGTTTTATACAAAGCAAACAAAGGAATTGCAGCATGTGAAATATAACGATCACAGAGTGAAAAAGGGCAACACTCAATATTGCAAGCATTGGATTGGCCGCTACATAGGTGTAAACAAGCATTGTAGAGGTACTCTAACAGGAATAGAGGTGAGGGAAAACTATCTGTTCCATATGTCCCAAATTCGGAAGAACTTGGTGAGGTTTAGAGGGTTGATCACTAGCAACCGTTCAAATGTGTAGTTAGAGTTTACCATAGTCACTACATCTGAAATATTCAGGGATAGGTTAGTTTTCCATTACCTCAGAATAGTGAGCCGGACTGCTATCAAAATATGGGTTACCACTGGTCTGTGCATGACCAGATACTGGTCTATTACAATATTAAGTAAGGCTAGTTCTGCTTGTGATTTACGTAATATGCCTGTGCATGACGCAATAAGGCAAATCATTTGGGACCAAAAGCTGGTGAGGTTGGGGTAGTTCCACAAGACATGCAAAAGGTTGCCCACTTTGCTGCATTCACACCAGCACAGGGGGGAATGTATTGGGGGAGAATTTTGCCAGTTGGTAAGGGGTTGGTAATTTTGGTTGTCATTTCTTGATGGCTCGAGAAGTGGGAGGCTTTGGATATAGAACTGAGTGCAGCATGCCATTCTTTAGGGGTGAAGATTGTCCCAGGTCCTTTTCCCATTTTAAAATAGAAGTGGGCTTGCACAATGTGCATTTGTGTTGTAAAATGTTGTAAATAGGGAAATTCCCTTCTTTTTTTGTACAGGTTGGTTGAGGAGATCGCAGGCTGCAGGTGGTAAGGACAGCAAGGGAATTTGGCGTTTAGCCAGGTAGTGTAAGATGCACGTGTAATGGAGGCAGTTTGGGATACGGTGAGTATTAGTTAGTTCTTCTAGAGAGAGAGGGGCATTGTTCTTGAATAATGTATTGCTTTTGTAAATGGCAAACGCCAGAAGGGGTTTGACTGTAATAGATGGGATAAGTGTTTCAAGGATGTGAATGGGGTATGTAATGTGGACTGGGGATCTAGGACTTGATGGAGCGTGGAGAAGGTGTCTCCAGGCCATCAGTGATGATTGCATGGGGTATGAGAGGGGTTTGAGTTCCCATGGTGTCCAGGTGTCCAATAGTAGAAATAGGTTTAGATTTGAGGTGGGAGAAGGGTTTCTTTGTATGTACTCCCATAGAGGGGTTGAAGTGGAAGAGAACCAGTGCTTGAGTTGGTCTGATTGCACAGCCCAGTAGTAGTCCCTAATATCCAGAAAGCCCGGCTATGCCATTTTTTCATTCATTTTTTATCTATATTGCCAGGAGCCGGCAATACATTACAGCCGCAAGCAAGTTTAAATGACATTTTTTCCTTTAGAAATCTCATTATCACTGCAGCATTTTCTATACATCGCACAGATGCGCCACTTTACAGGCAGACTAAAGGGACCCTCCCAGGCACGATATTTAAAGCAATATTTCATTTTTATTGTTTCACTTTAAGCATCATTAAAATCATTGCTCCTGAAAAAACGATTGTTTTAAAAACTTTTTTTTGCACTGAAACTTGCCCCCAGGGCAGGTGTCACGGTCTGGAGCAGGCTCCGAGGCCAGTAGCTATAGCAGTGGAGCAGATATTCACGCATGTCGCCTGGCTGATGACACAGGTTTATCTGAGGTGTGGGGTCTAAGTACCAACCGGAATTCACCAGAGCTCTTGATGGTGGAGATGGACTTTGCTGCGTGTTAGTACCAGGTCGCGGTCCTCAGGATAGCCCCATCAGGAGGTGAGCAAGCCGGGTCCAGTAGCAGATATAGCAGGTAGGAATCAAGCAGAAGCGTAGTTGAGAAACAAGCCAAATGTCAGTAACGGATGGTTGCAGGTTGAGATCAAGCAGAAGCATAGTCGAGGAGCAAGCCAAATGTCGGTAACGGATGGTTGCGAAGATACAATCAGCAGCAGGGGAAACAAGAGCGAGATGCTAGCTGGTGAAGGCACAACATTCTGGCAAAGAGGAAGTGCAGAGACATGGCTCAAATCAGGAAGTTCATGGGGGGCAAAGAGTTCAAGGTGCAAGGCACACAAGATTTGAGACAGGATTATTTAAGGAATTGTCTAATGAGCTGTCTAGCATTCCAGGTGGCTCAGCAAGTAGAGACATTGCCAGACACAGCAGAGGTCCCAGGTTCAGGTCCAGGTCCTAAAAGAAGGACCCAGGTCCCCATGCACTTTTTATGGCAATAACTTGCATATAAGCCTTTAAAATGAGCACTTTTGATTTTTCATGTTCGAGTCCATTAGACTTTAATGGGATTCACATGTTCGCTAGAACTTTTTGCTTGTTCGTGATGTTCTGGTGAGAACCCAACCAGGGGGTGTTCGACCCATCCCTATCCAGAATATTGCTCACCCATTTGGGGTGATGACAACTATGTGCTGGTAGGAAACAATTCTGATTAAAGAACATTTTTGTATATAGCCTATTATTCTATGTGAACACTGTTCAATCCAGGAAGCTTATTTCTTTATGGCTCCAATTACCAGAAAAAGAAATTCCATATATGCTGTTATTAATATTGTTCATGAATTCCTCTAATGTACTCACACTTCCTCTCCATACTATTATGATATCGTAGTTTGTAGAATGCTAGTTCTTCCTTTCTTTTTCCATAGATCTCTTCTGCTTCCCATTTTGCCATAAACAGGTTTGCTATGCTGGGGCATATTTAGCCCCAATTGTAACACCTTTTGTCTGCAAATAGTATGTATTTTTCTACCAGAAAAAAAAATATTTCTCATGTCCAACTCTGGACACTCCTTCTATTCCATCTTCCTGTTTTATGCCAATATTTGCATCTATTGTTGGGAGTATACAATCATCATTCCATCATTATTATATTATTATTATTATACAGGATTTATATAGCGCCGACAGTTTGTGCAGCGCTTTACAATAATAGGGCAGACAGTACAATTACAATACAATTCAATACAAGAGGAATCAGAGGGCCCTGCTCTTTAGAGCTTACAATCTAAGAGGGAGGGTTGAATGATACGAAAGGGCAATAAACTGCGGGGGATGAGCTGATTGAGAAAATAAGGAGTGTAGTTGTTAGGGGGTGGTGGCAGGATAGGCTTCCCTGAAGAGAAAAGTTTTCAGGGATCATTCATCAAATGATCACTATATTTTAAGTAGGTATGTTTATCCATTACTATGTTCTGCAAAAATGTGTCAATATATTCACGCATCCTACTGAACGTGGAATTGATGCCACTGATTATGGGTCTTCCTGGGGGGTTGGTTTTATTTTGATGTATTTTTGGCGTGTAGTAAATAACTGGCCTTTTAGGGCATTTGGTACTAGATAACGGGCTTCCTTTTTAATTCAATATTTTCATCCTTTTTCTTCTTTTTATGAGTTTCTTTAGTTTATACATCAGGTTTTTGGATAGAACTTTATAGGTATCCTCCACTGATAGTAACCCCCCACCTTCATCTGCAGACCGGATAACAATATTATTCCTGCTCTCTAATCTTCTTATTCCCTTTCAATGTCTTTCACTCTTTTTTTATGGGACATTTTTAGGTTTTTTATTTCTTCCTCCACCATTGTCCTAAACACATCCAGACACTGGTTGTTGGATGTTTTCGGGTTGTATGTGGATGCATTCCTCAATCCATTATGGGTAAACTGATCTTCCTCTCTCCTTTCACCGGGGGGGGGTTACATATTTTTTTAAAGTGTTTCTTGATATTTAATTTTATCACAATTTTTTCTACATCTATATATTAGGGATGAGCCAAACACCCCCCCGGTTCGGTTCCCACCAGAACATGCGAACAGGCAAAAAGTTTGCATGAACATTGGAACACTGTTAAAGTCTATGGGACACGAACATGAAAAATCAAAAGTGCTCATTTTAAAGGCTTATATGCAATGCTATTGCCCTTAAAAGTGTATGGGGACCCGGGTCCTGCCCTAGGGGACATGTATAAATGAAAAAAAAGTTTTTAAACTAATAGTTTTTTCAGGAGCAGTGATTTTAATAATGCTTAAAGTGAAAAAAAAATGAAACATTCCTTTAAATATTGTGCCTGGGGGGTGTCCTTAGTCTGTCTGAAAAAGGGCACATCTCTGTGAGGTGTAGAACATAGCCAGAGCAAAATGACATTTCCATAGGAAAAATTGGCATTTAAAATCGCGGCTGTAATGTATTGCTGGCCCCTGGCAATATACAAAAAATCACTGAAAAAAAGTATGTGGGGTACCCCCTCCCCAGTCCAAACCAGGCTCTTTGGGTCTGGTTTGGATATTAAGGGGAACCCTGCACCATTAAAAAAAAAAAATTAACGTGGGGGTCCCCTTAAAAGAACTGTAACCCCTTGCAGTTACTCTTGTTAGACGGAGGAACAGAGCCTGATGTTGTAAATTAGTTTAAAAATTGTGGCAAAATCTGCCAGTCAAACAGGTGGCGAAAAATTGGGCCTTGAGTGCTGGCAGTGCCAGAACACTGTAACCCCTTGCAGTTACTCTTGTTGGATGGAGGAACAGGGCCTGATGTTGTAAATTAGTTTAAAAATTGTGGCGAAAACCGCCAGTCAAACAGGTGGCAAAAAATTGGGCCTTGGGTGCTGGCGGTGCCAGAACACTGTAACCCCTTGCAGTTACTCTTGTTGGATGGAGGAAATCCGCCAGTCAAACAGGTGGCAAAAAATTCCCTTGCAGTTACTCTTGTTGGATGGAGGAAATCCGCCAGTCAAACAGGTGGTGAAAAATTCCCTTGCAGTTATTCTTGTTGGATGGAGGAAATCCGCCAGTCAAACAGGTGGCGAAAAATTGGGCCTTGAGTGCTGGCAGTGCCAGAACACTGTAACCCCTTGCAGTTACTCTTGTTGGATGGAGGAACAGGGCCTGATGTTGTAAATTAGTTTAAAAATTGTGGCGAAAACCGCCAGTCAAACAGGTGGCAAAAAATTGGGCCTTGGGTGCTGGCGGTGCCAGAACACTGTAACCCCTTGCAGTTACTCTTGTTGGATGGAGGAAATCCGCCAGTCAAACAGGTGGTGAAAAATTCCCTTGCAGTTATTCTTGTTGGATGGAGGAAATCCGCCAGTCAAACAGGTGGCAAAAAATTGGGCCTTGGGTGCTGGAAGTGCCAGAACACTGTGACCCCTTGCAGGTACTCTTGTTGGGTAGAGGAACAGGGCCTGATGTTGTAAATTAGTTTAAAAATTGTGGCGAAAGCCCCCAGTCAAACAGGTGCTGAAAACTTGGGCCTTGGGTGATGGCGGTGCCAGAACACTGTAACCCCTTGAAGTTACTCTTGTTGGACACAGGAATGGGCCCTGCTGTTTTAAATTAGTTTAAAAATTGTTATGACATGCCCCTGTAAACCAGGTGCAGAAAAATTGGGCCTTGGGTGTTGGTGGTGCCCTAAATACAAAATATTGTTCTAGATTTTGGACAGGAGAAATCGGAGCAGTGGCAGTCTTCAAGGGATCCCAGATCCCTAGAAAATGTATTCAGTTGCATTTCAAGCCATGCCTGGGCTTGAAATGTCAGGCCCAAGCGAGTTGAGATAAGCATTGGCTAGTTTCTCACGCGGACAGGTGTCTGAGCCGACTATCCGAGTGTAAATATTTTTACTTAGTTAGGACCTAGTCGTCGATAGTTCGATGACTACGACTACGTTGACTTATGTAAAAGATCCCTAGACCCTAGGGAACTTCTGACGGTGACGAGGCTAAAGAGGACAGGTTTTAGATCTTGTTATAAAACATAAATCCCGTGGTGGTTG
>BLSH010378328.1:387443-412212 GCA_018402905.1 Glandirana rugosa | reverse complement strand
AGACAACCACTAAAATTCTCTGTAAAGGGTCACCCTACTCGTCACACTCCGCGCCTGATACCACAACTCCCGCAAAAAGGTATGTAACCCCCCCCATGACACAAGGATCAAGGAAAAGGGTAAATCGGTACCTGAGAATACTGCACTTCCTTCAAAAACACCCTTATCAGAACCTCCTCACACATCCCAAAGCCTGGGAACACTACACTAACCCTAGCCCCAAAGCTAAAGGAATATCCCTGTTCTATGATATTCTACAAAACGCCTCAAGCTTCTCAAAATTCACACCCATGGCTAAATGGGAAAAGGAACTAGGAACACAGTACCCCCCCCAATGTATGGAAAAACGCCCTCAACACCATAGTCCGCGCCTCACACTGCTCATCCCACTGGGAAATGTCTCTTAAAATCACCAACAGATGGTACTATACCCCATATAGAATGGCTAAAATTAATCCAAATAACTCAGACCTATGTTGGAGACAATGTGGACAAGTGGGCAGTCTGATGCATGTATTATGGGAATGTCCCTCCCTAACCAGCTTTTGGAACAAAACATTCCAACTCATATCAACCCAAACAGGAATACTCAAATCCCCGAACCCAGCACTGGCAATATTAAACATAGGCATAGAGGACTTTCCTCCCACACACCGCACGGTAGTCACCCACATACTCCTAGCAGCAAGATCCACGATCCTATCAAAATGGAAAACTCAGATCACACCAAACATATCAGAAACCATAGAGAAAGTAAACCTAAATTGCATATACGAAAAATCGCTGGCAATCAACTCCCTCTCTTACATTAAACATACCAAACAATGGGAAATCTGGAAACCCAGAGAGAATACTAATACTAATACCTAGATAATTAATGAACTATATGTATACAATGCAACTCGCTGTACTACCCTCATAAATGTGCTATGATTGATGATCAGTTATCCACAAGATGTCTACTCCAATATTACCGCCTAATGTTATGTTTGTAATTTTTTTATTCTTTTGTACCATAAAACTTAATAAAAACATTGTTCAAAAAAAAAAAAAAAAAGAAAAACAAAAACAAAGGAAAAGGCATAACGAGACACAATCTCAGTGGCCGAGGCCTGGTGCCACTGAGTTTGGAAGTGTAATAGAGTATTGCGCCTGCTGACACACATGACTCACAGCGACGGCAGCATCCTCTCCCTACTCCAGTACAAGACGATGTGACGCGTGGCACTACATGACTCCAGCTCATATAGTGCTGATGCACTAGCCAATCACAGCCATGCCATTAGTAGGCATGGCTGTGATGGCTTATAAGGGCAAACGAGTGAAACGTTTGTTGATGGGCTGCCCTGCAGCTATTCAACAGGCGCCAAAAATAGTCTGGGTCACATGATGCACTGGCCAATCACAGCCATGCCATTAGTAGGCATGGCTGTGATGGCTTCTAAGGGCACACAAGTGAAACGCTTGTTGATTGGCTGCCCTTCAGCTATTCAAAAGGCGTGAAAAATACTTGAATACCGAACCCGTACTTTTTCTCAAATGTCCGGGTTCGGGACACGGACACCCCAAAGTGCGGTACGAACCCGAACTTTACAGTCCGGGTTCGCTCAACTCTAATGAGAACTAATATTCCCTTATTTTAATTTGAAACAAAAAAATATGCATTAGGTTCACACTGTAAGACAACTGTATCTATGCATAAAAGTGTACATAAATAAACTGCAGCAAATGAATCCTTTTTTTACCAACACAACAGCTTTTTTTTCAAATATATATGTTACCAAAAGATTTTACATGAATGCTTGTTAAAAATAAATGCATCGCATCTTATAAAGATATAGACCATTCCATATTGTTGACATTTTACATTTCCAATTATGATCATAAATTATATTGCTAATCTGTACAGAATTGAAGAAAATGTTAGTTTATTTTGAGGGCAAAATACGTTTTGTGAGTGGACAGCATAGTTCAGTGAGCTTATTATTCAATGTCACTGTACAGGTACCATCTCTTTCAAACCGCTGCTGTGAAATAATCATCTGACCTGTGACTTTCCACAATGAAGAAAGGCCAATGTATCTGTTAATGTTGGATGGTCTTTTATTTTCCTAGCATGGTAAGAAGTCGTGCTGTGTCCCAATTATAGTGTCCAGGAAGCAATGTGGTTCTGGCTCACTTATTAAATGAGATATCTGAGGATACAGAGAAAGGCTACTTTTTCTTTTTCTTTTGCCATCATGGCACATTCTTACAGGCCATGAGAGTGCAGAATAAAATGAACCTCCCCTACAAAGAACAGCAGGTTGCTGAAAGACATGTGCTTATTCTCAGCAATTTCAGACTTTTATGTGCAAAGTGTAGAGATGCAACTATTTAATTCTCAATGTCCTAAAACTCTGGATAAATCTTGCCCCTGATAATTGGTTCATGAGTTGTAACATTCACTGTATAAAACTTTTTAATAGTAAGATCTTAGTGAAATCGTAATTTTAGACATGTGTTTTTGCAACTTCTTGTTAAAAGAATGAGTGTTAACCCTGTCAACTGCAGGGTGATTAAATGGTAAAGGTTGAATCTCTACAGCAAGTAGGCCTGGAAGGTGTAACACCTGGTTGCCCTGTAATTCTCTTTCACATTTCTGAGGTAGACTTTTAATAAAGACAGTAAGGCTGATTTACTAAAGGAGATGAGAATGTTTTTACTAAATAAATTGAGTATAGATTTACTCAAGTTATCCATGAAACTTTAACAGCAAATTGATATATGTAAATGACTGGGCATTCAAAGTGAACACAGCTGCAATTTATTGAGTGAAGATCCTCAACTCCTTTAGTAAATCAGCATCATTATACTTACGTGTTTTGGTTCCCTCTGCAGGATATCTGGGGTCTTGCTAAAGCATATGATTTTCTATATTTATTTTTCCTGGTACAGCAAAAAGCCGTCAGTATCAACAGATTTTTATAAAGCACAATTGAGTTATGGTGGGACCACCTAGATCAGGTATATTGCAAACTTTTGATACAAGGCCCTAATTTTCCTCTTGAAAAGGGATGAGCTTTGGACTGAGCATTGGTTTGAGGTGAGCCCAATAACTTTTGGTAAAATGGCAAACTAATGATGCTGTTCACCGCTATAGCAACTATGACAGTGCTATGCCTCGCTGTGTTTTGTTATGATTGCTGTATGAAGCTGAATGCCTGCATGGGAATCCTGGTGTAAGGATTTGTTTACTTTTAATTAAAATTGGACTAAGAAAGCCCTGAAATATATTCCAGTGGCTGTTCTGGTGTTATGAAAAGTTCTATCTGAACCCCCATGTAACCAATTACCAATAATGCACTACCTGCCCTTTTAAGTATGATCAGGTGGCTTATAAGGGCCATTGTCTTATGAATCAGTTAACCCCTCACTATAAAAGCAAGGTTTCCCAGCAGTCTTTTGTCAGTGTATGTGTTGTAGAAGATAGGATGAGCTGGTACTCTAGGCAGGGAGCAACTGTTAAGTTCCTGTAGCTGCAGCTTGCAACTAAGTGGGCTTGAAAGATGGGAAGGCTGGGGATGACAATGTGGCAGACTGTACCTGGATGCCAAAGACTGTAAAGGTAGAAAGTGAGAGAGATGCAGAACAGCAGCAATTTCATCCAAGAACAGGGGCAGCTTGAAGAGAACTGGAAGAAGCAGCCAATCTCTTCCACCAGATTACAATCTGCTTTGTGTACAGTCAATTGCTTTCCTCGTTGCATGTAGCTTAAAGTGATACTAAACACACACGGTTTAATTTACATTGTCCATTCTCTTTTTGTATGTGGAAAATGGCACTGTAATTATTTTCATAAAAAAAAACAAAAAACATCCATGTAGCTTTTTCTTAATTGATATACAGCTGTCACATGACCCAGATCTTATCCAGCCTGTCTGCAGGGAAACATAAGCAGTAGGAGTTTCTAGTGCTCTGCTGCTGGTCACATGTTCAAAAAAAAAAAAAACTTTTGTAATACAGAGTATTAACCACTTCCTTACTGGGCACTTAAACCCCCCTCCTGCCCAGACCAATTTTCAGGTTTCAGCGCTGTCGCATTTTGAATGACAATTGCGCGGTCGTGCGGCGTTGTACCCAAATAAAATTGATGTCCTTTTTTCCCCACAAATAGAGCTTTCTTTTGGTGGTACTTAATCACCTCTGCGGTTTTTATTTTTTGCGCTATAAACAAAACCAAGAGCGACAATTTTGAAAAAAGAACAATATTTTTTACTTTTTGCTCTAATAAATATCCAAAAATAAAAAATAAAAAAAAAGTATTCATTGGGTTTGGCCGATTTATATTCTTCTATATATTTTTGGTAAAAAAAATCACAATCTGCGTTTATTGATTGGTTTGCGCAAAAGTTATTGCGTCTACAAACTATGGACATTGATTTATGGCGTTTTTATTATTATTATTTTTTCTACTAGTAATGGCGGCGATCTGCGATTTTTATCGGGACTTTGATATTGGGGCGGACATGTCGGTCATTTTCGACACTTTTTTGGGACAATGACATTTTATTCAGCGATCAGAAATTTAAATGTCCACTGATTACTGTATAAATGTCATTGGCAGTGAAGGGGTTAACCTTCAGGGGGCAGTGAAGGGGTTAACAATGTTCCCTGGGTGTGTTCTAACTGTGGGGGGGATGGGCTGGTCGGGACATAACAGATCTAACTGATCCCAGTGACAGGGATCAGTAGATCTGTTTGTCCCCTGTCACAGAACGGGGAACCGCCGTGTTTACATCGGCGGTTCCCCGTTCTACAGCTCTGTAAGGCGATCGCAGGTCAGGAGCGGACATCAAGTCCGCCCAACCCGCGGGCACGCCCACGCAGCGTGCGGCGGCCGCGCGCGCGCCACCGCCCAGTGCGCCCAGGGGGCGTGTAAAGGGGCGGACGTCCATGGACGTCCACCCGGATTTTCAGATCCGCGCTGTAGACGTCTTTTGTCTATAGCGCGGATCTCTACAGGTTAAATGCAGAGTATTAAATATAAACGAATAATATATTTTGTAGAAATAACATGGTGTGGGTGTGTTTCTGCCAGTCACAGGCTGGGTCATGCCCCTCCAGTCTGTGTCTTAGAATTAGAGGGAAGTGAAGCCTCCATTATTCTACATGTAATATCCTGCCCCCATTGTATTTAGCTGGTTAGTGTGCATGTATACACCTACATTTGGGACTCAATAGTCACATGGGCTGCTCAGATGTGATAGGGAGGACATGCTCAGCATGCAAAATCCCTAGCTGAATTGGAGAGATAAAAGGAAGGTGGAGATAGAGAGAAACAGGATCAACCATTTTTTTTGCAGAATACAGTAAACAAATCTTACAGTGAGTATGAACAGCATGCAGTATTCATTTTTAAT
Source organism: Glandirana rugosa (assembly GCA_018402905.1). Taxonomy (NCBI): domain Eukaryota; kingdom Metazoa; phylum Chordata; class Amphibia; order Anura; family Ranidae; genus Glandirana; species Glandirana rugosa. The sequence goes on along the minus strand of BLSH010378328.1, from coordinate 406,810 downwards.
AGTTTTTTTTATTATGTGGGTTTAGTGACACTTTAAGTCTCAGCCTTTTCTCACACACACATGCTGCAGACCACAATGTTGTGGTTTGGAGCCTCTGCCTGCAGTGTATCAGCACTTCAATGATACCGGTCAGCAGCAAAAGGCCCTTACTCCTCCTCTTCCTTCTCCTCATTCCTCACTTTCTACTTCTCCCCTTACTCCACATTTTCCATCTGCACTTGCGGCAACATCCCCAGTCTCAAGTGATAGGAAGGGAAGCCTACTTTATAGCACATCAAGCAATGAAGAGGGCCAGCTTGGGGTCATGCTGAGTAAGGTCACATGTAAGCTTGAACCTTACTGCAAGTCTCCCAACTTCATCATCTTTAGCAGCATCCTTGACCAGGTTTCATTTCTTCAGCTGCTAGAGCAGAAAAAATACCCTAATAATGACCAGCATCTCAATGTTAGCTTGATAAAATGGATGGCTTTACAACCTCTGCCATTTCAACTAGTGAAAATCGGCTCCTTTACTAACCCCTACTTTACCTTAATCAGTCCTCCTAACTAACTCCTTCCTCTTTTATTTATTTCTTCCTAAAAACCAAACTTTTTTATTGAGATAAAGAATTTACAGTACAAAGCATTAAGGTAGGATTTTAAATCCATATCACAAAAGTGCAGTGAGGTGATACAAGGATAGTACATAATGCAGATAACTGTTGTAGAAATGATTCACCAAATCTTTGATGTCCAATATCTAATAAAAATAGGGCAACCTGAATTTTCGTCAATCTGTTATTGGACCAAGAGTTAATACTGAACAGTAACTTTATCTCAACTTCAAAAATAGATTTCAACTGTAAAAACTAAATTCAAAATAAAACAGAGCAAGAAACCATTACATGAAAACCTAGGAAGATGGAATTCGGCATCGCTAAATTAAATCAATCACTATGATGAAAAATGAACCAAGGGTCCCACTTAGTGTTAAAGGTAGATATGGAGTCATATAATGTATGATTTTTTTTTTTTTTCCATCAACATTATCTGGTCAATACGAGTAGTTACTTGAGAGAACCGTTTCATATTAGATTTCCATTTTAGGGCAATTGCCCATTGCATAGCAACACATATGGTGTGTATAAGCTTTAATAGATGTTTAGGAACATCTGGGATTTTTCCAAATAAAAGACAATGTATGTGTGTCAGAGTAAGATGCCTCCCCGCCAATGTGTCCACCAGGGCAAACACTTCTTCCCGGGTAGGTTGTAATTTATCACAATCCCAGAATATGTGCAAAAAGAAGCCCAGGAGAGCACAACCTTGAAAACAGGAGGGGGAGACCTGTGGGTAAATCGTATATAAACACAAGGGGGTATAGTACCAGTGAGTAAAAAGTTTAATTGCCGCCTCATGTATTGTTAAGGAATTTGTGCAGCTACGCATATTTCCCAGCCGGACATATATATTAATTTGGAGTCTTCTCTTATGGCTGCTATAGACTTATAAAGCCCAGAGATTAAATATTTATGTCTGGGGGCATTCCTACAGAGGAATTCAAAGAAGGTGTGGGAATCTGATGGGACTAAGGAATAATAATGCAATTATACAAACTGTTGTAATTCCTACACTGTTCACCTGATTTGGATGTAAATACCCTCAAATTAAAGCTGAAAGTCTGCAGTTAAAGCATATCTTGTTTATTTCATTTCAAATCCATTGTGGTGGTGAATAGAGCCAAAAAGATTAGAATTGTGTCGATTTCCCAATATTGATGGACCTGACTGTACATTTTTATTTAGCGCAGATATTCTGTTTATGCTTACTTAAGTCTATATAGATCCCATAATTTCAGTGAGTGGGCTACTACTATATTACGATTCCACACATCTGAGACTGGGGGCTTCGAGGACCATAATAAGCCAGGAAAGTAATATGTAGAGATAGAAGCTTGTTCAAATCTAAGCCAAGGGATATGTGACTTCGCAATATTCTATTGGGCTACCTGTGAAAATCTGCTTACTACATAATACAGCCATACCTGAGGGACTCCCAGACCTCCTAACTTATTGGCACGGGGGGTTTTGGGGGGTTTACTTTGCCAAATAAATGTATTAAATTCAGCTTGAATTTTGAGGAGATAAGATTTAAAAATCATAATTGGTAAAGCACAAAATAAATAAAGCAGTTTAGGGAGAATAGTCATCTTTCCTGCTGTCGTTCTCCCCAAAAAGCAGATGTGATAGGCCGACCAGGTTTTGAGTAACTGTCTAAGTTTAGACGTTTTTTTGGGGGGGGGGGGGGGGAATTACTATGAAAAATGACTTATGGTCACCCGGGAGTATACTATTCCAAGGTAAGATAGGGAGGATTTTGCCCAAATAAAAGGAAAGGATGTCTTAATGCTCTCCAGCTCGGCAGAGGTAAAATTGACTGAGAGAGAGAGACACTGATTTAGATATATTCACTGAAAAGCCTGATAATTTGGCAAATTGTGCTAGGGTCTTAAGTAGGTTTGGCAGAGAGACTGTAAGATTTGAGACAAATAATAATACATCATCTGCATACATACAGAGTTTAAAGCTCAAGGATTCTTTAATATATCCAGAGATATCTGGGTGGCGTAGGATAGCAGTGGCCAAGGGCTCAATGGCTAGGGCAAATAAAAGAGCTGACAAAGGACAACCCTGTCGGATACGCCTACCGAGCTGGAAAAAGTCATAGTTATACCCTGGGATTTTAATGCGTGTTCTGGGGTTGTGGTAAAGGACCTGAAATGCTTGTAAACACTCTCCCTGAAAACCATAACACTGTAAAAGGAGAGACATATAGCTCCATGACACACTGTCGAAAGCCTTGTGGATATCCAGGCTAAGCATTAAAGTGGATGTAAACCCTCACCTATACCCAGTAAAGTGAACAGCCTCAGATGATGCACAGAGATGAAACAAACCACCCTATATACGCTTTACATCCATATCTGCTGTTTACAGCTTTAGATACTGTTTAGAAAGTGCCCTTTGTATTAGGATTTTTTCAATCAGCCAAGACAGCTGATTAGAGGAAAGGCACACACCCCCTCTACACATAGGTAGAGACTCTCAGCTCTGTCCATCCTATAGTCCAGAGCTGTTCTAATCTATTTATAGCAACCTCCTCAACACAAAACGTTGGCTGCTCTTGCCATATGTGAGGGAATACTTATCAGGCTGATAACAAAGGAACACAGCAAGAGACAGCTACGAGACACAGGGTTTTGGAGAGAGATAATAAAACACTGCATATCTATGTGCCCAGCTCAAATTTCCTGAATTGGGTTTACATCCACTTTAACAGGTTTTTAGAGAATAAATTTGCATCTTGGATAATATTTGCAGCTTGGCAGATATTGTCCGTGATTAGGCGGTTGGGAATGAAACTGGATTGATATGGCAAGATCAGAGAGGGGATTATCCCCGCTAGTTTGTCAGCCAAGATTCCGCTAAAAATTTTCAGGCCATTTCCTTGGGAAACCTATGACTCTGAAGAGTATAGTTAAGAAGTCGAACCAGTCTTGGGGATAATTGAGAAGAAAATGTTTATAATGGAGGGAGGTGAATCCATCAGGACCAGGGGCTGAGTCCTTTGATTTGATGACTTTTACAATTTCTGGTAGAGTAATTGGGGAGGTTCCGATTTTGATAGGGTAGGGATCGGAATTGAGGTGAGCCAAGAAAGTATCTCAGCTGTGAGTCTTATGAGTGAGATATAGTCAACCCTGCAGGAGAGTTCAGTTTATACACATCGGGGGGGCGGGGGGCAAAGAGACTGGTTCAGCTTTCTAGCAAACATAGTTGAGGCAGAGTTACTATGTAACAGGAATTTTGCTTTGGATCATCTCAGAGCCTTCTCCACATTGGCTGTGAGTAATGAGTCCAGTTCTAAACGTTTCTGTTCAATAGTGAGTCTGTTTGACTCCAGGCCAAGGCCCATGGAGTCTTATACAATTGATCCAGGGATAATATTTTTTGCTGATTCGTTTTATTGTGAGAAGTTGCTAAACTAATGAGTTTACCTCTCAAAACTGTCTTGTGTGCCACCCATTCTGTAGTAACAGAGATTTCCGTGAAAGCATTCAACTCAAAATAGTCATCCAGTGCCCTTGAAACCTCTGCCTCGATGGCTGCATCCAAAATAAGAGCCTCGTTAACTCTCCAGGTATATGGAGTGGGAGCAAGTTTATTAAATTTGGTGACAAAGGAGGTGACTTGATGATCAGACCATACACAGTTATAGATAGAGGCTTCAGCAGAGTTAGGCAGAATAATGGGATTTGAAAGAATATAATCTAACCTTGCATAACTACTTTGCTTGGATATTATGTGCCCGCCAAGTATCTACCAGTTGGAATTCCTGAAGCATATGAGTGAGAGACTTAGGAAAGGATTTAGAATGCTTTGTAGACACACTTCTGCCAAGTTGCCACCATGTTAAAGTCCCCTCCTATGATCATATGGGGATATTGATATTTTGTGAGAAGCTCAAAAAATGAGATAAAGAAGGAGGCAGAGGATTCATTGGGGGCATAAATGCTAGCAATTGTAAGTCAACGATCATGGAGGATACCTTTAATAATGACAAATCTGCTGTCTTTATCCCTGTAGATCTGTCATACCTCCATTGGGAAAGAAGCATGTAGGAATATGGCAGTACCTCTGCTTTTGGAGGATTGTGCTGTGTAGAAAGATTGTGGAAATGCCCTGTGAAAGAATTTTGGATTCGAGGATTCAGAGAATTGTGTTTCCTAGATCAGCAAAATTTTGACTCCAAGGTGTTTATAGTAGGAAAAGGCCTTACGCCTTTTATTAGGGGAATTGAATCCCTGTACGTTATGGGGAATACACTTAATAGCCATAGATTAGATTATAATAATAGCCCAACAGAAGGGATGTATTTAGAGGACCATAAAGAACTTGCAACTAGGAGTATGGAGATGGATATCCCACATTAGTAGTAAGTGATGCCATATTAAACCTACAAGGCAAACAGAGCAATGTAACACCATCATAATTGTGTAGTGAAAATAGCAGTCCATCATAGAAAACATGTAGCCAAGCAAAAAAGAAATGATCAAAACCCATCGTAGATGAAAACCTAAAAAGTAAAATGTTCAAATTTGAAAATAAAAGCAAAAACCAATTGGGTTCAGGAAATAACATACATCCTGAAAAAGGAATCTCAAAACTGAGACATCTAGGTCTCGAACACAGCCATGAAGACACCAAAAACCAACTGTACCATTGAAAAAAAAAGTATTGGTCTGTGACCGATTCTGGGATACCACGCAGGAGGAGATTATTACACCTATTTCTGTTGTCCAAGTCCTCCACATTTGCCTGTATTTGAGTAAATGCAGCAGATAAGGAGTCAAGCTCTCTGCTAAGATCACTGTAAACCAGGGCCAGATCATCATGCTTCATTTCCAATCTGACTGTTCTGGTTCCTAATGCTGCAATCTCTTGTGAGAGCATATGTGAAGTCTTATGCAGCTCAGACTGGTACTTTGCAGCCAGTTTATTATACATGGCATCCAGACTAGCATCTAAGTCTGCTTTCGATTGTGATGAGGCATACTCACAGCCCACTACAGAAGTAGAGCATGGAACTGGTGTTAGAGGAGAAGCAGGAGCAACAGGAGAGCCATCTCGGTCTACAGCGCTATTTGGAACATGCTGTACTGCTCTCTAGCACAGAGCAGATAGTGGGTTAATGATTTCTGAGCCAAGCCAGGGGACTTCCTCCTCAATGATGTTGTTGTAAAGCCGGGTTGTAAAGCCTCGAGGGGTGATAAAAAGCAGTTATTATAGGCAGGTTATGGCCCTCGGGTAGCAGCCGGAGTCCTTGTGGTAAGTGGCACTACTGTTTTAGGCATCCATTCTGCTCCACGCTGTTCATGTGCCCCTCTAATCACTACTTTTTACATTTCTTTTTAAATTAGTTTTCTTCACTCGTTTTTTTTCCATTGCAAAATTTTATTGGTTTAGCAAGCAAGGTATACAAATCATATAAGTCAGTAAAGTATACATCTCACAAGGCATACAATTAAAATGTACATGTTATTCTCATTATAGAGGTCAGCAGTTACAATTAAACCTACTGAGTGGGGGCAGATGTGTTGTCCTGACCCAATCTGATATTGATTGCGGGTCGCCTACCGGTATGAGGCAGTGGGAGTGAAAGTGAAGCAACCCACTATTATGTTTAGCAGGCAACTCTACAGCCTTGAGCAGGGGGGGCTAAGACCCTGCCACCAAGTGACACCCCTGGTGGGAGCTTTCTGTGTCCCAAGGAGCGGGACCGCCCTACCCCACCAGCCGCCAGGCATGTAGATAGGAAAATGTGGGTCAAGGCTGCAAACTTTAATGTTATTGTACAGCTTGTGGCGCTGGGGAGGTCCTTCTTCACTCATTTTTTAAATGTTACATTAAGAAGGCCCACATACAAAGTAAATAACAACCTTTATTTAATTCATAAAAAAAATACTTGTAGCAAAATACATTTTATAAACTGCTTAGACTTGTATCTAACACTTTTCAGAGGAGTTTGACAGGCTATTATGAAATGATACTGCTCTAAGCACCCTCATTCTTGACTGTAGTGATACTTTTTGCACTGAATGCAAAGCACATTATTGCAACTCCAAGTAGTTGAGCTGGTGCTTCCTGGTTGTCCAATACCATTGACCAGGGGAAAGGCACAAGGGAGTATTTGGAAGTGTGATGTTGAATGAGATGGGAGTAAACCTCTGAGATTGAGTACTGCCCCTTAGCCAGTAGCAAGTCAATGAAGGATGATTGAGATGGATGTTGTCTCTAGTGAAGGCAGGTTTTAATATAGCTCTTGAGTTGGAGATAGTGGAATAAGTGGGAGGGCGGTAAAGATTTGCCAGCTCTGAGAAAGGATTGATGGAGTCCTGGGTAGGATTGAGAGCTTGGAAGACAGTCTTTAGGCCCAGAGCAGACCAATGTGCAAAGGCTTTATTTTCCGTAGAGGGGGGAAACATGAGATTGCCTGCTATTGACAGAAAATGGGAAATGTTAGAGCAGGCATCCTCAAACTACGGCCCTCCAGCTGTTGCAGAACTACACATCCCATGAGGCATTGTAAAACCCTGACATTCATAGACATGACTAGGCATGATGGGAAATGTAGTTCCTGAACAACTGGAGGGCCATAGTTTGAGGACCCCTGTGTTAGAGGGTAGGCCCAGGAGCTTCCTCACCTCCCTAATTAAGGTGTCTCTGATGAGCGAATTGGTCCTTAGGAAGGAGGGCAGGGCAGATAGCTTGGAGTGGATGACTGCCTGAAGGTTGAATGGGGACACCAGAGCTTCCTCTAGCTTGTAGTTCGAATATCTAGAATTTTCAGAAAGCCAATCTAGTGCTTGTCTTAGAAGACAAGAGAGGTTATAGAACCTAATATTGGGTAGACCTGCACCTCCCTCACTCTTCGGAAGACAGAGTTTCTGCAAGGCCACTCTAGGTCTTCTGCCCTGCCAAACAAACATCAATATGTTTGAGAAGCAGAGGGAGAGTCTGCAAGGGATAAAGTAGCCTTGCAAATGAGACCATTTTGAAGAGGTGGCATCTCCTGAAGAGTGAGAGAGGGAGGGCCACCCAGGTTTCCAACTCCTGTACAATTTTGAAGATAAGTGGGGGATAATTCAAAGTGTATAAAGAGGAAGGTTCCCCCCCTATACACAGTCCTAGGTATGTGATGTGGTGCTTAGCCACTAGAAATGGCGATTATGTTGTCTTCGACAGTCTAAGGATATTATTTTGCTTTTGTCAAAATTAATTCTCAATCCTGAGCAGGCTCTGAAAATGGTGAAAAGGTTCTGTATGTAAGAGATATCTGAGGAGGGGCTGGTTGAGAAAAGGAGGATGTCGTTGGCAAATAGAGCTGAGCGAAAAGTTTGATTGCCGACCATGACACCACTAACCCCTGCTGGGGAGTTAAGGATTCTGGAGAGGGGTTCTATGGCAATATTGAAAAGTAGAGGGGAAAGGGGAGATTCAATCTCTTATAGGTAGAAGGCTTACCAGAGGTAAGATATATTTACTCCAAAAATATATCTATAGGACTTCAGACCACTGGAATCCAAGCGAACGTCACACACTCCCTAGACCAGTGGTTCTCAACTCCTGTCCTCGGGACCCACTAACAGGTCAGGTTTGCAGGATAACTGAAATACATCACAGGTGATATCATTTGCTGCTCAGTGATTGCGGTATTCTAGTCTGCATCTCCCCAAGGTAATACTTAAAATCTGGCCTGTTAGTGGGTCCCGAGGACCGGAGTTGAGAACCACTGCCCTAGACGATTGTTGATGTAGGTAGTAATTCGTCTTACTTGTAAGGTAGTTGTCCCTCAGGATGACTCTGCCAGTAGAGGATGCTTCAGGGTTAGTCTGACTGGTGTTGTGCAGGTTCTTCTACTACTGAGGTATAATGGATGAGTAGAAATGTGATCTGGCTTGAGGGCCCAAACGGAGACAAAAGCAGTGGCCTGGAGGATATGTAGATAATGGTGGGCAGGGAGGTTGTATTGCTGTATAATTTGGGAGGGGGTTGGAGTGGTGCTCTTCGAGATGTCAAACAGTTGGCTGAATCTAGTAAGACCTTTGCAGCCCATTGCTTGAACACAGGGTCTCGATCACTCTGGGGGAAAAGGGGTGGCCACATATGACCAATTGTGTAGGAAGGTGGTGGGGTACTCTGCAGATTTTCAGTGTTTCCCTCCAAGCCACTGTCATGCCTCTTATCAAAATATTGTTCTTGAAATGTGAGGGAATGTGTTTGATCCCCCAGGAAAGAAGATTTGAGATGGTGTATGGGGAAGACATCTCTGCTTCAAGGGTGTAGTTTGGTGGAGGATTTGGTGGTCCAATCCAAGCCTACCCTTAGAAGGCAGGCCAGATTGTATAATCTTGTGTTGGGGAGGTTGACTCCCCCTTCAGACTTTGTTAGGAAAAGTTTTTGTAGGGCGATGCGGGGTTTATGGTCATTCCATATAAAGGTGGATAATGCGGAGTAAAGCTGATGCACGTCCTTGTGTTTCAGTAAAAGTGGGATTATTTGAAGAGGATATAACAATTTTGGAAAACTGACAATTTTGTAGAGATGGCATCTGCCCATTAGGGATAGAGGGATATATGCCCACTGTTTCAGTTCTTGTGTCATTTTTTGTATTGTGGGGGTGATATTCAGTTCATATATAGATGAGGGAGTTTTACCTATTTTGATGCCCAGGTAGGTGATCTGTTGCTGTATTTAAGCCAAGTGATGAAGTAAAAAAAAATTATTACATATCTAAAATATGTGATGCTAGAATACAGTGTCTCTGGTGCTACCTGTGAGTATCGTACTGTTCTATAATACCACACACAGTTAAACATGTCTCCTAAAAATTGGTGTTTTTACAATGTCACCCTAAAGTCACTTAAATAGGAAACTCTTCTGGCCCTTTTTGGAAATTTAAAAATTGCTTTTGCATTGGTTCATGTCCAGTCAATTGCTTCTTGAGTATTGCTGCTGAAAAACCAGGAGTGGCATGTATGGGACCCAGCACTATTTTAATTTCTGTAAGTTGCATTGGCAACCAGCTCTTCCAACCAAGTGGAAAAGAAATTGTCAAAAACGAAAAGCTTGTCACACACAACTGAAAAAAAAGGTAAAATATATGTTTATGCCTTAAATGGCTGTAGGGATTTGTGTAGTGAATGATCCTGCTTGTATCTATTGAAAGATATCCACAGGTTGAATGGGGTTTTGTCCTGCAGAGGCTGATGTAACGCTGCCAACACACACCCTGTATCACCATCAAAGCATAGTAAGGCATATGCTTCTTCAACTGAATTTAGCTTTTCCAAGCTGTCAAATATAAGCATATGGCTGATAGGAAAGGGTTAAATTAGCCTGTAAATGTAAACAAATTAAGTTGCACCTAGATACTGATTGCTTTTTTTTTTCTTCAGCTATGAAAGATTTCAGCTGAACCACATATTCTTCAAACTGGCATAGGTCATGCAAATATGGCAATTTGTGCTGCTCACAATTTAACAATTTGTTAACCAATAAATACTTTATCACCCAAGTGTCATATTAGATGGTTGATAAAAGAAAGGTTCTGGATATTAATGGTCTCCTCTACAGACTCCAAACAAGCAACCATATCTAAATACAGTTCAAAAGGAATCTTTCATCATTTTTCTGGTTATGCACATTTTATCGGCCTGAAGTTATAGGTTAGTATTTTTTTTGGGTTAATTACTGATAGAAATCTAGAGTTAAAACAAAGAATTTTCAAAGCCATAGCTGCCTCGAACTTTGCAGTTTTAGTTTATACAGTCCTCTAATGAATTTTATTACTTCATCCTTGTATTTTTGCAGGGGCAATTTAAATAAATGAACATCAGCAGGCTTATTTAACCACTTGCCACCCTCCCACTGTGAAATGATGGAGGGACGTTGCGGCACTCGTTCTGGGTGTATGTCATATGACGGTGCACCCGAACGGCTGCTGTCGTGCCCGCGCCATGTTGCTAGGACATGGCGCAGCCCCATTCTCTGTAAAGAGCAGCGTTAGTGGCTCTTTAACCATGTGATCGGCTGTGTCTAATCACAGCTGGTCACATGTAAATACAGGAAGTGTGGTAATCGTCTCTTATCGCCTTACACTGACAAAGTGTGTGGCGAGGAGAGCCGATCAGCGGCATCTCCTCTCAGGGAACATCAGAACAGGTAATCAGGGCACTTATCATCAAAAAGAGCAATCAGTGCCCACCAGTGCCAGTAATCCATGCCCACCAGTGCCAGCAATCAGTGCTTACCAGTGCCAGCAATCTGTGCCCATTAGTGAGGCCAGTCAGTGCTGGCTTTCAGTGCCCATCAGTGCCACCTATCAGTGCTGCCCAGCAATGACCATCAATGCTGCCCATCAATGCCCACCAGTGCTACCCATAAGTACCACCCATCAATGCCCATCAGTGCCACCCATCAGTGCCGCCTATCCATGCCGCCTATCAGTGCCCACCAGTGCCACCTATCAGTGCCGCCTATCAGTGCCCACCAGTGCCACCCACCCTTCAATTCTGCCTATCAGTGCTCATCAGAGCCACATATCAGTGCCACGTATCGGTGCCCATAAGTGCAGCATATTAGTGCCTCCTCATCACTGCCACCTAATCAGTGCCCATAAGTGCCACCTCATCAGTGCTCATAAGTGCCACCTCATCAGTGCTTATTAGTGCAGTCTATCAGTACCCATCAGAGAAGTCTAATCAGCCCACATCAGTGAAGGAGAAAAACTCCTTATTTACTCAATTTACTGACAGAAATTAAGAAAAACTTTTTTTTTTTCAAAATTTTCATTCTTTTTTTTTAAGTAAAAAAGAAAAAACCTAGCAGTGATCAAATACCACCAAAAGAAAGCTCTATTTGTGGGAACAAAATTATAAAAATTTGTTTGGGTACAGTGTTGCAAGACCACACAATTGTCATTTAAAGTGTGACAGTGAAGCTGAAAAATGGCCTGGGCAGGAAGGGGGTGAAAGTGCCTTGTATTGAGGTGGTTAATGAAGCTGTCTGCAAGCTATTATAAACCTAAAGAAACTAACCTACATTATATCCCTCCTGTACTGCCTGGTGCTACTTTAAATTTTTCCACCTTCCTTGTGAGGAGATTACACACTTCAACCGTTTGTGTTGAGGTGACCCTGTCACAGTGTATATGAGCAGCGTATGCCGGAATTTCGCAGGCATGCTAATTACATACCTGTGGGCTGGCTTCATAATCCTCTCAGGAAGAGATCTCAGGGCTCACACTTGGAGACAGCTTCAACTGGCAGACAGGAGTTCTGGCCTAGAAGTAGGGATAGCCCCGGAGAACAACGAACAACACGGGAAGCTAGCCGCGGAGCTCCCCATAATGCACTGCGAGATTGCAGCGCATTCACGGCTGCTGATTGGCCAAAGCATGAACCTGACCTGCATGCTTTGGCCAATCAGAGCGCGATCTGCTGTGAGAGCCATGATTGGCCAAAGGCAGGGTGCCTTTGGCCAGTCATGGCTCAGGGGGCTAAGTACACAGCCCACACTATATAAGGCTGTTTACATGGCAGGCGTATATAGGGTATGTAATAATGGAGATAGAGAGAAGTTGAGCTAGATTAGGCAGGTTAGTTAGTGGTGTGCAGGCAGTTTAGTATATACAGTATCTCACAAAAGTGAGTACACACTTTGCTATAAAGTAGAGTAGAGTAGAGTAAAGTAGTGAGTGTACAGCTTGTATAACAGTGTAATTTACTGTCCCCTCAAAATATCTCAACACACAGCCATTAATATCTAAACCACTGGCAACAAAAGTGAAAATGTCCATATTGGGCCCAAAGTGTCAATATTTTATGTGGCCACCATTATTTCCCAGCACTGCCTTAATCATCTTGGGCATGGAGTTCACCAGAGCTTCACAGGTTGCCACTGGAGTCCTCTTCCAATCCTCCATGATGACATCACGGAGCTGGTGGATGTTAGAGACCTTGCACTCCTCCACCTTCCGTTTGAGGATGCCCCACAGATGCTAAATAAAGTTTAGGTCTGAAGACATGCTTGGCCAGTCCATCACCTTTACCCTCAGCTTCCTTAGCAAGGCAGTGGTCGTCTTGGATGTGTGCTTGGGGTCGTTAGCATGTTGGAATACTGCCCTACGACCCAGTCTCCGAAAGGAGGGGATCATGCTCTGCTTCAGTATGCCACAGTACATGTTGGCATTCTTGGATCCCTCAATGAACTCAATGAACTGTAGCTCCCCAGTGCTCCCAGTTGCCACCACACACGCTTGACACCATCTGAACCATATAAATTTATCTTGGTCTCATCAGACCACAGGGCATGGTCCCAGTAATCCATGTCATTAGTCTGCCTGTCTTCAGCAAACTGCTTGTGGGCTTTCTTGTTGAACATCTTTAGAAGAGGCTTTCTTCTGGGATGACAGCTATGCAGACCAATTTGATGCAGTGTGTGGCATATGGTCTGAGCACTGACAGGCTGACCCCCACACATTCAACCTCTGCAGCAATAGTGGCAGCACTCATACATCTATTTACCAAAGACAACCTGTGGATATGATGCTGAGCATTTGCACTCATTTTCTTTGGTCGACCATGGCAAGGCCTGTTCTATGTGGAACCTGTGCTGTTAAACCACTGTATGGTCTTGGCCACTGTGCTGCAGCTCAGTTTCAGGGTCTTTGCAATCTTCTTATAGCCTAGGCCATCTTTATGTAGAGCAGCAATCCTTTTTTTAAATCCTCAGAGAGTTCTTTGCCATGAGGTGCCATGTTAAACTTCCGGTGACCAGTATGAAAAAGTGAGAGCGATAACACCAAGTTTAACACACCTGCTCCCCATTCACACCTGGGACCTTGCAACGAGTCACATGATACCCAGACGAGAAATGGCTAATTGGGCCCAATTTGGATGTTTTCAAAGTGGCGTACTCCCTTTTGTTTCCAGCGGTTTAGATATTAATGGCTGTGTGTTGAGTTATTTTGAGGGGGCAGCAAATTTACGTTGTTATACAAGCTGTACACTCACTACTTTATATTGTAGCAAAGTGTAATTTGTTCAATGTTGTCACATGAATAGAAATAATAAAATATTTACAAAAATGTGAGGGATGTACTCACTTTTGTGAGATACTGTATGTTAACAATTGTGTGTGATCGAGTCTCATGCACTATCCATTGACTTTTAATTAATTTATCTCTACCCGTAGACAACTATAATAACAACTACATTGTAACTTAATTATATATCATATTAACATAGGAATTGCATCTGAACTACTAAATATAACTTTTTAAATATCCTAAGAATTAATTGATTATGCTATCATCATGCACACTTTTTTATTCAATAATTATGTCAATATATAAATAGGGGGCGTGGCCTGACATGTGGAGAGCAAGACACACCTGAGGAGAGCTCTGGACACCAGTGGCTCAATCCGAAGCCATCCTGCCAACAGAGGACCGGTGAGAGATCGGGGATCTGTAACCTAGACTTCTAGTACACCCTACCATCCCCCAGGCCAAAAATCGAGAGCCCTGACTCCCAGAGGGAGATAGATTGAGGCCGCGGCTACAGCCGCCTCATACAGAGTGGGCCCTTACCCTGCCACAGGCTCATCCACATCGGGGGGACCTCTGGAGGCCCTACCAAGGACTTTGGGTTCCACCACAAGCCAAGCGGTGGTGAACAGTGTCACCCGCTTGGGCACTATAGCTAAATTTAGGCCACGGCTTCATACGAGGCCTAGGCCTCCCAGAGCAGCCACCGCCATCTTGTGGCCTACAAAAACTTCAAAAAGGGGACAAACGTGTTAGCCTATAAAGATGGGGGTCACAGCAGGGGAAGAATCTACCCCTTAACACCCTACAACCCCTCAATTAGTCTGTCCCGGCGGACCCATCACAGGTCTACATAACACCTGACTGCCAAACAACAAATTGAGTGCCTGGCTGAGGCAGCTCTAGGCAAAACAATACAGTACTCTACTCACAGAAACACTGTACGGAATACAAACCTATTCTAAATTCCTCTCCTCCACCTGAAAGGCCAGTCGGTACAAATCCTGCACCACTCCTCCATTAAAGGCTCACTACAAACCCAGTCCACCTTGCAAGATATAATCAGTCTACCAGGTCATACACCCTGAAAAGGGAGAATATGGTGGCATCACATTAACATTACTGCGCCAGGGGGAATAAATGATCAACCTGTGCCCTTTTATCATCTCTAAATCAAAGATCTCTATATTTACACATCTGGTACTGCCACGATGTCCAGGAAAAGAACCGGGGAATATGCGCCCCAGAAACTCACATCCTTCTTTTTTAAACTGGCTCCACATTCTCACCAGAACAACTCAGAACCTCCCACACCACCAAACAGTGGAGCATACCCGGACCTACCTGATGACACTTTAGAAGACACAAATCTAACAAGGGGTAATTCCCCCCCTACTTAACTCTTGGGAGAAACCCCCATAACAGGAAGTCCTGCTAAAGCCAGGATTAGAATAGACGCAGAGGGCTCGTTGCCCCTCACCGAACCTCAAGATTATTACACACTTACAGCCAACCAGGCATTAACCGGTTCCACACCGTGCGCTGTATATTTACAGCGGCAGTGGGGACGCTGAGTGCGATTCGCGCAGGCGCAGCTAGGGGGGCGATCGCGCGCCGCCGGCGGTGCGCTCTCGTGCCCGACACACTCCGGAGGAGTGTGTCCGCTGCTCGGGCGGACCTGATGTCCGCCAGCGAGCCGCGATGAGCTGCCACAGCCAAAGAGCGGTGAACCGCCGATGTAAACACGGCGGTTCTCGGCTCTTTCAATGGGGACATAGGAGATCTACTGATCCCTGTCACTGGGATCAGTTAGATCTCCTATGTCCATGTTAGCCCAGCCCCCCCCACAGTTAGAACACGCCTGGGGAACACAGTTAACTCCTAGATCTCCCCCTGCAGGTTAACCCCTTCACTGCCAATGACATTTACACAGTAATCAGTGGACATTTACATTTCTGATCGCTGTATAAATGTCATTGGTCCCAAAAAAGTGTCCAAAATGTCTGACATGTCCGCTGTAATATCACAGTACCGCTAAAAATCGCAGATCGCCGCCATTACTAGTAAAAAAAAAAAAAAACCCCAGAAATGAATTCTCATCATCCGTAAACGCGGCCACTTTTACGCAAACCAATCAATAAACGTGATTACGATTTTTTTTACCAAAAATATGAGGAAGAATATAAATCGACCAGGGGGGCGTGGCCTGGCACGGACGGCGACGGAGGCACGATTGAGGAGCTCCGTTCACATCGGTCCTAATCTACAGCAATCCGTTCTCCAGTCGAAGCAGTGATATTCCTCACTCACCCCCAACATCCATCTGCATCTCCCCGTACAACATGGGCCAAGTATTGTGCCTTTTGGAAGCACTCCACCAGAGCGACACTAGGGCGCAGCGGAGTACATCCACGCGATATGAGGCCTCTGTGCCCGATCCATCTCCCTGAAAAAGCCATCCACACTTAGCACTTCTCCCGGCCACTCATCCACCTACCAGACTTACTGTATATTACACTAGGGAGAAGTCTTGGCCAAAACTCAAGCCGCAACTAACTGAGGCCTAGTACGGCCGCCATATTGCAAGCCGCGGCCTAAAGTTCCAGAGATTACACGATCTCCACGGACCTAATAATACAAATAAACCCGCCCGACCGCCTCATCTACATACCCATAGGTCATGGAACAAAGGGAGACTTAACATTACAACCTATAAAGCCGGGATCCCCCAAAGCATAGTAACGGTGGCCATCTTGGTCCACCCAACTCAGCCTGCCTAAACTTATACTAGCCACTATACCTCCAGGAAGATGATGGCTTAAGCCCTGGCCTCCTGCACGCCGCGGCCCATCTACTAGCCCCAAGAGGATAACTGCTGCAAAGGGATGGGCAAAAACAAAGGGAATAAATCGCCTACAAGATCCCGCTCACCTAGAGCATCCCCTCCATCCTCTTCTCCAGCGCCTATCGCAGACATTTTCCGGTCTCGTCCAAGAGAGGCCATGGCGGATTCACAATCCGCAGAGAAAAATGCAAGACATGTGAGTCTCAGCCCAAACAGACTAAGATCACAACATTCAGCCGGAAGTCCTTCACAGCAACAAGACCAAACTCAAGTTTTAAGTTTAAAAGACTTGCACTCTGTTGCCGCTGACATTAAAAATACATTCTCTTTAGCAATTGCTGACCTAAGAGCTGACTTCCATAAAATCGTTACCAGACTAGACGAAGTTGAAAAGACCACAACCCGACACGACACTGAGATCCTAACCGTAAACTACGCTATTGACTCACATACCATGCAAATCAGAGATATGCGCCAGCACTTAGAGGATCTTGAGAACAGAGGGACTCAGAGGACTGTCTGAAACTTTCGAAACTGACCAGTTGCACACCACCTTGCTATCAATTTTCAATGACCTATTAGGAAGACCCCCAGAAACACCTATTGAAATGGAAAGATTCCATAGAGCTTTAAGACCTAGGGGCAGAGAGAACGACCCTCCAAGAGATGTAATATGCCACATAGTAAATTTTCAGCTAAAAGAGGACATTCTCCGCAGAACCAGAACCAGAGGATGTATTCGCTATCAGGGTCATGAAATTAAACTCTACCAAGATCTTTCGCAGATAACCCTACAACAGCGCAAAGACCTCCGACCACTCCTAGACATACTTAGAGACCGGAATATCCCATACAGGTGGAAATTCCCCTTCTGCCTATCAGCTGGAACTCCTGGCCGTCCCACACTACTGAAGGTACCAGAAGATGTGCCACTGTTCTGCGAAAGATTGAATATCCCTCTGTTAGACCTACCTAACTGGTACAATGACCTACGCCTTCAATTGACCCATCCAGAGGAACCCATGGATCAACAACAAAGCAACGCTCCCTCATCTCTGAGAAGACATCGACTTTCTGCTCACTTCTCCCCCCCAGCAAACAGACATTCTCCAGGGGAAGGAAGTGTCCCAGCCTCTCCGGCTCATCGCAAACCTAGAAAAGATTAATGACCATAATATATGGCTCCCTCATAACTGACTATTAAGTTACTCTCTCTATCGTTAAGCAGTACATCACCTCATCTTTTATGTGAGTAATATGGGTTTCTCTCTATTCTGGCTTCTGTACCACAGGACGAGATGCTGGAGCCATAAATCTCTTTTAAGGTGAGAAAACCCTTAGCTTCCCTTCTGGTTTGCATAACCCCCCCCCCTTTTTTTTACACAAATTACCCCGCAGAGGAAAACTAAGTCGGCCATGATTCTTCATGGCCTACTTAAGAGTTACGGGTAACCATATCTATGTTTAAACCGTGATACAATGTTTTCAGTTTATTTAGTGCACTCCTCTACTAAAACATTTCTACCATCACATGCTATATAACTCTGATTCAGCTTATAACAGAGACTCATATGGTACTAATTAATAGAACAGATGAGCTCTAGGACTTCCTCACCCTACCAGTAAACGAGCAAAGCGATTCAAAAATAAGTTACAAGTTCCTGCTACTCTCTGATAATAGTATAAGCTATGACTTTGAGCTCTAACTCTTGAAAATATTTCACCTGATTCGGGACACTGTACCTAAGCTGTTTGATGTAGACTATTATCTTCCATACATATATTTACAGATTATATAGTTTTATAAGTTACCTATTTATGTTTGCTCTCCAGTTGTGACACCATGAGAGGGTCTGAACCACTTAATTTTTAGACGACATACATCACACTCCTCACTCTTCTAAACAAAAAAGTACTCAAACCATTTATTTTTAAGATCCACAAAACCATACTCAATAAAATAGACAACTATACCGAAATAAGTCTCTAAGTCCCATCATACTAGATCCATACGCCCTCTTATGGTCCATCAAAACTGGAGATATATTTTGTTAAAACTTGTGTACCCCACTATTGTCTTGTTCAAAGGAGGTTAATATTTACTTACCTTTCACTCTCAGAATGCCTCTGTAGTAGTGACGTTGCTGCATATAAAAGAATGTTATTATTATCATAACAGAGGGAACTTAGTGAGTTATGACACCATGGTGTAGATGCCTACCTCAGATAAACAAACATCTTATGTCCCTGCGTATCTAAACACATCACAACCCCTATCCCTTACACCCCCCACACCTACCAAAATCTAATCTCTCCTCTTCTTAACTACACACAGGTTAAAAATCAACAAAGATGGACCACGGATGTACAGCCTATCTATACTGCTTCACACTCCCTGACACTAAGCCAGTATATAGGGCCTCTGCCGCTGAAAGGTGATTATCCACCCCCCAATACAGCATATACAAACAAGTCTAGGCTGACATACCCCGGCACCTACGGAATTCACTGTAGAGCAGGTCTCACTCAGTGGTCGGTTATTTGAAACAACCTCTCTTAATTCCCCCCCTCCCCCCCTTCTTTTTTTCTTTTTCTCTCCCCCCCCCCCCCCCGTTACAATGGCCTCACTTAAACTGCTCTCACTTAACACTAAAGGACTCAACATACGAGAAAAAAGAAATAAACTCCTTACACATATGAAAAAACTCAAAACAGCCAGTATATAGGGCCTCTGCCGCTGAAAGGTGATTATCCACCCCCCAATACAGCATATACAAACAAGTCTAGGCTGACATACCCCGGCACCTACGGAATTCACTGTAGAACCCCCCACCTATTAGTGGAAAGTCGCCGTCTCCGGGATATATGACCG
>BLSH010378328.1:375985-387042 GCA_018402905.1 Glandirana rugosa | reverse complement strand
CCCCCCCCGTTACAATGGCCTCACTTAAACTGCTCTCACTTAACACTAAAGGACTCAACATACGAGAAAAAAGAAATAAACTCCTTACACATATGAAAAAACTCAAAACAGATATCATTTTAATCCAAGAGGCCCACTTCAAAACGAACAACATCCCTAAACTTCACAATAGGGACTTCCCCACGGTGTTTCATGCAACAAACAATCTAGCTAAGACCAAGGGAGTCTCAACCCTTATTTCAAAAAATCTCCCCTTAGAGATAACTGACACACTAGCTGATGTGGAAGGGCGCTTCCTATTCATTAAAGGAACACTATGGGGAAGACCTATAACCATTGCTAATTTCTATAGCCCAAACTAAGCCCAAGTCACCTTCTTTAGGAAAGTTATTATGGAATTAACAACATTTAAAACAGGCATTCTAATCTTGGGAGGTGACTTCAATGTAGCTCTAAACTCCCTAGAAGACACTTCCACTGAAACCTCCTCCCTACCATTCGGGGCTCTACGTCAGATCAAAAAAGAATTACAAGAAACACTTTTACATGATACTTGGCGATCCCTTCACTCGGACATGAAAGACTACACATTCTATTCCATGCCACACAATAAATACTCAAGAATAGATTATTTCTGGATCACACAAAAAGACTTACCCCTCCTCACAAAGGCAACTATAGAAGCAATGTTTCTATCAGATCATCGCCCTATCACCATATCTCTCACATTCCCTGATATTCCAAACCACACCAAAACATGGCGCTTCGATTCTTCTCTGCTAACCAATCAAGAAAACATTGAAACCATTTGCAAAGGTATATCTGACTTCTTTCTAATCAATGACACCCCTGACATTAATCCCATCACCCAATGGGAAGCACACAAATGTGTTATAAGAGGCCTTCTAATTTCTATGGCAACAGCCCGTAAACGGGCCAAGCAAGCAAAAATAGATACACTGCTCAAAAAAATACAAAAGATGGAACAAGCCCACAAAAGAACGGAGGCCGCACACATTCTGTCAGAGCTTACCCAAACACGCACCCTTCTCTCAGAAGAATTAGGTGGTAAAGTCAGGAAAAACTTTGCCCTTACACAAAAACCTTTCTATGAACACAGCAACAAGAGTGGGAAATACCTAGCTAGAGCACTACAAACAAAAAAAAAGCCAATTCCACAATTCGAACTATCATCACATCTAAAAGACACCCTATATCAAATAGCAGAGACATAGCCAACCAATTTGCGGAATATTACTCAAACCTTTATAATCTACCTCCAGAACCTAAACCCCCTGGTCACAAGGGTCCTAGACAAAACATAATAGAAGATTTTCTAAAACAATACTCACCCAAACCTATCCACAAGCAACAAGCCATGAACATAGATGGTCTGCTGACTGAAGAGGAATTCTTGTCAACCCTTAAACAAATTAAATCAGGGAAAAGCCCAGGACCAGATGGCTTCTCTGCCTCATATTACAAATCCTTCCTAGAGATATTAGCCCAACCCTTTTTACAATCATTTAATCACCTAGCTAACAATGATTCACACCCACACAACCTACTTGAAGCCCATATTACAGTTGTTCCCAAAACCGATAAAGACCCAACCCAAACGTCCAGTTACCGTCCCATATCTTTATTAAACACTGATGTAAACATTTTTTCCAAAATAATAGCCAATCGTATTCTCCCTCTTATCAATGATCTAATACATAAAGACTAAGTAGGCTTTGTCCCAGGGTGTGAAGCTCAGGACAACACAACCAAAGCGCTGAACATACAACATTGGCTAAACCAAAAGAAATCCCAGGGATTCTTTCTATCACTGGATGCTGAGAAGGCGTTCGATATGTTGGCCTGGGACTATCTGAAAACAACCCTTAAAGCACTAGGACTGGGCCCAAGACTCATCACTTTCATAATGGCACTTTACTCAAAACCCTCAGCTAGAGTGAAGGTTAATGGCCTCCTATCGAACGCCTTCTCAATCCAAAATGGAACACGACAGGGATGCCCCCTGTCCCCAATCCTTTTTATCCTAACTCTTGAACCCTTCCTTAGAAGAATAAGGAGTAACAGTGACATTAAAGGGATAGATGTGGCAGGAAAGCACTACAAAATAGCCGCCTTTGCGGATGACATACTCTTATTTTTAACCAATCTTATCACGTCTATCCCAAACATACTAAAAGATTTCAAACTCTTCCAATTTATCGCAAATTTCAAAATTAACTTTTCAAAATCAGAAGCACTAAACATATCACTACCCCCTTTACTAGTCAAATTATGCAAAGAGAACTTTCTATTCACCTGGCGGAAAGACGCAATCAAGTATTTAGGTATTTACCTCACGACCATACCAACAGACCTCTACCGCAAAAACTACACTCCTATAATACTCAACATTAGGGAAGACCTCAAAAGATGGAGTAAACCCCACTTTTCGTGGTTCGGCAGAATAGCCATACTCAAGATGAATATTCTCCTCCGTATTTTGCACTTACTACAGTCTGTTCCCATCGCACTACCCCCAACTTTTTAAAAAAATATTAAAACAATATGCACCCACTTCCTTTGGAACAACAAAAAGCCTAGAATCTCCTACTCCCACCTCTCCCTCCCCAAACTTAAAGGGGGATTGGGGGTTCCCGACATAAAACTCTATTATTGGGCTTGTCACCTAAAACGTATAGTACACAGGAATTCAAATGACAAAATCAAGGACTGGGTCTTCTTAGAAAAGGCCACTACAAATATACCCTTACAACATTTACCCTGGATACGCAATGACTTGATTCCTAAAGACCTGAAAGATCACCCCCTAATAGGCCCGACACTACGCAGCTTTAAAGAAGCTGCAAAAACCAAAGATATCTCCGCAATACCTGGACCTATGACTCCCTTAACCAAAAACCCAGAATTCCTCCCTGGAATACAAGATGACCATTTCCTTTCAGGAATGGAGCCAAACAATAACATTCGAATCCACCACTTGACCACAAACGGGATGACTTTATCCCTTGATACTATCAAAAAAACTTGGCCGAACTCATCAATAAACTACTGGAAATATATACAAATAAAACACTTTATCCAAACAACCCGAACAAAATGTAACCTGACTCAGACCCTATCACCATTTGATAAATTATGTTCCAACAAAAAACCATTGCAACATATAATCTCCACTATATACTCACTACTATTCAACACGAACACCCCTAGCGATACTGGCTGGTTCTGTGTGGCGTGGAATAGAGATCTCCACACAGACTTTACAGAAGAACAGTGGAGTCAAATTTACAAACATACACACAAGGGCTCCATAAACATCTCCATCCAAGAAAACAACTTCAAGCTTATTTCACGCTGGTATCGTACCCCAACCACCTTAAAAATCTTCAACCACAACACGTCTAACCTTTGCTGGAGATGTAAGGCAGCCCCGGGATCGCTCCTTCACATCTGGTGGGATTGCAAGGAAATTACTCCATTTTGGGAGAAAATCCGCCACCAAATTAATCACATCACTTTGTGACTCACATTAGTCCCTGAACAATTCTTACTCCACCTACAACCCACGCAAGCACACTCCTATTGCAAATCCCTTACCATGAATCTGATTAGCAAAATTGTGTATCCCAAGAGCATGGGGTACCACCAGAATCCCCTCAATTCAGGAATGGTACAATCAAATAAAAAAAATTGAAGAAATGGAAGAGCTAATAGCTATAACACAGGACACCCCGGTCAAACATGCAAAAATATGGGCCAATTGGATCCAGTTTAAACACTCAAGCCGTTTCCACAATTCAGTGGAAACCACCTACTCATAGCACTCTACTACCCCCCTTTTTTTTTCTCTCTTTCTCTTCCTCTCTTGCTCTCCCCCCCCCCTTCTCCCTCTCCGCCTCCCCACGGAATGTGCTGGTCACACTCGACTGTAGTGGAGAGATGGTGAGAGAGCGGAAGAAAAACCTGCCCCATTGCAACTCACTCCTTTTGAAACATAACAATTTTGCAGCTACTGAATCCTACCACACATCTTAGCTGCTGATAAAAATAACAATAACCAATAACCGCATTGTTAATTCTTGCTTTCCCTACCTTAAACACCATACAAGAAAAAGAAAAGGGAAAAAAAAAACGGAAAAAATTATTTTCTCCCTCCTTTTTTTGTTTTTGTTTTGTTACAGCACTACTACTTGTAATAGAATAGCAGGATGTTTTATACCTTACCTTCATTGTATCTTTGTACACTATGTGACTTGCAATGTATGTAATTGCCATTTTCTGACTAACTTTCAATAAACCTTTTGGAAAAAAAAAATCGGCCAAAACTGATGAAAAAAAACCATTTTTTATATATTTTTTTTTTATTTGAATTTTAGCAAAAAGTAAGAAATATTGTTTTTTTTTTGCAAAATTGTCGCTCTTTCTTTGGTTATAGCGGCAATGAGAAATGACACAGCGGTGATCAAATACAACCAAAAGAAAGCTCTATTTGTGGGAAAAAAAGGATGCAAATTTTGTTTGGGTACAACGTCGCACGACAGCACAATTGTCAGTTAAAGCGATGCAGTGCTGAATCGCAAAAAGTGCTCTGGTCCTAACATGGGAAATTCTTTTGGGGCTGAAGTGGTTAACCACTTCCCGTCCGCCGTATGCAGAATGACAGCTGGGAAGTAGTTTAGTTATCCTGACTGGGCGTCATATGACGTCCTCAGGATAACAAGCCGCCGCACGCCCGGGGGGGGCGCGCATCGCAGCGATCGGTCATGTGGGAGGTCAGTCTGACCCCCCGCAATACCGATCTCGGTAAAGTGCTTCCATCCGAAGCACTTTACCATGTGATCAGCCATGACCAATCACAGCTGGTCACAGTGTAACACAGGAAATCCGTTTATCGGCTTTCCTGTACTCAGGAAAGAGTGGAGAGCCGATCGGCTGCATTCCTGACAGGGAGGGTTTGTGCTGATGATTTATCAGCACAGCCCCCCTCGGATCGCCACACTAGACCACCAGGGAGCCTGCCCAGGGACCACCAGCAATGTCCCCACCCAGGACCACCAGGGAGCCAACCAGGGACCACCAGGGAGCCAATCTGGACCACCAGGGAGACCACCCTAGACCACCAGGTAAGGGGCATAGTGCCCAATATTAATGGCACTTAGTGCCACCTTCAGATGCCACCCTAGACCACCAGGGAATGGGCCCTTTTCTGTACATATGCCCACCAGTGCCCACCAGTGTCCCTATCAGTGTGTACCAGTGCCCTTATCAGTGCATACCAGTGCCACATATCAGTGCCCACCAGTGCCACCTACTAGTGCCCACCTATCAGTGCCCATCAGTGCCACCTATCAGTGCCCGGTGTCACCTATGAGTGCCAATCAGTGCCTTCTATGAGTGCCCATCAGTGCTGCTTATCAGTGTCTGTCAGTGCCACTTATTAGCGTCCATCAGTGCTGCATATCAGTGCCCATCAGTGTTTCATATTAGTGCCCGTCAGTGCTGCTTATCAGTGCCGCCTAGCAGTGCTCATCATTGCTGCATATAAGTGCCTCATCATCAGTGCCACCTCATCAGTGCCACCTCATCAGTGCCAATCAGTACTGCCAGATCAGTGCCCGTCAGTGTAGCCTCATCATGCCCATCAGTGATGGAGAAAATTTACTTATTTGCAAAGTTTTGTGACAGAAATAGAGAATTTTTTTTTTTTTCAAAATTTTCATTGTTTTTTTTTTATAGCGCAAAAAATAAAAACCGCAGAGGTGACCAAATACCACCAAAAGAAAGCTCTATTTGTGGGAACAAAATGATAAAAACGTTGTTTGGGTACAGCGTCGCACGACCACGCAATTCTCATTCAAAACGCAACAGCACTGAAAGCTGAAAATTGGTCTGGTAGGAAAGTGTTCTAAGTGCATAGTATTGAAGTGGTTAAACTCCACCATGGCAGAATTCCCCACGCCCGGACAACCTGTCCTAGACACAACCCTTAAAGACATGTTAATGTCTCTAAAAACCTCACTGATGAATGACCTTCCATCCTCTTTTACAAAAATCACCACCGATATCAATCAAGTAACAAAAAGAGTGTCATGCCTAGAAAATGGTCTGGATGAATGCATCTCCACAGTCAATGGCATCATTGATGTAGTTTAGTAAAAGTTTAAGTAAAAGATGAACAAAAATGGATGAAAGTGAAACTAGTGGACTTAGAAGATAGATCTCATCGCAACAACTTCAAATTACGCAATATCCCAGAATCAATCCCACCACAAGAACTACAAAACTATGCCAAAACTCTCATGCGCACGCTAATTCCAGAAGCATCTCCAAGGGATATCATAATTGACCGCATACACAGAATTGCAAAACCGTCCCACCTAGCTGCCTCCATACCAAGAGATGTATTGATGCGTGTGCACTTCTTTCAAACCAAAGAAAAACTCCTTACTGGGGTTAGAAATATAGCTAAAATGCTACACCCATATGAAGATCAACAGATTTACCCAGACCTTTCAAAATACACACACTGAGAAGAGACCTGAACCCTAATACAAAAGGATTAAACAACCACAAGATCCAATACAAGTGGAGATATCTGGCTACACTAATTGTAATGAGACAGGGGAATGCCGCTGGAGCCCCTAGCAGAACTCATCAGAAACAATCCACAAATCACAGGAATAAATATAGGCAACAGTTCCCACAATCAGTTTATTTGCAGACAACGTGATACTGATGATGACAAACCCGGCTCCTTCCCTGGCAGAGGCAAGGAAGTGTCAGTAGAGTGTCATACTACAAGGCAAACGTAACTAAATCATATGTTTTGGAAATAGACATTGACACAACAAGTAACCTCCTACAAACACAACACCCATTCATCTGGGCTGAAAACAACATAACTTATCTGGGGATTCAACTCCCCAACACGGTTAGGAAACTTTTTTCAGCGAACTTCCAACAGCTCATGGTCAAACTTAGAACAAAAACAACAAACACAATCTGTCCTGGAGTGGTAGATTAGCTACATCTAAAATGATTCACCTACCGTAGTTGCTCTACCTCTTCAGGACAATCCCTATAAAACTTCCAAAATCATACTTCAGAAACCTTCAATCTATTTCAATCAGTTCATTTGGCAAGGAAAGAAACCTAGATGTGCACACTCTAAACTGATTAAACACAAACTGGCAGGTGGCGTGGGAACAATAGACTTTGAAGACTACCATATAGCAACACTTATAGCGCCAACCCAAGACTGGTTTACTACAAGTCCCGCTAAACCATGGTCAGAAATGGAAGCAACCTATATCCTAAAAAGAAACTTGGGGGATTGGTTACTGAGCACACCCTTAGGAACAAAAATCCCATCTGCAGCACCCCCGACAATCAAAGCCACAGCACACTGCTGGAACAAATTATTTTAAAAAATCAAATACATAAACCCTGCACCTCCTTTTAACTATCCAATAGGTGTACTGGAACATCTGTCCCCAAATCTAAATCTAAAACCATTGAAAAACAAAGGCATCCTATCTGAATCTAAAATTAAAACATTTAGCCAAATTCAAAAGGAATACACACTCCCAGACACAGACCACTTCACTTACTTCAGAATAAGAAACTGCCTCCGCAACATATTGCCAATCTTAGACCCAATACCTCAGGCAACTATAGGGAACTTCCTTATGAACACTATCCCAAAAAGGAATGTCTCTGATATACAATACTTTGCAGGAAAAAATAGAATTCTCCAAAACAAATGCTCACCTGTTATGGGAACAAGACTTGGTATCATAATACACTGAGCCAATGGATCAAAGCACTACAGTCCATTTACAGGTCATCACAATGCTCCTCACTCTGGGAATTATTCCAAAAAATCAATCTAAGATGGTACCTCACTCCATCCAGGATATCCCATCACCTCAAAATACTGCTGGAGCTGCAACACAGGTATTGGGGTTCTATACCAAAACCAATAAACTCCTGCGCTCAAAGACCCTCTATCCGATGGTGCACAGTATAGCAGGGGCACTTAAAAAGTCACAATGAAGATGGTAATAATTAGCACATGTAGGTCTTGCTGCCCTCTTCAGGATCATGGGAATCCAGACACTCTAGAGCAAAGAAAAAACAAACAAGAGAGGCGCACCGACCTTGTGCCGTACCATTAAAAAGTTTAATAAAATTGTGAAGATAAAATCCATATACTCACAAACGGAGCTGATAATGAAACTTTAAAATTCGAAAGTACATCCAATGGAAACAATGACAGGACCTCAGCAGAGGGACTGGATGTTATCAATAAGGCAAGGCTGATGCGTTTCTAGGGCGAGGCTCTGATGAAGAGGGTTCACCCTAGAAATGCATCAGCCTTGCCTTATGGATAACATCCAGTCCCTCTGCTGAGGTCCTGTCATTGTTTCCATTGGATGTACTTTCGAATTTTAAAGTTTCATTATCAGCTCCATTTGTGAGTATATGGATTTTATCTTCACAATTTTATTAAACTTTTTAATGGTACGGCACAAGGTCGATGCGCCTCTCTTGTTTGTTTTTTCTTTGCTCTATTGGGGTTCTATACCACATTTTATGGAACTGCCCATTACTTCACAACTACTGGGGGAAAATATTCCAAATCATTCAACATATAACCGGTCAAAATCTCTCCCCTTTAGCGGATCTGGGTCTTTTAAACCTGAACATTGAAGCTATTCACAAACAATTTAGACATTCAGTAACACACATATTACTAGCAGCCAGACTGAATATCATAAGGCAGTGGAAAACCTCACAAACCCCGAACACTACCCAAACCATTGAATTGATCAACACACATTGTAGTTACAAATTAATGATGACTACAAGTAAAGGCCTTCTTGAAAAGTCACAAAACCTATGGCATCCCTGGACAAAATGGTTTGAGGCATCAACCAGAGCAGACAGCCGCAGGCATCCCTAGGAGACTCCCAACCACACAACAAAGCGGTCCAAGAAACCAGTCATTCCGAGCGTCTCACATCTTTTACTGATATCCCTAAAATGATGTGCTTGCTGTTCTTTTACCTTTCAATTCCCGTATAGACAGAGTGACGGTTCTTCCCCCCGGGCCACAAAATTGCTCCCATTGGGGTGTCCCAGGGGGAAGCTGTAAGTACACATATCAAAGTAAGAGAAAAAACATATGGGCTGATATTATGGTTTTAATGTTATTACTACGTTCAGAAAATACAATTATCTATAACGGATATCCGGATGTATGTAAAGCAACTGTACCACACTTGAACTGTATATCTACATGGATTTAACTATCTTTTTTCTTTCATGTATTGTACTCTTAAAACTCAATAAAAAGTATTGAAAAATATATAAATAGAATGAATCATGGGAATCATTAACCGCTTGCCGTCCGCCCGCCGTCAAATGACGGCGGAGCGGAGCGGCTCTCGTTCCGGGTGGACGTCATATGACGTCCTCCCTTTAAGCCGGGGTTGCGCGCGATTGGGCGCATGCATCCCCGCTCTGTCGGTGTCGGCGTGTCCCCAGGACACACCGCTTCACCGACAGGGGTGAACAGCCATTGGTTATGGCTGTTCACCACGTGATCGGCCGTGACGAAGTCACGGCTGATCACAAATGGCACGTCCGCCGTTCGCACGGTGAATGCGCGCGATCGGGAGCGCGCTGCGCATGCGCATCAGTGGCGGCGTGTTCCTGGGGAACACTGCCTGTCACCGACACATGTATCAGCCACCGACCGGCGGCTGATACCTTGTGATCGGCTGTGATCTACTTCACAGCCGATCACATCCAATGTAAACAGAGCGGTAACTCACTGTTACCAGCTCTTCTCTCCTCACACAGTGTCCAGTGTGAGGAGAGAAGAGCTGGGATCAGTGAGTTACTGATCTGTACAGTAAAATCCCACTGACACATCCCCCCCGCCCCCCTAATGCACCAATCACCCCAACAGTCACCCCATAAAGTGCACCTGTCATCATAAAGTGCACCTGTCATCATAAAGAGCACCTGTCCCCCGTCACCCATCAGTGACCGTGGCCTGTCACCCATCACCCGTCAGTGACCGGGGCCTGTCACCCGTCACTGACCGTGGCGTGTCACCCATCACTGACCGTGGCGTGTCACCCGTCACCCATCACTGGCCGTGGCGTGTCACCCGTCACCCATTACTGACCGTGGCGTGTCACCCATCACTGACCGTGGCGTGTCACCCATCACCCATCACTGACCGTGGCGTGTCTCCTGTCACCCATCACTGACCATGGGGTGTCACCCGTCACCCATCACTGACCATGGTGTGTCACCCATCACAGACCGTGGCGTGTCACCCGTCACCCATCACTGACTGTGGCGTGTCACCCGTCAGTGACCGTGGAATGTCACCCGTCACCCATCAGCGACCGTGGCTTGTCACCCAACACCCATCAGTGACCGTGGTGTGTCACCCGTCACCCATCAGTTACCGTGGTGTGTCAACTGCCACATCAGTGGCCTGTCACCCAACACTGACGTAGCCTGTCGCCTGTCACTCATCACTGACCATGGCTGTCACCCATCAGTAACCACCGCCAGTCACCCGTGGCCTGTCACCCATCACTCATCAGTGACCACCGCCAGTCACCTGTCACACATCACGCATCTGTGACCATCGCCAGTCACCCGTCACACATTAGTGATCACCACCAGACACCAGTCACCCATCAGCGACCACCGCCAGGCACCCATCACTCATCAGTGACCACCGCCAGACAAGCGGCACCCATCAGTGACCCCCACCAGTCCCCTGTCACCCAGCAGTGACCTCCACCAGACACCCATCACCTATCAGTGACCACCAACAGACACCCGGCACCCATCAGTGACCACCGCCAGTCACCCATCACTTATCAGTGAACACACTGCCCACTGACCGCTACCAGTGTCTACGCACTACACACTGTCCACTGACCGCCACCAGTGACTACTCACTACCCACTGTCCGGTGCCCACTGACCGCCACCAATGACTACCCA